>OW240912.1:315651990-315756126 GCA_933207985.1 Pelobates cultripes | reverse complement strand
GGGCAGGTGCCTCGGGCCCCCCAAGAGAAACTGGGCCCGGGGCAGCTGCCCCGTTTGCCCTGCGTTAAAGACGGCCCTGATGGGTTATACCCTTAGGAGGGGGCATGAGATTATATCCATATTGCCTGAGAGTGGTGTGAATACCTCCAATCAGTGTACCCTAAAGGATAGCCCCTAGTATGAGTCGGACAAATTTTGTTATTGCAAAAAAGATAAGGAAAAGCATAAGGCACAAAAATTGACTAATCATTGTATTGTAAATATATGATAATAAAAAATATTTTACAACCATTTGGTTTACAGAGAAAGTGGGAAATAATAATCAACAGAGTGAAAAGGAAGATGATCAATACAAAAATCTTTATTTATAAATTATAATAATATAATATATAATCACAAATCTTAAAAACCATGCTCACACATTGCGAGTTTCGTTTGGTTTGTGATTTGTCTACCTTTTATCTCAGAGTTTGGGAATTTGACCGATCATCGGCCCAAAATTAGTCAAACTGTAATTTGTAACAAATTAATCACCAAGTCTAATAAATAATTACTGAAGTGAGCAGTGTAGTAGACTTACATATGAAAACACATTTACCTCCCCAGTATTTTCCTCGTTTGAGTGACATGATTGTATCATGTAACTCTGAGTGCACTTGATCATTATTATTATATTCTTTATATAGCGCCATCAGATTGTGTAGTCCTGTACAATATCTGCTGAGAAATGTATATGAGTGAATTTGAGTTTAGGCATTTCTTACAAAGTCTATATAAGTTACTGAGGGGGCTAACTTCACTTGTATGATCTATTGGTATACTCTGGCATTGACAGGCAAAATATAAAAACTAGTTGAACTTAAAAATAAAATTGCAGAGGCTACTCAACTATCAAGTTTGGCGTTAAAACTCGCGTAGGCATGCCCAAAATGTATAATATAGTCAGATAATGCAATATGCTTGCAGGTTGCAGTGGTGTTCATGTTTTTGTATTTAAAAGTTATTTCATTCATTGATTTTAATTCCAGAAAAAGCATAAGGATTGACTGTTACCAATTTAATGAACAATATAACTGTCACTTAAACAAATTAACAGTAGAAGACCAACATCACTTAAACAGATTGATTTTAACTTTATATTTCTATTGTTTAGTTATGCTAATACCTTAAAAATGAACAGATACTGAATTAAATATTTTTAAACTTGATATACATTATTTATATACACTGTTATATACACCACTACATTATAGTTTTAACTATGCATATATCTCACAGACATTTCTTGCACACAAGCTGAACATCCCCTGAATTGTCAGGCGCCAAAACCAAGGCTCCAGTAGATAAAATGGTAAATAGTGTTTTAAAAAATCCAATCTTTGTTTATGCAATTCAAATTCAACATTTCAGTCCTTTCAGGGACTTTCTTCAGGAAAAAATAAAGTCCCTGAGAGGACTGAAACGTTAAATTTGACCATTTTAGGAATATTCATATATATACATAATAAAAATAAAAAGGGTGCACTCTCCATAATAATAATAAGGACTTCCATAATAATACTTTTAATGTAGCACAAAATGTGCTTCCACCTAAGGATCAGCATTTCAAACAACAAGAGCACATTTTGTATCTTGTATGCTACACATAGATTGTAACCCAGACAAAACAGTAAGTGTGTCCTTTTGAGTGCCAGAATTGGTTTGTTTATATTTATATATATATATAATTTAATTTCTGATTACCCAAAACATTAAAACCACCTGAACAGGGGTCAAGTCCTGGGGAAAAAGTGTGGGAATCCACCCAAGATCCACCTCCCCCTAAAAAAAAAATGTACACTCGTATGCATATATATAGTTGAGTGAAGGGGTGACAGTGTGTGAGGGCTGAATGTGATTGGGAATGGTTATATTGTATGGAGGGGGTGTCAGTGTGTGTATGGGGATGATCGAGTGTGTGGGGGTGACAGTGTGTGTGTGTGTGTGTGGGAGGATGACAGGGTGTGTGGGGAGGTGACAGTTGTGTGTGTGTGTGGAGAGGTGACAGGGTGTGTGACAGGGCTGTGACAGGGTTTGTGAGTGGAGGCTGTGATGGTGTGTGGGGAGACAGGGTGGGGATAACTGTGACAAGGTGTGGGTAGAAAGACTGTGAGAGGGTAGGGGGCTGTGAGAGGTTGGGGGGCTGTGAGAAGGTAGATGGCCTGTGAAAAGGTAGAGGGGCTCTGAGAAGGTAAGGGGCTGTGAGGTGGGTAGGGGGTCTGTAAGTGAGTAGGGGGTCTGTAAGTGGGTAGGAGGGCTGTGAGTGGGTAGGAGGGTTATAAGGTGGATAGATGGGTTGTAAGGTGGGTAGGAGGGATGTGAGTGGGTAGGAGGGCTGTAATGTGGGCAGGGGGGGCTGTAAGGTGGGTAGGGGGCTGTGAGTGGGTGCAGGGGGACTGTGAGTGGGTAGGGGCTCTGTAGGTTGGGGGTTGTAAGGTGGGTAGGGGGGCTGTGTGGGTAGGGGGGCTGTTAGGGGTCAAGTCCTGGGGAAAAGTGTGGAAACTCACCCAAGATCCACCATCCCAAAAATAATTTAAGTTTGAAATATATATATATATATATATATATATATATATATGTATATGCATGTATATATATATATATATATATATATATATATAGCTGGGTGAAGGGGTGACAGTGTGTGGAGACTGAAAGTGATTGGGAATGATGATATTGTATGGAGGGGGTGTCAGTGTGTGTATGGTTTTGATAGAGTGTGTGTGGGAGTGACAGGGTGTGGGGGGAGGTGACAGGGTGCATGTATGGGGGGAGTGACAGGGTGTGTGAGGGGGCTGTGACAGGGTGTTTGAGGGGCTGTGACAAGGGTTGTGGGGGGTTGCGACGGTGTGTGGGGAGACAGGCTGGGGATAGCTGTGACAAGGTGCAGATAGGAAGCCTGTGATAAGGTAGGGAGGTTGTGAGAGGGTGGGGGCTCTGAGAAGGTAGAAGGACTGTAAAAAATGTAGAGGGCTGTGCGAAGGTAGGGGCTCTGAGAGGGTAGGGGGCTGTGAGGTGGCTAAGTGAGTAGGGGGTCTGTAAGTGGGAAGGGGGTCTGTAAGTGGGTAGGGGGGCTGTGAGGTGGGTATGGGGTTGTAAGGTGGGTGAGGGGTTGGAGAGGTGACAGGTTGTGTGGGGGCTGTGACAGGGTGTGTGAGGGGCTGTGGCAGGGTGTGTGAGGGGGCTGTGACAGGGTTTGTGGGGGGCTGCGACAGTGTGTGGGGAGACATGGTGGGGATGTCTGTGACAAGGTTGGGGTTCTGTAAGGTGGTTAGGGGGCTTTAAGGTGGGTAGGGGGGCTGTATGGTGTGTAGGGGGGCTGTTAGTGGGTAGGGGGACTATGAATGGGTAGGGGGGCTGTGAGTAGGTAGGGGTTCTGTAAGGTGGGTAGGGGTTCTGTAAGGTGGCTAGGGGGGCTGTATGGTGGGTAGGGGGACTCACTGACTCACTGACAGACAGACACACTGACAGACACACACACACTCATTCACTGACAGACAGACAGACACACACAGAGTCACTGACAGCCAGACATACGCATACACACACACACATTTCCCCCCTAAATGCACAGATTATTTTTTATTTTAATTAAAATCCATCCAGCCTTCCGACCTTTGGTTCAGTGGGCTTTCTGGCCAGGCTGTGCGGGCAGGAATGCAGGCAGGCGGTTAAAGTCCAGGTGGGCAACGAGGGAGCTGAGCAGGGAGAGCTCACAAATCAGCACTCCCTCTCCATCCGCCTGGAGTTCAACCAGCCGCCTGCCCTGAGGCTAAAAAGGCAAATGGAAAAAGGGCAGGAACGCCGTTCCCACGCGTTCCTGCAGGACTCAAGCCCTGCACCTGCATAAAAGCCTGTAGGCCCCACTATATTAAGAAAATGTGGACTCCACAATACATGTACATGTGCTGTCGTATCTGGCACCAACACATTAACAGCAGATGCCCTTCTGCAAATTGCGAGGGCGTCCATTGATCAGATTTGTTGTTCCAGCACATCCCACAAATGCTCAATTGGATTAAGATCTGGGGAATTTGGAGGCCAAGGCAACACCTTGTACTCTTTGTCATTTTCCTCAAACTGTTCCGGAACCATTTTTGCAGCGAGGCAGGGTGCATTATTATGAAAGAGGCCTCTGCCATTAGGGAATACCATTGCCTGTTCACCCGTAGTGAATGTGGCAGAAATGTTTTGGCAGTGCAAGTGGGACCTACATGATATTAGGCACGTGGATTTAATGTTGTGGCATACCAGTGATCAGAATGTACTGTTTATTGCTGACTACCTAAAAGAGGAGACCGTTCTATTACACTGCTTTACTGGCTCCAGGTTCCATGATCAAACCAAGAGCCAGTTGCAGTGGTTGCATTTAGCTGATGGATAGATAGATAGATAGATAGATAGATAGATGTGATTACTGTGATCCTTTAGATCAGGGGTCCTCAAACATTTTAAACAGTTGGCCAGTTCACAGTCCCACAGACACTGCTGGGGGCTGGACTATAGTTTGAAACAAATTTGAATGAATTTCTATAATACTGAAACAGACACACAGACACATACTAACATACATACAGACACACACACGTATAAGGACATACACACACATACATACTGACATACATAGACACTGACACACATACATACTTACATACATACATACATACTGACATACATAGACAGACAAGCATATAAATACTGACATACATACTGACACACATACAAACACATACATACACACACACAGACATACAGACACATACATACATACTGAAATACATACACACAGACAGACATACATACACACAGACATACATACATATAGATAGATAGATAGATAGATAGATAGATAGATAGATAGATAGATAGATACATACATACATACATACACATACACACACAGACATACATATTGAAATACATACACATACATACAGATACATACATACATACATACACATACTGACATGCATACATGCAGATACATAAATACACACAGATAAACATACATACAGACACATACTGACATACATACACATGCATACATACATACATACATACACTTACAGACATACATACACTTACAGACATACACACAGATACATACATTCACTGACATACATACACATACATACACACACTGACATACATACAAACACATACATACACACACACAGATAGACATACATACAGACACATACTGACTGACAAACATACATACATACAGACACATACTGACATACATACAGATAGATAGATACATACATACACACAGATAGACATACATACAGACAAATACTGACATACATGCATATATATACATACATAATAAAGAAAACCTTACTTGGAAAGACTGTGAGTGCAGCCCAGTTGTTTATTGTTTTGAATATTCGTACCCCAGGACTGGCACCTGGCATTTTAAGTCTTCAAGTCTGAGTGCAAGGACTATTTAATATTATGTATATATATATATATATATAGATATATATACAGATGACTGAAGAGATGCACTCTCAGGACTTTTAAATAGATAGAAAATAATTTATTCCAAAAGGTGTTACATCAAAAACATTATCGACGTTTCGACCCGTTCGGGTCTTCCTCAAGTTCCCAGTCTCCTGGATTCCTTTAAATGTTTGTTTTATGTTACCACATCCATTGTGTTTCAATTAATCCTTTTGTATCAGTTGGTTCCTGCAGGCAGTGGTTTCATGTTCTCTGCCCCTTTCTTTGCAGGTAAGTACTGTGTGTGTTTTATTGTTTATTTAGTCATGCATAGCTAGGCAGTTAGGACCCCCTGTAATTGGAGTACTTTGCGCAGTGGTGGGCTGCATACATCTTGGACATTTATGTATGTCTAAATCTCCAATGTTTTACATATATAGTACTTAGTTATGTCTCCTCTTGTTTTGCCTTATATCTCTTGCCTTGTTTTATTTTGTATTCCCACTTCATGTACAGTCCTGTCCTGCTCATGTTCTGTTAATGTTTCCCTCATGTATTGTGTACATGTTCTGGGTTCTGCTTTCTGTCCTTCTCCCGTTCTGGGTTCTTTTAGTCTTGTCTTGTCTTCTCGTTTGGTGCCTATTCTAGTCTTACCTTGTTTCTAGTACTGGATACATCTCAGCGTATCATATAGCTTCTGGCTTCCCCTAAGCTGCATCAGTTTTCTGGTTTGTGGCCGCTCAAATGCTGGTGCTCAACACCAGGGGGCATGTGGTTACCCTGCACCATGCCCTACTTATCCACTTCCACGCTGAAGACTGCTCACATCATCTACATCAGGCACAGGAGTCCCGGTCTTCGGACCGCCACCCTAATCATGGGCTATCAGTTGGAATGATCATCTGAGGTTGATGTATTAATACCTTTTGTATTGGCACAAGATGAGCTAAAACAGTTTGAGATCTGAGTGGGGACCCACCAAAGGGCAGGCTATTTGAGCTGTTGTTCGTTCTTAGTATTCTCCTGTACCCTGTTATTTGCTCTCTACAATAATCAATTTTGATGTATTTTTGTTTAGTTTTACTAGTTGCATATAAATTATTACAAGCAATTGTCAGGGGATATGAACTGATGCTATATTATTTATTTTCACACCTGATATAATGTTATGTATTTTAATAAGGTATCTGAACAAAGTCATATTTGTCCTTTAAAAATATGGATAGTATGTATGGATCCAATTAAGGAAATGTGTGACATTATGGTGAAACACAAAGAAAACGTGTCAAAACAGCCTCGATATTGAACACACAGAAACCTGGAGATATCTTGTTCACTAAGGTCTTAATAGTAATTAACATAGCAGCAGTGTATAACACCTAAGAATAAGAGAAACATATTTTCAAAAGAAAAATATTAGGAACATGAATAAACCATGCTTAACTTTGCCCAATGAAATTTTCTGCCAACGACAAGAGCTTAAAATGTTCTTTGAAGACTTGCGTGTTAAAGGAGCACTATATGGCGATTGAAAATGTATTGATCCCTAACCTTATGCCTCATCTGTGGCACTGCTCCAATTACACTGTGAGCCCTCATGAGCAAGGACACTCCGGATCTTTTATTTCGTGTAATGTTCAGTGCAAGTCAATTTGTTTATAAGCTCTATTGTACAGCACTGTGGGATAAGTTTACAGTTTATAAATAAAAAACAGGATAATAACAGTTCTCACAACAGTTCTCACAACAGTTCTCTTACAAATTAAAAAGCTTGGGAGATAAAGACCAATGCCTTATATTTTGTGAATAAAATAAAATGCTTTAAGTTTACTTACCAATTATCTCCTCTTCCATATACACTAAAAAAAATAAATGTTATAAAATTGTGTTGGGAGTCAAATTATAGCACTAGTCATTTTCCCATTTGATTGATTATAAGAAGAATATAGAAATTTACAAATTTATTTTATTTGTTTACTGTACAGACCTGTATTTGTTTTAACCTTCTCCAGACGAATATTCATACTTTAGAGAGAGTTCAGAGAAGGGTTACAAAACTGGATTGCAGGGTAAAACTAACTAGACGGGGGAGTATGATAGAAACAATTTAATACATAAAGGAAATCAACACAGTAAAGGAGAAAACTATATTTAAAAGAAGATAAACTACCAAATTAGAGGGGCAAAGGTATAAAAATTAATACCAGGAAGTGTAACTTAACTGAGTGGGTAGTGGATGCGTGGACTAGCATTCCAGTTGAAGTGATATAGGTTAACACACTAAAGGACTTTAAGCATGCGTGGGATAGGCTTAAGACTATCCTAGATATAAGAAAAGGCCAGGGACTAATGAAAGTATTTAGAAAATAGGGTAGACTAGATAGGCAGAATGTTTCTTCTCTGCCGTCACATTCTATGTTTCTGTGTTTCTATGTCCACTGACCAATTGTTAATTAAATTAGATGCCTCAAGTGACCACAATGACGCCAGGGGCATACTTATTTCCCATGCCAAGTAAATTATTAGAAAGCTTAACTCTTCATCTCCTCTGAATCCAGATGCATGGTTTGTAAACATTGCCAAGAGACAGGCTGTTGGGTAGTGTTTTCACATTACATCGTATTTTTTATAATTCTTTATTTTGTCAGGGATAGGCTCAAGATGCAAGAAAGTATATAATCAGCAATAGATGTACAATATAAAAAGTCGGAAACAATTTCTGAAAAATCTGAAGTATATTGAGAAACCTTCAAGCCTATCTACTTATTTGGATGTATGTGAAGTCTTTATATCCACATTGGAAATGCTAGTGTGCTGCAGAACATATGAGGCATGTATAAATAAAAATTGTAAAAATATTCAGAAAAATTTGCTCTTTAGTGCTCAGAAATTAGTAAAAAATAATAATACATAGGCTACTGCATAAGCATCAGCAGGCATAGTTATAAAAAATATAAATCAATATAAAATAATATAATAAGAGAACTTGGGACCCAGGGGGACTTGATACCCAGGAGGAGTAAATGGTTGTATGTCCTATTTGTTCTCACATATTAGGCAGATCTAAAGAAAATATGTTGTAGACTACATATTTCTTATCCACATCACTGCTGTTTTATATAGAGGGTTATACTGTGAGTGTGTGTAACATAGAACAACATTAGTTAATTCAATTTTCTTAATACTCAAACATGGAACATCAGTTAATTCAATTGTCTTAATACTCAAATTTCTCTTAGCTTTTTTATTTGCAGAGAAAGATCTCGTGGGATCATGTGTTGCCCCATTAACAGGTAGTGATCTTCATCTTGATGGGTATTACAACACATTGTGAGGAATATTTAATTCAATGTATCACTTTACTGTATCAAATAAATCAATTAAAACCAATGTGTCATTATGGTTTGTTGTTTATACAGGTTCATCAGTATGCAAACTTCATTTGATGGATGTAAAAACATTTTTGTTTCACAGTATTCCTGAATTCTGCAATATTGTAGTTAATGCAACATGAAACGTATTAAGCGGATCACCACGGCAGCATAGTACACTTTCACAGTTTATTTTAATTGTGAAAATACTACATAATTAAAGAATCCCATGTGTTTAAGGATATATGCAGGGTTATTTACTAAACTAAGAATTCAAGGTGAATGCAAAATGAATTTCAACTTTAAGGTCAAAATTGCCAAACTGATACGTTCTCTAAGTCAACTATGCTTTATGTTTGGCTACTCTGGCATTAACTTTAAAATTCACTTTGAATTCACATTGAATTCTCACTTTATTAAATAATCACTATAAGGATCTCCAAAAACGTAAGCATGAAATCAAATACAGATAAAGATAGGGGGCACAATAGAAAAGAAATAATACATTTGATACTTATTAATCCTTAGTTGTCATTCATATTTCACCTAAATAAGAAAGTAGATACATAACATAATACTGTTTTAACACATAAAGACAGAAAATGACTGTAGTTGTTTCACTCACACTTTGCAGAGCCACTTATAGTAGGCTCTGACATTTCAGGTTTTTAAAGAAATCCCTCTCTTAATGTCTCCACTCCAGCACTCTAACAAATATGACCGCTGGTGCCAGGATACAGCAGGATACAGCAGATAAAATAACATCAAAAAAGGTGGGGATATGTGGTAAAATTAAATTTAATGACATAAGAAATATAAAAGCAGGGTTAAAAAGTAAATAAGAGTGAAAAATAAACAATAGCAGCACTGACGCGTTTCGACTTTGGCAGTCTTTCTCAAAGTGCATAAATCATCTGTCCGACTTCCTTGTTTAAATACCCATCGGGTGTTTCAAGTTGGTGCCTTTTTTCTTCATTTTGTCGCTGTCCTGTTACTTCCTGTTCCCGCCGGATGGACTTCCTTATCTCCGCCTCCTTTTACATCACGTTGCGTCACGTTACGTCAGACGTCTTCCTCCAATACCGGAAGTAATGTAAGCGGTCTTTGTGAGGTCAAGGTCGCCATATTGGAAAGTCCCAGACTCAATATAACATTTAAAAGATCCTGGCAATCTCATTAGCAACTTATTCCACATTATTAACAATATAAAATACATGTATACATAACAACTTGCCAACCATAATTACCATATTATAATCTCTACGAATGAAATCAAATGTCCATACTACATGAAAATGAGCTGAACTCTATTACCATCAGAATATAACTATGCATGATTTAGATTAAAGTACCAATGCATGCTCGCAGTAAAACACAGTTAAGCAGTGTAATAGACAATGTATGTTATCTCCTCCTAGTGGAAGAACTGGGATAGGGGCCCATCCAGTAAAGCAAATGTACATTCTTGTCAACTACTCAACTGCAAAAAAATACTAAACCAATTTAAATAATTGATTGCTTAATTACATATTAGACAAGAATCTGTAAAATTAACTATGAAGTGCTTACAAAAAGCAGAAGCATTGCTCAGAGGGCTCTCATGTCATTTAAACCTCATAGGCACCTCCTGGTGGTGTACATATGTCTCACATGACCCAATCATGGCCTTTGTGGATCATTAAAGGGCAAGTTTAGAAAAAAAACATGTTGCGTTGCTCACCTTCCTCTGAAGGTTAATAGTCAACAGTTCCTCATACCTGGAAAAGCATCATGTGCCCTTTGACTGAAGCATCAGTGGGTTGGGTGGTATGACATGAACCTTAGGTAAGTGCAAGTATCTTCCTGTCCACACTTCTGGCTCTCAAGTTTCTTTGCCTATAAAAGAAGTCAAACTTACCTGGCACAAGGCTTATTATATGAAAAGTGGACTTTCTTTATATTTTTTTTTAAATATATTATTTTAAAAAAGAACATATTTTGCAAGCAGAAACAGCAAGAATAAATACAATGAATGTCCGGGAAATGATAGCACAGTGTACTCAAGTAAGAAATGTGACACAGGTAAATCGGTTTGCTTGTCAAGAAGAAACAGATAGCATTGTAGCCTTTGGTAACAAGTAATGCCCCAGCTAGTGAGTTAATGTTTAGAGTACACAAAAAGAGATAACAGAAAACAGAAAATTGCACCAAACTAAGAAAATGCCCCCAAAAGACCATAAAACATTACCGCTGCCAAGACACTGGTGCTGAACATTACAAATGCTTACACATCCATAAATATGGCACCAATGTCAGTGGTCAAATTACAGTTGGATTACAGTGTGATACATTGGTTGCACAAATTCAGGTACCAAATAGGTTGTTTAAATAAGTTACCCAAGGGCACCATACATCCCTAATTCTCTGTGGATCAGTTGGATTTCTTTATTGATTCTAATTTGTTCCATTACAACCATTACATGATGGAGGATTGGTTCATCTACAAAAGAGGGGTATCACATTAGCTCACCCTAAAGATACTGAAACCATATATGTACTATGAGAGGTATGATTAAAAAGGATAGAGGGTAAATAATTAAAATAGTAGTCAGAGTGATGGAACTAATGCATTTTAAGATGCCTTGCCACCCGAGTCTAGCTTTGGACATGTCCACCAGAAGTGTATAAGTGTAGGTATATCCTCCTCCTCCTGACACCTCCAGCACTCTTTGGGACAGGATAGAAAATGTAGATGTAGGACTTATGGGATTATCTACCAATTTAAAAGTATGTTATAGTTAATTTCTCATACAGTAATATTTATACAAGTTTTATGTGTCCACTCCTTGTCAGAGAGCGAACAGCCCATGTCTGACATCCATGCCCTGGTATATGCCAACAATCGTAGAGTCAGTGCTGTTTAGAGCAATTTATATGTTTGTAATGGCCTCTTTTTCATGGGCCTTTGCTGCATACAGCACCCTGCCTTCAGGGTTTATATGAGATAGGAAAATATTGGAATATAGGAGGAGAGTGCCCCTTTGCAACTTTATGTAACCCCCATAATTTTAGTGTTGGTGTAATGAATAGGTGTCTGTGGACTTTCTGTTTACATATTTTGAGAACAATAAACTGTTGAATTATGTGAGCTCTCTTCCACCTTCACAGTTATTACTGACTCATCCTGCTTCATATGGAGCTATCATGGTCCACTGCATGTCCTTTTACTTCTTTTTTCATTCTTTTTCTCTACACTTTCTCTTTGCATTCAAGTCATTGTTCTATTTGTATCTTCTGTTGCTAAAAGACTTAATGGTAGTCTTTGACAGCAGCTTATGGAACATTGAACATAACAATGGTTATTGTTGGAGCTTCAGTAGTTATAAATCCATATTCTTACATTGGAATTTGGGGATTAGTTTTCTATTCATGCATTGCTTTCATTTCTTGACATGATGATTTATTTGGTGGTACAACCTATTGGAACATCAACATGGTCCATTATTCTTCTAACTGTATCTTGGTTCCATATATCCATTTAGTATTTAGTGCATAGCGTTAGGGAGCCTTTCAAGTTACTGTTGCCTTTTTTTCCTGTGTGGTTTGCACACGTAGCATCTCTGCCCTTCCTTTCAAGGTGGGAAGGACTCATGCATATACTCAGGCAATGTCAAATAATCTTGTGTTTCATTATGCATCTCATATCTTTAGGCTATATTTCCTCTGTTCATATGGATATCCTTACTGTTATCTCTTTAATCACTAAAACCAATTTTTTGCTCCCTGTAACCTATATCCCTCTCTTTTAGACCATTTGTCACCCTCTTTCTTTTTCTAAACATTTATTTCTTAAATTCTCACCATCATGAGACTATAATTACTAATAGTTTATCGGATACATTTGACCAAGGTCAGTTTATGATGCACATTTCTTATATTTACTGGTATAATTCGGAATTTATTTGTGCTTTATCCTGTTATTTTTCTCTAGTTCTTGGTTATGTAATGCTAAATATCTTGTTATTGTAGTTTCACTACGTAATAGTGTAGATTATTTTTGTGATGTGATATACATTGATCAACCACAACATTAAAATCACTTACAGTTGAAATGAATAACATTGATTATATTGTTACAATGGCACCTGTCAAGGGGTGGGATATATTAGGCAGCAATGTGTTGGAAGCAGGAAAATAATCTGAGCGACTTTGACAAGGACCAAATAGTGATGACCAGATGACTAGAACAGAGAATCTCCAAAACGACAAGTCTTGTGGGCTGTTCCTGGTATACAGTGGTTAGTACCTACCAAAAGTGGTGCATTAAAGGACAACTGGTGAACCTGCATCAGGGTCATGGGTGATCCAATCACACAGAAGAGCTACTATAGCCCAAATTGCTAAAAAAAAGTTCTGGCAATGACAGAAAGTTGTCAGAACACACAGTACATCACAGTTTGCTGCATATGGGTTTGCATTGGTGCAGACCAGTCAGAGTGCCTATGATGACCCCTGTCCACAGTCGAAAACTCCTTCAATGAAGACATAAGTGTCAGAACTGAAACATGGAGCACTGGACCTATACAATATTAGGCATGTTGTTTTAATGTTATGGCTTACCTTTATGTCATGTTATGGCTAACTGTTATTGGTGGATCAATTCACGTGCACAGCAAAAGCTTGAAACCTGGAAATTTATAGCAAAGGCAGGAATTTCAATTGAGTATCTTTTCATTAAATTGATTTTTCTTTCCTTTTTTGTTTTTTATGTATTGTTTATATAATGTATTTAGAAATGGATGGGTCAGTTCCAGTCTGGATGACCTCTTTACGATAAAAACTTTTTTTTTTTTTTTATTCACAGTAATTTCATTTTATAGAATATCATGGTGGCATGCACATGTCGAGTCTTTACTGACCCTGTCTAAATAATAGAAAAAAAATAATATTTTGTGCCATTTTTTTTTTTTTTTTGCTCAGGTGATACCCACTCACTTTCTACAAACAAGTTTAAATTAAACCTTTTTTTCAAACCACTCTTCAATAGGAAAATAGCTTCCTTGTTTATATTAGACATAAAGGGGGTCTCTTTATGGAGACAGAGAGCTTGGTGGAAGGGATATACTGGACTTAGCTTGCACTTTGTTCCAGTGTAAGACTTTCTATTTATGTCCTACTGAAATCCCTGCTTACAGCAGGATTTCAGTAGCATAGTAATTAACATTTAGCTTGCCAGTTATTTGGACTCTTGAACCCGAACAAGTGTAACTAAACTGTACAAGTGCCACATATAAACACTCCTTTTTACACCAGTATTTTTGTGAAATAAACAAACAGAACATTAAAATAACTCTGATGAAATAGATACAGCATGCAAATATGGTTCAAACAAATATAATTTGATGTACCTCTATGGGCGTCAATTTCTAAGTTGTCACAAAAAGCCAGGGTAATATATAAAATTAATTATACTTGTAAATTAGAAGTAACACTGTGCAAATTACTTACAAATTTCATAGGTAAATAAACATGTGAAAAGCTTGTAGTGCTGGCAGAAGTCTTGGAAACAAATGCTGGGCAGAGAAACACCAACATAATTTGCTTGAGATATGAGAAGATCAAATGAAAAGAGCCAATCGTGTCAGAATTTTGTATTCATGCAGACACTATGATATCAAATGCATGTAATTAATGAAATGAAAACATGGTATAAATAAACAGGTATGGCAGTTACACCTTGCCTGGCTGGGTACACATGTTTAGCAAGTTAAATTGCAGGGATCAGTAACAGAAAAGATTGAAAAGAGAGAAATGAGATAGCAGACATTTCAGGTGCAGTTATAGTGGGGGGATTTTCATAGAGCAATTTATTTTAATTAATTAGTCAACACATTTCTGAATAACTATGTATTCTGTTGATATATTTGGCAATTTTTATACAAGGACACAAAATGTCATCAAAGGCCACAGGAGCATATAGTGTTACTCAGAAACCAAAGTGGTGACATGCTCGGCTTGCCGCATAAAGTTAGCTCATATCATATAAACAGATGGAGTATCGAGAACATAACATGAATCATTGTCTGTAAAAACAATAATGAACAGTGAGAATTTCCACTTTGATTTACATGGGACCATGTTAACCAGTAGAATAGATACAAACTGAGTAAAATAAAATTGATGCATGTTACACATTACACCTCTAATGGCTTAAATGACAATAAATGTGAACTTTCACTTTGTTCCTACATTTAGGCATGGTTGAGTAAGTAAAGTGGGCATAGTAAAGAGTATGACATCAATAAGTTGCACACAATTTGTCAGAACAGTAAATACGTGATTCAGTAGATACAGAATTTCACGACAACTTACTAAATAGTGGGAATAGCAATTATAAAATGTATATATAAATGAGCTGATCACCCAATATAAATAGGTGTTTGTACACTGAGGAAGGGGCAGGGGTCCCGAAATGTTTGTCTTTCATATGTTCTTCAAATAAAAATATGGTTCCATGAGTGGGCTTTATTTACTAAGCTGCACATTGCATTACCTCATCTTTTTGCTGTTACATTTTGCTGCTGATGAACTATAGCAGCCTTATACACTTTTGCTGCACTAGGTGAATTGTATAAAGATTGTTTTGGCACTGCCGTGAGCACACTCCATTTTCTTTGTTGTTTGCTCACTAAATATAAAGAGTGACTTATATAAAAAGAGGTAAAATACAAGGAGAAGTAGGATGTGTCAATATAAAGCATAACCTTTACTATATTAAAGGTCATGAAAGAAATTAAATAGGCATATAGATAAATAATACTCAGTAAGTAGAAGCAAAGACCAAAAAAGCATTAAAGGAACACTAAAGAGTCAGGAACAAAAACATGTATACTTGACCCTACAGTGTTAAAACCATCAACCCTTCTTGCCTCCCTAAATATAGTAAAATCTGACTGCTGCTTCTGCCCCTGATCTGCCTGCTGACATCATCAGAAGTGGTGGTCTGAACCAATCACAATTCTTCCCCATAAGATTGGCTGAGACTGTCAAGAAGGCAAATCAGTGGCAGAGCCAGTGCAAGTCAAACACAGCCTTGGCCAGTCAGCATCTCCTCATAGAGATGCAATGAATCAATGCATCTGTATGAGGAAAGTTCAGTTTCTGCATGCAGAGGGTGGAGACACTGAATAGCAGTGCTGCATAGTGTGCAGCACTGCCCCAGGAAGCACCTCTAGCAGTCATCTGAGGAGCAGCCAGTGGAGTTTTCACTAGGCGGCAATGTAAACACTGCATTTTCTCTGAAAAGACAATGTCTACTGCAATAAGTCTATAGGGAATGATTCTACTCACCAGAACTAATACAATATAATGTAGTTTTTCTGGTAACTATAGGGTCCCTTTAAAACTATGTAACTATAAAACACACATCACCAAATCTTGGGGAGGAACAGTCCAAAGTCCAATAGGCATGACTCCTTCACGCAGGTAACTGATAAAACGACCCACACACGCTTGTTCCGAATGCACTATCAATGAATGAACAAAGTCTATGCCCAAAGCTAGGTGCTACAACAAAAGACTCCATTGCACAGATAATCCAAAGGCAGTCGATAAATATCCACAGAGAGCAAACAGAGGTCAATGCTCTCCGAACATAAACCAGTCCTCCAAAGCCCCTGTAACTGCTGTACAGCATGTGATGTCAACATGTATTCACGTTGCCGTGTTTCGTCCAATGAGGACATTTTCAAGTCATGCCTATTGTATGGTAAGTAGATCCTTATAAACTTACCTAAAAGGACAGAACAAAAAAGAGGTTATATTGGAA
This sequence comes from Pelobates cultripes, assembly GCA_933207985.1. NCBI lineage: Eukaryota > Metazoa > Chordata > Amphibia > Anura > Pelobatidae > Pelobates > Pelobates cultripes. The sequence goes on along the minus strand of OW240912.1, from coordinate 315,739,464 downwards.
GGTGAAATTGGGGGCCAATGTACGGCAGACCCTAGGTAAGAAGTCAACCCATTCTAAGTCAGTTTGACTACTTACAGCGGGGAGGGTAGAGATGGGATACTACTGGCTATGGTGTGCTGCAGTACTAAGGTTGCTACGAGTTTTTCTTTCATTCATCATTATAAATGCAAATCCATACATTTGTTAATTTGCTAGCCATTCATCTAGCACATTATACAAAATAATCTTAAACTCAAAATAGGATTCTGCATGATATATTCAAGGCAATCTTTAAGGGGTCATTAGGAGAGGTACTCAATCATCCTCAAATCATTTATTGTTGTTATTATGATGTAGCTATTGGAAATGTTTCCAAACCTTGGTAACAGTGTTTCTGGATGTCATATAAATGAGAATATCGAGTCAACTATTGACATGTCCTAAAATAAATCTTCTAAACTGCTTGTGCTTAGATTGGGTATTTGTAAGGCTGCGATTTAAGCTAACCAGGTCTCAGTGCAAAATTTGAAAGGTGTATGTCTCATAAGGAGTGCTCAAAGAGACTACAAGAACAATGTCACATAAGGAGTGCTCAAAGAGACTACAAGAACAATGTCTCCTAAGGAGTGATCAATGCACAATGAACAATGCATTAAAAAAAGACTTCAAGCAATGTGTAGATCAAAGAAATACACATGTAAACATATATATAAATATATTGTACACATATTTTAAACAAACACCGACTCATATATACTACTAAGGGTAAACAGAAAGAAAGTAACAACGGAAATTATGAAAGTCAGACATAGTGATATATATATATATATATATATATATATATATATATACAGAACTATTTTGAATATGCCCACCCAGAATCCTCTGTGGTAGTAACATCACTGCAAACTTGTCATTTCTATTGGAAAAGCAAGTCTTATGGCTTAAATGGTGTGCATATTTTGTTTAACATTGTATTGACTATATATATAATATATATGTAGGTCAATACATACACATACACAAGGATACAGAGACAGACACGGAGAAAAAGAGATAAGCAGGGTGAAAGACTAACATAGAGTTAGAGATCAGTAAGAAAAGACTAACATGACAGACTGCCACACAGAAATACAAAAAAGGACAGGCCTGAGAGACAGGGACACTGGGATAAGAGAGAAAGAGGCCAATATAAAGAAAAAAGAATCAGAAGCAGCTGATTAAAAATGAAGGTAGAGGAAAATAAGATGGAATGCGCGAGCACGTCCTAGATGTGGGGGAAAGGTTGAGTAACCGATATAGGAGGCTGAGACAATAAATGAGACAGACATACAAGGAAACAGGAACAGGAGAAAACAGGCTGTATTAGATACACAGCACTGAAATAGATCACAAGGGAAAGAGACCCTAATGGTTCATAGAGACCATTTGTTCTAATTTATGTCATCCATACTGGGAGACACCAGAACACACAGGAATGGTTGCCAGATCCTAAAGGCAAACTCATTCTCTTGTTTCATGTTCTACATTGAATTGATTATACCGATTTGTGAAGTCCCAGTTATTGATTTGTTTCTGTCACGTGACTATTGACTTTGCTTCTTAATGATAGGTATCTCAGTTACATATATCATTAACCCCTAGTACATTAAACATGAATTAAAACTGATCTAATAAAATGTCAGAATGTTGAACCATTTCAACTGACCTTTGTAAAAGGACCATTTTATAAACTGACCGTATAAATCTTCAAGACAGTTGCCAGATCACAAAATGTGGTTGCTAACAAAAGTGTTTTGTGTGTCACGCTCATCCCATATATGTCTACACAATTGTTGATGCACACTAGCAGATTGCATTAGGACATTGTAAATAAATAGGCATATTGCACAAATATTCTTGAGAAAATGGAGTTAATTAAAAAAATATATATATTTATATATATATATATATATTTGTGCTCGGAATTTAAATACGTAATGGATAGTATCTGTGAGCAAAGTTGGTTGTGGTGTGCCAAAACCAACGTACGAGTGGGCCTGTAAATAAAAGAGGGCCCACCAAGGATAATGTAGTTAAAACAGGGTGTAGGTGGGTGGGGACAATCAGCTGAGCGGCAGCGGTGAGTAGGGGCTGGGAGTTTAAGTAGGGGACTTACTCCTCCCACAAATTCAGGCCTAATGGCCTTTCTACTTGTGCTCGGAATTTAAATACGTAATGGATAGTATCTGTGAGCAAAGTTGGTTGTGGTGTGCCGAAACCAACGTACGAGTGGGCCTGTAAATAAAAGAGGGCAAAAGATAAATTCGAGAAAATACACACTTTATTGCATTTTACAAGACCAAGTTCCTGAAAGCTTGGCGAAGCTCTTTCTCTGGTTGCGGAATATATGCGTTATATATGGAGGATTTCCATCGCCCGAGCCTTTTGATGATGTGGACCGGTGCGTTTGTGCTAGAGGCTGCTGAGGCGGCTCCTATGCGGAAGGAGTGCCCGGAGAATGCAGCCGGGTTGTGTCCGAGCTTAGATAACAGGGTTCTGACATGTAACATCAATTTTGCCGTGGTAAGCGGGTGCCCTTGTAATGTTAAGAGCGGAGAGTCTGGCAGGTGAGTGTGAAGAGTTGACCGTAGTTGGTCGAGAACTTTCACCGGACACCAGGCATTATCAGTAGGGAAGAGAGGAATTATTGTAGGATGTATTGACCGGTTGGTTTTCGTGGTAGGGATAGAAAGGAGGTAGTGATCCTCTACCTTGGTGAGGTGTGAAGTTTTAAGGCATCGTGTGATACCTCCTTGACAAATCTTTATTTATTTTTGCCTTTAGGATATATATATATATATATATCCTGCACTGGCATTAATTTATACCTGGGATTTGTTGATTACTTTGTGAAATGTGGAGATTTGACAAGATACTACAAATTTGAAACTAAACTTGATTTTGCTCCTAAATTTCTTTTCCATTGTGGTTATTTTGGATCAAAATTTGCAATTTCTTTAAAATTCTCCACAATTACTAGGTAGTGCCACTGATCAACTCCCCCTGTCTGGACCCCCTCCCCATGCCAGATCCATACGTCCCAATGCTGAAACGTGTGTTGTCTGACAGACTATTTTAATTCTCCTAACTCAATGCATCTCGTGTTTTAAAATGCATGTGCCATATATTAAATGATAATTCTTGAGAATTTCATTTGTAAACTATAGCTCTGTTAAAAACCAGAGTAAGTATTCCAGCCTGACTACCTCCTAAATTATTTTGACTATTTTTAGAGCATCCAAAGACACAGAGGAAAATGTATTTATAGAAAATACAGTTGCTTGCTTTTTAAATAAACTATTTTTATGCCTACGTATTAATAGTGATAATAGTGATGTAGCTGAATTTGAATCTGGCTTCTGCTTCCTTTTGAAGACATGAGCTAGGCAAAAAAACAAGAGAAAAGAAAAACAAGATGAAAAACTGTATTTGTAAAGAAACAGGGGAGGTGATGTTTAGAAAGACATGTCACACACACTGCATTGCTGGAGAAATATCACATATTATGCATACCAATAGGTTAGCTGAGCATGTGACCAAATATGCACGTGAGATCAGCACCTAATTAAAACTTGTTCTGGAAGATAGTTTCACGGGGAGGTTTTTTTTAACACAGACCAAGAAATGATCATTTAGTTAAACATGTGAGTGCCGATCTGTTACATTGAACCCATTTAACTAACTTGCTTTTGCATTACAAGTGTCAAAAGTCTGCATTAGAACGCAGCATATTAAACTACGCACACTATATCCTTTACATTCAGATATACATTTATTTGTCCAGATAATGTGATTTTTTTCAGGGGGTGTCTGTAGAGACTGTACTTAATGAATATTTTAGTTGCCTTTATAGCGTTTATATTATCAACAGACAACAAGATCTAATTATTAAAACAGAATAAAATGTCATAAAGAAAAGTGCAGATCCAGAACATTACAAACTCAGCGAGTCAGAGTCCTGTTTATTATTTTAGAGATTATCCAAACTGCAGTTTACGTGAAAAACATAACACTGCTATTAAAACGCCGTAATCTCTATTTAATAAAGCATGATGAGGATATGATAATGTCCCCAGTGACGTGGGGATCTATCGATTCTATTCATTTCTCTAATAAGTGTCATAACGTTGATTCTGACAGTCTATCTGCTCCAAGAGACAGTGGAAACGAAAGACAGCATTTTACAAGCAGCCCTTCTAACATTGTTACTGTGTCAGACCTAACTGATCTAATCAATGACACAAAGCATTCACAGGCTGAGGACGCCCATCAAACCATCCCTTCAGCAGCTATTGGAAAGCTCTGCAATAGGAGGGTTCCCACTGCAAGTAGCCATTGGCTGGCAATAGAACAGTGTCAATGTTTAAGCAGCAGCGTGAGGTGAATTGAGTCAGTCTGAAAAGAGGTATCTGGAGCTAAGGTTTGAGTGAAGACAATGCAGGAGGATATAAGGGATTAGAGCTATCACTCAACTGTTGAATTGTACAAAGTCTTGCAAAATTCGAATGGATGTGTTTGTGTTGTCTGTTTCTAATCCAAGAAGACTCTGGAGAAAGAATTATTCTTCCGAGCTGCTATGAGCCAGCAGAGGGGGGGAAATGCCAGGCTGTCACCCATTCTACAATCGCCTTTAATAGTTTGAGGAAGCAGAAATGAGGGGGTCATTTTGGAACTGATCTGGAGCCACTGATGTTGCTGCTGTTTTTATGTGGATCTTGTTGTGTGGCTTGCATGTTTGCCGCTGGTTTTTCAGTCTGTGGATAGGAGCAGCAGAGATCTTCCAGCCCCCATGTACAGCCTTGATCTGTAGGTCCAGGATCCCTGAGCTCTGCTATAGGTAAGCTACAATATGTTCTCCCTTCCCTTCTATACTTACTGCAGTCATGTCCAGCACTCTAAGAGATTGTAAATAAAACAAATACTAAAATAAGTGTAGTAAGTTAGCAGTCTTTAGATTCTGTATTTTAGCTGTTCTCCCATCTGACTCATGCAGCTATTAAAGCATCTGTATTCTGTATGTGTCATTCACATGTTAAGGATCCGCGATGGAAATAGACATTTTATAAATGCAGTTTGCTTGATAATTACTTTCAGTAGAGAATACTACAGATCATACTGAAAAAAAAAAACACGCACAGACTACAAATGTATCTTCCAATATGATTGCTGTGGTTTTGTGTGTGAATGTGTATGTCTGGAGCATATTTAGGTCGCTGGGATCAGTTTGGTTTGTCATTAATCATTTTTCCCCCTATGTGTTGCATTTCAAGGATCCTTTTTAAAAGCATCAACTGCATTATTCCCCCCCACCCCCCCAATTGTTTGTTTTTTTTTTCCTCTCCAATTGTGCACCCATCCATGCTTTGCCTGTTGATTTGATCTTCTTTATGGTATGGGAAGTGAAAATGAACTGAACACTGGTGCTTGTAAGCCAATGCAGTTAGATGCTTTCCTGGAAATAGACCCTGCCTTGTGGAGTGACTGAAAGCAAGATGTGAATTGGATTTTGTTGTTGTGTTATTCTTTAAAGATAATGGTACATTGTTCATAAATAAATAGATTTTGCCCCCACCACCCCCTATCCCATATTTTGTTTATTGCACACACACAATAATTGTTTTCTCCATGATGTAAGTGTAATATTAAAAGAAGGTTGTTATTTTTTTCAAATTAATTCTATTTTCCAGTCATTTATGTGTGCAAATTGTGCTTCTTGTAATTGAGAATTGAAATTGGTTCATGGGTTTAATGAGCAGATTATAAGCATGGTGTATAAGAAAAGTATATTGCAACCTTGATGTGTAGCTTTAGAGAACATCTATGTTTCTGCTATAAAAGCTATTTAAATTAAATTGTCTTTTCCAATTAATATTTATAAAGGACTACTAGGACAGACGTGATTGTGAGGAATTGTTCTTGCAGTAGAATACAAGCACTGATTTAACCCTGCCAGTCTTTGCTGCCATGCTCCATTTGCTGCCTATCTAACTGCAGGTGTTTTTAAATCAACAGGTTCATAGGAGTGAGAGGAGGAGTGAAGCAAACAGTCAAATCTTTCCAAATATATCTGGGGATGTACCTTTCCATTTTATTGTTATTTTTTTTATGGGCTCCTGCCCTGACTTTGAAAAACTTAAATTATTCTGTACCCGAGGAGGAGGGAGCTGGAACTGTTATTGGCAATATTAGCAAAGATGCAAAGCTGGGTGTTCCTGAAAGGGGTAGGAAAGCAAACTTCAGAGTTCTGGAGAATTCTGCACCACATTTGATTGATGTAGATCAGGACAGTGGGATCCTGTTTACTAAACAACGGATTGATCGTGAGAACCTTTGCCGGAGAAGTGCAAAATGCCAGTTGTCCCTGGAGGTTTTTGCAAATGACAAAGAAATATGTATGATAAAAGTTGATATCCGGGACATTAATGACAATGCTCCTAGTTTTCCCTCTGAGCAGATTGATATTGATATTTCAGAAAATGCGTCTCCTGGAACGCGATTTCCACTCACTACTGCTCATGATCCAGATTCTGGGGAAAATGGTTTAAAGACATATGTGATCACAAGAGATGACTACGGTTTGTTCACTTTAGACGTGAAATCCAGAGGTGATGGAACAAAATTTCCAGAGCTAGTTATACAAAACCCACTGGATAGAGAAGAACAAACTCATCATAAACTAATTCTCACTGCCTTGGATGGTGGTGATCCTCAGAAATCGGCAACAGTGCAAATAAATGTCAAAGTCATTGATTCTAATGACAACAGTCCTGTTTTTGAGGCACCATCTTATATGGTAGAAATCCCAGAGAACTCCCCACTGGGCAGGGTTGTAATTGACCTTAATGCCACAGATGCAGATGAAGGGTCCAATGGTGAAGTTGTCTATTCCTTCAGTGGCTATGCACCGGATAGAATTAGAGAGCTTTTTTCTATTGATCCTAAAACAGGCTTGATTCAAGTAAGTGGTAATCTGGACTATGAGGAAAATGGACTTATAGAAATAGATGTACAAGCACGTGATCAAGGCCCAAACCCAATCCCTGCACACTGCAAAGTTACCGTTAAGGTGATTGACAAGAACGACAATGCCCCATCAATTGGCTTTGTGTCAGTCCGGCAGGGAGCAATTAGTGAGGCAGCACCCCCTGGCACAGTTATTGCCTTAGTCCGTGTAACTGACAAGGACTCAGGGAAAAATGGTCAGCTACAATGTAGAGTTCTAGGTAATGTGCCTTTCAAGCTGGAAGAAAATTATGACAATTTCTACACTGTTGTAACAGACAGACCCTTGGACCGAGAAAAAGAAAGTGAATACAATGTCACCATAATTGCTAGAGATAATGGAAATCCACCATTAAACTCCACCAAATCATTCACTGTTAAAATATTAGATGAGAATGACAACCCTCCACAGTTCGATAAGCCTCTGAATGCTTTAAGGATTAAAGAGAATAATATTCCTGGTGAGTATTTAGGTTCTGTCTTAGCTCAAGACCCAGATCTAGGATATAATGGCAGTGTCTCATACTCCATACTGCCATCACATGTTGGGGATGTATCAATCTACACTTTTGTTTCCATCAACCCATCGAATGGTGCTATTTATGCCCTTAGATCTTTTAACTATGAACAGACAAAATATTTTGAATTTAAAGTGCTGGCAAAAGATTCAGGATCCCCACATTTAGAAAGTAATACTACCGTGAGAGTGAACGTAGAGGATGTGAACGATAATGCTCCAGTCATTTGCTTACCCATCTTGGAAAATGATACAGCAGAGATCCATGTCCCAAGAAATGTTGGTGTGGGGTATGTAGTTAGCACTGTTAGGGCAATGGACAGTGATTTTGGAGAAAGTGGTCAACTGACCTATGAAATTGCATACGGGAATGAAGGACACCTGTTTGAAATAGATCCAGTGACTGGCGAGATCAAAACTCTTAATCCCTATTGGGAAGACGTTTCACCAGTTGTAGAGCTTGTCATCAGGGTGACCGATAATGGTCAACCAAAGTTATCAGCAGTGGCAAAACTCATCATCAAATCTTACACAGGATCTCTACCTGAAGGAGAACCCAGAGTAAATGGAAAGCAGCATCAATGGGATATGTCCTTGCCTCTCATTGTTACTTTAAGCACAATTTCTATAATTTTGCTGGCTGCAATGATCACAATTGCTGTCAAATGCAAGAGGGAAAATAAAGAAATCAGAACTTACAACTGCAGAATTGCAGAATACAGTCACCCTCAATTAGGAAAAAGTAAGAAGAAAAAAATAAACAAGAATGACATTATGTTGGTTCAGAGTGAAGTGGAGGAGAGAAATGCAATGAATGTCATGAATGTTGTTAGTAGCCCATCACTTGCTACTTCACCAATGTATTTTGATTATCAGACTAGGCTGCCCTTAAGTTCTCCTCGTTCAGAAGTGATGTACCTGAAACCTGCATCTAATAATCTGACTGTTCCTCAAGGCCATGTTGGATGCCACAACAGTTTTACTGGACCAGTGAGCAATACAACCGAGACTTCTTCCAACCGGATGTCTATAATTCAGGTATGGCCAGTTAAAGGTGGCAGCATTGTATGATTAACCCATAAGCAAATGTCTTTATTTTTATGTTGCTGTGGCTTGAAGATATTTTTTGTTTTAAACTTAGATCTTCGTGTTCAGGGGTGAGTAATTGTTTCTGCAGATGATATCTGAGCAGAAATGTGTCTGTTTCAGCACACCTTTTAATGTATACTGCTTTGTAAGAATTTTTGTAGTAGACTTTATGGAGCGTGTTTGCTAAAAATTTAAAGTTTATAAACTCTTTCAAAGTATGACATGCTGAGCATCTGGTGCGTATTAGAAGAGATGTACATTGCACATTTAAACACCTATAAATGAAAATTCAATTGCAGTGTTTATGGATGCATTCAAGCCTAATAACCTCAGTGCTTCAAAGAGCAAGAGTGATTTGGTGTGGAGTGCGTTGTAGGTCCTCAGAGCACTGAGATGCTTGCAATGAAGTCGGTATTACGGGTTTACTTAAAACCCAGGAGCACTCTATATAAAATTGTTTATACACAATGTATTTTTGCAAAATTTAGCCTGCTTTTCATATCACGGAACACTGCACAAAATAAACGTCAGCCTGTTTTATGTATGTTTCTGTGCTGAGTTGCATCAAAGAAGCCTTGTCATTTTTTATCCATATTTTCTATTTCATTCTGCAACTGGTGGGTGTTATTTAAAATGTCAAGCAGAGCAAGTAATGCTCCAGTGTGAACCAAAATAATAGCATAAAAATGATAACGTACGTCTGACATGTGTGCCAGATGCATTTCATTCCCTAATTAAAATTAATTATAATAATAACAATAACACTTTTTGTGCATCAAACAGTATTGATCTTCTATGGAAATTGTTTATTAAGCAGTGATGTGCGATTACAGAATTTTGACAATGTAAACTTGTTTTAAGCTGCCCTCTCTTGACACTTTAGCATGACAAATCACGAGGAGCTGTTTTTGTACGTTTGTATGTATGGGATAAATATATGTGTGTTGTGTCTTTTCACACACACATATACACACATATATATATAAAGGAGCTTTAATTTGTATCTACAGCAGATAATGCATGATTAGGAGAACATAACTCATAAGCACTCATGATAATATGCATATCTTAACAATGCAATGTAAATCATAGCACAATATATTACTCTGCTCACCCTCCTCCTCTCCTACCTCTTAAGAGCTATCGATTTGAAAACTTGCATACTTTAGGAGATTAAACAATCTTACATCTCAATTAAAATGCCAGATTTCCGTCTTGGCAGCAGAATCCCAAGTATTCATATTTATTTGCACAGGTAAATTTTAAAATTTAGTTCGGATGTTCGTTTTATTTTAGAATGTGAGGTCTCTCTTCCAGTTAATTAGTGTTTTTACATATTTACTAATGTTTTTCATTTTTAGATATTCTTGACCACACATTTGTACAATATACTGAATGCAACCAGTACATCAAAAAAATAAAAAATAAAATATAAAAAGACATAGCAAATAACATCTGTCTAATTTTAGACAGATTTTGAGTCAAATCAGTACACGGTGCTTTGCTTTATATATAGCACTTTTTCATTAACCACTGTGCTTAAGATGATGAAGATAATTTGGGATGTGTGATATTCTGTTTGAGATGCAACAGAAACCAGCTAGGCATATTTTTTACACATGTAAAAAAATATGTATTATTTGTGATAAAGTCAAACCCTAACCATTGGGTTTCCTCTCTGATAATAATTGAATCTACAGTATGAGACGTGTGACTTATTGATGATATTGATCTTTCCCCTTAGACTTATAGCTGTGATGGTGATATATTACCCCAGTGCTGTTCCTCCTTATATGTGTAAACACTGTCATTCACTATATTTATCAACCCGTGATTGTACTTTGCCTCTGCTGCAGACACTTTAATATCACAGTAATAGGACAACTACCTTTGGGTGCCTTCTGTTTGGCACTCAAACTGTTAATAAATGAGAGATAGGTTTCTTATTGATATTGTGTGTTTCCCTATCCAGAAATATCCCTTCTTTCCTTTGAGATTTGTTTTCTTCTGAAAAATGACCAAAAAAAAATACACTTTTAGGCAATCCATAAATATCATAGATTCTAATTTAAACAGTAATTATTAATGTGTTGAATTAGCAATGGAATCTAATTAAGAGAATGTTTTGCTCATTTTTTATTTGCTCAATATGTGATATCCCTCCCTATCTGTTCTCTCTAATTCAACAGTTGCAAACTGTTTCTTAATTATACCCACTTTTCTGACAGAAACATATTTCACTACAGTCAATTTGCAGCAAACCTAAATTCTCAGTAAATCACCCTTTACACCTACATACTAAACCAAATATTTCATTTTTTTAAAAAAAATAAAAACTGCTTAACACAATCCAGTTATTTCTTCTAAGAGATATATATTCTGTGTAGAAACTTATAACATATGTTTTCACTATTTTTTTTTATTCCAAAATAATGGAAAGCCCAAGGTTAGTGTATGATGAAGTGAATGACAATTTCCTCAATTCACTCAAAAAGTGGAGAAAATAACACTACAATATTTAGCAAAATGTAGTTTTTTTTCACATTTGGTACATAAATAAACAAGTGCATGAATAACTAACTATGTTACTTGACAATGGAAATAGTCTTAGTGTTGTATAAAGATTGATTTGTATTATAAAATATTACTGGAAGGACTGTTGAATGTTTATGGCGTGGTCTTTTTCAGCTTCAGGCTGATGGTATCTCCATTTGATATGTTGTATTTCCTATATTCTCGATTGTGTTATATGAATAGACTACAGTAGAAATCCTAGACGAAAGGAATATTATCATAACAATTGCAAAAAATAAATGGCCAATAAATTAGCAACTTTGCTATTAATCAACCATAGGGTTAATGCATTTTCAATTACAGATTCATCTGCCTTTTAGTGAATTGATATGATTTCACTGTGCAATATGTCAAAGTGGTGTTGGTAACTGGTGTTTTTTGGAATACCAATTTTCTAGATCTCCTTGACACACAGATTTTTTTTAATGATTGGTAAATACCAAGGAAATCTACGTATTATGATATATTGAAAATGATGGTCCATATCTTGCTTGTTTTATCACTCTTTTACTTGGGTTGACAAAATGTCTGGTCCAAAGTAGGAATGAGAAACCTCATCTCCCATTGAAAAGAAACATACAAAAGAAATAATTTTTTAATAGTGTTTTTTTGGTCACTTCTACAAATGTGAGAATAGAAGTTTCCATAAATTTTTATAGCTATCTGGGGACTTAAAGGATTTTTTAAAATGTAAATCTACACAGTTAAGATTTAAAAATTCCTAAAAAATTGGGGAGCATTGTCTCTATCATTCCCAGTTACTCAATAGCTCGTATTAAATTACCATCAGTAGTGTAACATTTGGGTCTCACATTTTATTTATATTTTATATCAAATGCATACAGTGTAATTTGAAATAATTTCATAATAAAATATTTGTGTTGTTTGAACCAGTGATATCATACTAATCAAACTAATGAATTGCCTTAGTTACTATTTGCATTGTGCATGCCGTTTAACATTCAGAACTGCTCATAGACCTATTGCTGCTGATGAGGTTGGGTGGTTGCTGTCAGCATAAGCATATTCTCAAGCCAACCAGTAACAGCAGACAGTAAGTAGTTTACATTATTGTTTTTAGTAAGAGTGCCCTTTGTTGGTTCTATATAAAAATTGCCACTTGCTTCAGGAAGCAGTAAAAGATTGCCACTCAACCAGAACATCCTGCATGTATCACACAGAAGAATGGAGTTTACAGGCTGACAAATGGCATGTATCACTAGAAGCACATGCCATTTTATCCCCAGATAAAGAAAATCTGTTAAAGTTTATGTTACATACATTGCCTTATATCCCAAAGTGATATATTATACAACTATTCATAATAGCAATCTTTATTTACCTCCAAGTTTTTTTTTTTTTGTAAATCTGTTTTTATTGAAGATTTTGACAATAGAAACATATAACAGTAGGGTATATCAGGTGGGACACGCAGGTCACCATCATAGCAAGATCATGAGCATTACGTTTGTGGGACATGCGTTCACGTGAGGTTCTCATGGTTAGCTTGTGTATCTCTCTGAATGTTTTAGCCTGAGGCCTCTACATGTAGATTCCCACATGACCTCTTTCCACTCCCGTAGGTGTTATGCAGTTTGTCACCTTTTCACTGGACTGATTTCATGCATTTGCCTATGTTTTGGGCCTAAGGCCTCTCCCATATATATTTGGAGCTGCGTCAACTCCGTTAGGGTGTGGTCCTATTCTGTCTTGTCGTTTGTGTCCAACCGTTGGCTCTGGTTGGGGTATGATTGTCGTCTTCATTTTAGGTAAGGTGAGGTATAGTGGTGTGTGAGTGGTGTTGTGTGTGATCAGTAGTGTTGTGGCTGTGTTTATGATCATTGTCACTTCCGTGTTCAATGTGTTATGGATTACAGCCATGTGTATTGCGTGTCATGTGGGGTGCCAATGAGCTTGTTGAGTGGGCAGGTGTCCTTGGTTGTGTCTCCTTTTTCTCTTGTGAGCGTTGTGGTGGTTTAGTGTTGACAAAGTGTCGTCTATTTTCCATGGTGGTGTACTCTCTCTGCTCCTGATTTATGGTTGTGTTGATGGGTGGGAAGGAAAGGATAGGTAGAGGGGGGTTGTTAGTGAGAGTTCCGTGTTACGGGGGACCCGGGCCCGTTCGCACATCTACCCCGGTTCCACGAGCGTCCCCGCCCTGTCAGTGTCGGACGATATACAAACCACAGTTGCCACATTTCCACGTGTTTAGTTTCTCTGCCTGTTAGGGAGGCATGAAGTGCCTCCGCGCTCTGTATGTCTTCAACTCGCCGGATCCATTCCTTTTTCGTTGGGATGTTGGTTGTTTTCCAGTAGGCCGGTATTGACCCTTTAGCCGCATTCAAGAGGTGTCGAAGTATTGATTTTTTTATAGCTTGAAATCGTTTGTTGAGAGATAGGTAGGAGGGCGAGTTCTGCAGACCAGTCTGGGACATCCCCCAGCACCCGAGTCACCTCAGTTTTTACCATGTCCCAATATGGGAGTATGTCGCAGCATTCCTGCCATATATGTAGTAGTGTGCCTCTTACCTCCAAGTTTTTATTCCAGTGTTAATGGTATACGAGGCCTGTCAGGAAAGTATTCGCCTATGTAGTATGAATAATAGAGATATTTAAGATTAATTTAAGATACAAGATACAAGAAACATTGTACAAAGGATGCCACAGTCCCCTTCAAAGTAGACACCTTGGGACCTCACACAGTTCTCCCAGCATCTCTTCCACTGTTCAAAACACTCTATAAATTCCTTAGTTGATATTGCCATCAGCTGCCTCGTCATATTTACCGGAATCTCTTTGACGGTCTGAAATCTCTTCCCTTTCAAAAGGGATTTTTATCTTTTGAAAAGCCAGAGTTTGCAGGGTGCCAAATCTGGGCTGTAGGGAGGCTTAGCCACCTGAGTAATTTTATTTGTGCTGCACTCATTGCATCACCCCTTAAAGCCTTCTGAATCGTAATAGTTTCAATGGAATGTTCGAGCTTAACACAAAATTTGAGGCAGATTCCTTGCACTACTCGCTTAGTCATTTTGAATGCAATGGCCACCCAGCACAAAGGATCACTCAACAGTGTCTAGCGCCCTCACTGACTATTACAGTAAAGTCGTCATTGTTCATGCATGCGCATTCCAGTTCACTCTCCTTGGTTGTCAGGTTACATCAATGTCGCTCACACCATTCTCGTTATATTAACAATGCCTAGATACTTTCCGGACAGAACTCGTATAATGATATGGTATGAACTGCTTTGCAGTCTTGCTGTAGTAAATGGATATATCCATAAGTGGATGTATGACAAATTTCTTTTTAGGTAAGAAATGCTATTTAATATTTATGGTGAGCTATCAAATGTATGGATTATGTTTTAATCTTACCTAAAGGTGTATTTCTGGATGAGGCAATGAACATTGCACAATCATTTAACGCTTTTAGATAGTCTACTTGCATTACTGGATTGCAGCAAGTGCATCATGGAAGCACAGGCATTGCCCACTTCCCAGCAAGTGCATCATGGAAGCATAGGCATTGCCCACTTCATAGCAAGTGCATTATGGAAGTACAGATATTGCCCACTTCACAGCAAGTGCATCATGGAAGTACAGGCATTGCCCACTTCACAGCAAGTGCATCATGAAAGCATAGGCATTGCCCACTTCTCAGGCACAAGTGGAATGTATCTTTGTATACTGACAGTACAGGTGTAAACATACATATAAACAATACAATACAATTGGATCTATACAATTGGTACAGATATGTATAGCAAAGCATATAAATTACATTTTCCGTTCGTTCAAATATTGTCAATTATTTTTTTTTAATAATGAATGCAATATAAGATGTTTGCTATAGTGCTGGGACTCTACATTAGTGTAATATTTTGTTGATATTGTTTTTGACAACTATCATTTTTATGAACAACAACAGGACTGTATTGTGTTGTGGCTTTATACCACTTGGTATCTATCCAAACACATACTAATAAAAACTTGTATGTTTGAGGGAAATAAATTATCTTTTTTTTGCAGTTGCTGGTTGTAGTATTGTCACTTGCAAGTGACACGACTAAGTTCTATTATATTTACTTGCAATAATTTAAGCCTATATTATAGCAATTTACTGTCTCTATGGCTGTGAAGCAGTCACATTGGTTCATCTTAATGTGTAAATAATGATATAAAACCAGATTCAGTATAGTTACATAACATAATTTAAATGTGTATTGTCATATGTGTTGTATTTTAGTAACACAAGAACTGCATTTTGTGTACTATGTTCAATAAACAAATAATGTAAGGAAATGACAATACATTTTGCACTCTATATAAATGACCCACGTTTCTAATCTTACTGGAGTAAATAGATTTTTCCAGTAATGGTCAAATAAAAGATTTGTTCTTTATGAATTAACCAAATGGGAAATAGATTGCAAAATGTATGACGCTGGTTTTCAAAGGCAATTTAGTTATCAAAAATAATACTTTATATTAATAATCCAATGAATACACTAATTCTCTGTTAGGCAAGATATCTTTTATTTAATAGCAAGTTTTAGAAAATTAAATTTCGGTCTTTTAAAACAATCATTGCATCAATAAACAGAAGAAAGGAGAAGAGGCTGATTTGGTCATGCACATTAAACTTTAAGATGGAAAATTAATTGCTTTCTCTCCTAACTCCAGAATCCAAATCTTACAGCACAACGCAGGGTCAGACTGCAAACATACATATGTTCTACTGTCAGAAAGGCCACCTGAGTATTTATCTGCACTGCATCATAGGTCTACTACCACTCAGTTTTAAAGAGGTTAAACAGTTGATGCAACCTTGGAATTGAAATTGATCTAACCCTGCTCAGGGCTTGTATGCAGTTGATTTCGATGAAAGTCTGGACTAGATTTAAGGGTAGCTGGAGACGAATGAAGAATAAATTGTACAATGTTATTTGAAATGAAAATATCTGGCCCTTACATCGTAACAAACTATCACTACCATGGTGGAGCAATTTAATTAGCTTTTAAATAGAGATCAAGGAAACCCTAATAGAAAATCGTGTATTGAACCTCTATATGGGGCATCATATATTTGGCACACACTTGATTCACATGCTAACCATTAGGTAGCTGGATACGAATTCACCCATTTTCCGCATGTTATTCATGTATATTTTCATACGTGCAGCTTGCCAAATTAGAATATCGAAAAATAGTAGATTTACATAGGTATAGTGCTAGAACCTTTCATTGATATATCTTACTTTAAAACCATATCTAAACTCTCTGAAATGTAAAATAAATTATATCCAGTGAAAAGGTTTTAACAAGTTGTGTGCAGCTAATTAAACATGCAATACATTTAACACAATTTGCAAGTTATTATCGAACAGGTTCTACAAAATGAAACCTTTGTATTGTTAAGAGAATGCCAGTAGGTGGCAGTAACAAGCTGATCTTTAAATTTGGACTTTCTCAAACTAGAATAAAAAAAAAAAAAGAAAAGAAAAAAAGAAAGAAAGAAAAAGAAGAAATTAAGTCAGTCAAAGAGAAGAACTGAGAGTGAAGGTTGGCGTATGGCAAATGGAGGATCAGAGGATTTAAGACATCTCTAAACTGTTGAATTTGAGCAACTTACAATATGCTGCAAAGCTTTTTCATAACACAAATCTAATGTATTCGTAGTGCAAAGTCTACTGAAGGCAGTGACTGAACGACTGAAGTGCCAGCGGAGGCAAATACAAAGGGTGCAGCAGATTGCAGAATTAACTGCGTTGTCTATGGGATTTAAACAACAACAACAACAAAAAAAAAAATAGCTTGTGGAAAGAAACCAACACATCTTCATTGATTCAGGAATCTTATCTCTCGTGGCTTTCTTATCCTGAACACGACTTATTATTTTACATACGAGCTCACTGGCATTTCCATGCTCAGAAGCTGAAAAGAATTAATAATCCCCTGGACTGTTGGATAGCTGTGTTTTGTAGATTCTCTGCCTCTCTGTTGCAAGGACACTAGTGTAAGTAAGACTGATTCAATCCTCCTTTACTTCGCGACTGGAAATGTATGCATATTCATATACATAGAGAGAGATTGTTTAGGTTTTGTACAGCAGCATGTCGAGCTGTGAAGGAGACGATATAAGATACACAGCTAATTGTTTTGAGAACGATGCAGCAGAGTCTCTGTAGGTACAGACAGATCTTCTTTTGTATACAAGCTCTCAAAATGCCGAATGATCTAAATACTTTGTCATTTTACCTGTTCGCCTGTGAAGGAAAATAAAGGAGAAAACATTATTATTCTTAATATATTTAGGGACTAATCATCTTGAAAAAGCACAAGTCATTGCTAAAGCTGCTCTAATGTGGAGTCCATTGAGACACGGTATGTATATCATGCACAGCAATAACTGTATAGTCATATCAGCATTTTAAAATCTGGATTTTATGAATTCTGTTTTTTTTTTTTTCGTAATCAATTGCGTGCGGAAGACTATAGGGAGGAAGTGATAAGACAGCAATGTTCATCAAAAATGAAAGCAAAGCAATTGAGAAAACCTTGCAATGAATGCAGCAACTGTTCTCTATTCAACTGTGATTCTTTTTTCCGTTTTATAATCTGTGCATCCAGCCATGGTTTGCCCATTGATTTGTTCCAGACTACAGAATGAAAACTGGAATTTAACTGAATACAATTGTCAGTTGTAAGCTGATGTGGCTACTGGCCTTACTGAAAAAAAAAAAAGCCAAGTGTGAAATGACTGAATCCAAGCTGTGATTGTAATACTTTGCAATTGATGATCAACTTTGATAGGTCTTTGCAGTTTGGATTTTTTCCAGATAATCTGCAAATCCCTGCATTATTTAATATTCATGAATATCTGCTTGAGAAAAAAAGAATGTGAAGGAAAATAGAAAAAAAGACAATTTCTTTTAGACGACAGCTGGCAGCCAATCTATGATTAGATGTTTAAATTCAGAAGCTGTTTTAAAGATTATAGCATGGTTTTGACTAATAATGATCTACTGAAAGTACTGGACATCTTTTAATTCAGCTTTGGACACTGTCAATAGGCTAGCCGTCTTGATTGTTTTATGTAATGACCTATTTAAAATATAATTCACACTCTGCTTCCAAGTTGAACAGCAGATTGAAGTATGTCTAATCTTCTCTGGAAAAGATAATTATCAGCTGTTTTTATAGCTGTGGAGATAGGAAAGGGTGATTTTCTTGGAAACAGAAATCAATCTTCTAATACAGTCTCACTCAACTTTATCCTCATATCAAACTAATTAACACAGACTTATCTTTATAGTATCACTATTTTTCCTTTCTTTATGGTTTTGGGACATTACTTATAATTGCAAAATTAGCAAATGTGCAAACAAATGTCCTCTGGGATGTACCTTTCTATTTGTTTTTTATACTCCATTTGGGGTCTTTCTCAAGCTTTAAGAACATTAAATTATACAATTTCAGAAGAACGAGGAGCAAGGGCTGTTATTGGCAATATTAACAATGACGCTCACCTAGACTTACCAGATAAAGGTAAGAAAACTAATTTTAGAGTGTTGGAGAATTCTGCCCCACAGTTGCTGGGCGTGGATCAGGATAATGGACTGTTGTACACAAAACAGCGCATTGACCGGGAGACACTATGCCGCAAAAGTCCTAAGTGTCTGATTTCCCTAGAGGTTTTTGCGAATGATAAAGAGATATGTATGATTAAAGTGGAAATATTAGACATTAATGATAATCCACCTACTTTTCCATCTGAGCAGATTGATATTGATATTTCAGAAAATGCATCACCTGGAACACGGTTTCCCCTGACAACAGCACAAGATCCAGATTTAGGAGATAATGACTTGAAAAATTACATGATTATGCAGGGTGATTCTAGTTTGTTTTCTTTGGATATAAAATCGAGAAGTGATGGTACAAAAGTTCCTGAACTTGTTATTCAAAAATCCCTAGACAGAGAGGAGCAGTCTCATCACAAACTCATTTTGATTGCTGTTGACGGAGGTAATCCTCCCAAATCAGCCACTATGCTAATAAATGTCAAAGTTATAGATTCCAATGACAACAATCCAGTTTTTGAAGCAAAATCTTATACTGTGGATATTGCAGAAAATTCACCTTTAGGTAAAGTTATTATTGATCTTAATGCTACCGATGCAGATGAAGGCTTGAATGGGGAAATTATGTACTCATTTAGTGGCTACGCTTCGGATCGAGTCTGGGAACTTTTCTCAATTGACTCTAAAAGTGGTTTGATACAAGTAAAAGGCAACTTAGATTATGAAGAAAATGGGCTCATTGAAATTGATGTACAGGCAGAAGATCAAGGGCCCAATCCTATACCTGTTCACTGCAAAATAACCGTTAAGGTTACTGACAAAAATGATAATACTCCATCAATTAGTTTTGTATCAGTTCGTCCAGGAGCAATTAGCGAGGCCTCTCTCCCTGATACAGTCATTGCATTAGTCAGAGTTACTGATAAAGACTCTGGGAAAAATGGACAATTGCAGTGCAGAGTCCTTGGCAACGTACCTTTCAAGCTTGAAGATAATTATGACAATTTCTATACTGTTGTAACAAGCAGGCCCCTTGATCGTGAGATACAAGATGAATACAATGTAACCATAATTGCCAGAGATAATGGCAGCCCTCCTCTTAATTCCACAATATCTTTCATTGTAAAAATTTTGGATGAAAATGACAACCCACCGCGTTTCTCTAAAGCTATGTATGTGTTGAAGGTTTCAGCAAACAACATTCCTGGGGAGTATTTAGCGACTGTCTTGGCACATGATCCAGATTTAGGGCAGAATGGTACTGTTTCTTACTCAATCCTTCCATCATATATTGATGGTGTTTCAGTGTACACTTATGTGTCTGTAAATCCCACAAATGGAGCAATTTATGCTCTTAGGACTTTCTATTATGAACTTACAAAATATTTTGAATTTAAAGTTCTTGCAAAAGATTTAGGTTTCCCTCCTTTAGAAAGTAATACAACCATTAAAGTAGTTATACTAGATGTTAATAATAATGCACCAGTCATTATTTTACCAACATTGCAGAATGATACAGCAGAGATCCATGTACCTCGAAATGTTGGCATGGGACACATTGTAAGCACAGTAAAAGCAATGGATATTGATTTTGGAGAAAGTGGCCGACTGACATATGAAATTCTCCATGGGAATGAAGACCATCTCTTTGACCTAGACCCTGTAACCGGAGAGATTAGACTTCTAAATCCCTATTGGGAGGATATCACTCCTGTAGTAGAGCTGATTGTCAAAGTAACAGACAATGGAAAACCATCACTTTCAACCATAGCAAAGCTCATATTAAAAACAGATGCTGCCTGTTTTCCAGAAGGAGAGACAAGTTTGTCTGAAGACCACAAGGACTGGGATGTTTATTTACCTGTTATTATTACTTTAATCACCATTTCTATTTTACTGCTTGCTGCAATGGTCACCATTATTGTTAAGTGCAAAAAGGAAAGTAAAGAATTAGGCCTATACAACAGAAAAGCAGAACCGCCATATGTGAAAAGAAAAAAGAAAAAACTCAACAAAAATGACATTATGTTGGTGCAGAGTGAGGTAGAAGAAAGGCATGCAATGAATGTCGTGAGTAGTCCATCACTTGTGACATCGCCAATGTATTTTGATTATCAAACCAGCTTGCCCCTGAGTTCTTCCCATTCAGAAGTGATGTATCTGAAGCCAACCTCTGATAATCTGACTGTTGTCCATGGAAACGTAGGATGTCAGAGCACTTTGACAGGAGCAGTTGTGAATGATGTTGAGAGCACTTCAACATGGATAGCGATACCACAGGTAGGGTTATTTCAACACTTTGGATGTCGTTGTTTCATCAAAGATGTAACAGCAATGTGTAGTTTACATGTGCCTTATTAATGAAGATTTCTGGTGAAATGCCTTAGGTTATTTCATTAATTACCCATACAAAGTGAAAACATGTACTGTCACTTAATTTAAAAAAAAGAGCATTAAATTATTTAATTAATTAAGGCATGCTTTATAATTACCTACCTTGAAACTTACTATGATTCTGACATGGATGGTACTCATGTTAAATAGTGTGGATCTGTCACATAAAACCTTTTTTTTATTTTATTAAAGCAGCACTCGTACCACTGTAAACACTACAGCCTGCTGTAGTGATTATGGTGGCAGGAATCTCCTAATACTGTCCCACATTTATGTTTCAAACTGTTTTCAAATGGTGGGTTCCTTGTATATCTGTGGTACTACTCCTCACTAGAGATATCGCTAAAGCAGATATATCTCCCCTTCTTTATTAACAATATCAATTCCACTTGTCTTTAGACAGAATTCAGTTGCTTGGAGCTATCAATTGATATTCTCAACTGGTGAAGTTTGCAAAATGTAGACAAAATTAATATTGCTAATGAGAACTTTTTGGCAAGTGAAATCTCAAATGAGGTGGAGGACTCACAGTTAGTGCCAAACTGTTCAAAACAGTTTGACACATAAGCATGAGATAATGTCAAGGAACTAAATGGACACTCCAGACCCCTAAAGCACTTAAAAAACTTGAAAAACTTGAAAAACTTTATGTGTAAAGAGTGTGTCCTATTTTTTCATGTTGATAATAGTGCAGATTTCAATAGAAATAGACATTTAAATAAATTATATTGGTTACACTCCCTTGGCTTTTCAAGTAGACAACTTGTCCTGATACTTCCAAGCTTGGTTAACTTATTTGCACTTAACTCAAGAGGCATCAATTGCCTAGAACACCTCCTTTTTTTTTAAAGACTTCTCATTGAGCTGCTTTTGGCAATATGTGATTGGACAGCCACAGAAAGTCTTGGCAGGGTTAGAAGGGGAAGGCTTGCAAAGGCTTCAAACAAGATGTATGATTGTTTTACAAGCTGTTTTTAGATTTAAATCCAATTTAAAAAAAAATGCATTATTAATTGCATGCAAGTTTTCATTTGGAATATATCTACTCAACAGTGATGTTTATTTTGTATATGGGCAGTGGAGTGTCCCTTTAAGTATGCCTTTATGGTTTGTCTTAAAGGGACACTAGAGTCACCAGAACAACTACAGCTCATTGTAGTTGTTCTAATGAGTACAGACAGTCCCTTCATGAAGTGGCGGACTAAGGGGGAGGCGGTCCGCCCTGGGTGCCACCTGTTAGTGGGGTGCCTCGACCCTGGTCTTGGGGCTGGAGGGGGCTGTGTGAGCTGTACCCCATAGCAAGCTTAGCTGGTCGCATGGGAGGAAGGGGCGGAACTACTGATATTTTGGGGTGGAGCCTAACCGTGAGCAGGGGCTGCTGTTAATGCTGCACATGGAGGTGCAGCAAGAAGAAATCCCTGCACCTCCACCTACCAGGCACCAGGGAAGGACTTCAATGAATCCACTCCTCCAGCCCACACTGTAAGTAAGTATAAGTGTGTGTGTGTGTGTGTGTCTGAAACTGTGTGTGTGTGTGTGTGTGTGTGTGTGACTGTCTGTCTGTAACTGTGTGTGTGTGACTGTCTGAAACTGTGTGTGTGTGACTGTCTGTAACTCTGTGTGTGTGTGTGTGTGTGTGTAACTGCCTGAAACTGTGTGTGTGTGTGTGTGTGACTGTCTGTCTGTAACTGTGTGTGTGTGTGACTGTCTGTCTTGTGTGTGTGTCTGTAACTGTGTGTGTGTGTGTGTGTGTAACTGTCTGTCTGTAACTGTGTGTACGTGTGTGTAAGTGTCTGCCTGTAACTGTCTGTGTGCTTATCTGTCTACCTGTAACTGTGTGTGTGTGTAACAGTCTGCCTGTAACTGTGTGTATGTGCGTAACTGTCTACCTGTAACTGTGTGTGCGTAACTGTCTACCTGTAACTGTGTGTGCGTGTGTGTGTGACTGCATGCCTGTACCTGTGTGTGTGTGACTGTCTGTGACAGTCTGTCTGTGACTGTGTGATGCTGCCTATAACTGTGTGTTACTGTCTGCCTGTGACTGTCTGCATGTAACTTTGTGCGTGACTGCCTGTAACTGACTGTGTGTGTAACTGCCTGTAACTGTGTGTGTTTGTGGGGGTAACTATGTGTATGCTGTCTGCCTGTGACCGTGTGTGTGTGACTGTATATGTGACTGTCTGCCTGTAACAGTGTGCGTGACTGTGTGTAACTGCTTGTAACTGACTGTGTGTGTGTGTGTGTGTGTGTGTGTAACTCTCTACCTGTAACTGTGTGTCTGACTGCCTGTGACTATATGTGTGACTGTCTGCATGTGACTGTGTGCGTGTGACTGTCTGCTTGTAACTGTGTGTGACTGTCTGTCTGTAACTGTGTGTGAGGGGGTGCAGGGATTTTGTAGAGGGGGGCAGGGGTTTTAAAAAGTTTACAAATTTGTTCAATACATTTTTTTAAAAATGTAAAAAATATAACACATTTTAAAAATTTAGTAGTTTTTTTTTGGGAGAAACGGGGGGGGGGGAAGTGGGGGGCAGGGGGGTGCCAAACCCAGGACCCGCCCCGGGTGCCACATGCCCTAGGTACACCCCTGCCTTCATGCATTTTCATGCAAACACTGTCTTTTCACTCCTTAGATGGCCACTGCAGGTGCTTCCTGGGGCAGTGCATGGGGACGCTGAACTTTCCTCGTAGAGATGCATTGACCCAATGTATCTCTATGAGATGATACTAAATGGCCTGGCCAGCATTTATCCCCGCCCCCACCCCGCTTTCTTGGTGATCTCAGCCAATCCAATACTTTCCCTATTGGATTGGCTGAGGTCATCAATTCTGATGATGTCAGCCAAAGAGGCAGATCAGGGGCAAGGCCAGCACCATTGGACCCGCACAGCACTGGAAAATAGTGTTTTAACCATTTGTAAGGGGGAGGAGGAATGTCAATACATGTATTTGTTCCTGTCTCTATAGTGTTGCTTTAGCATAAACCATTCCCAAATGCATTGAATGTATCCAACAACACAGAGATACATGATGCATTAAATGTAAAGTTTAGAAATATTTACTCACCTTATCTCCAATCCAGTGCCACCGTTTTCTCAGTTTGGGTGTAACTCTCTACACTTTACACAAACCCACCTAGCTTTTTTGCTAGTATGATGGTGTCTGAATGGAGTCTTCACTCTATACATTCCTATAATCCCTAGCTACGGCAACCACTGCACGTGTGTGAACATTAGAAGGACCGACTGTAGGAGGTCTCTTCTTTTCCCCCTTGTCAGTCAATTCTTCGGTATAGAATCTATGACAAAGAATTGACTGGCAAGTGGTAGAAAGACCTACTTTTAAAATGATTGTTTTTTTTTAAATATATTTATTTTTGCTAGCAAATCTGCTAACACAATTGATAAATAAAAATGTATGCTCGTTCAAAAAAGCTAAAGTTGTAAGTACAATGACAGGTATCTATTAAAAATCCACAAAATCTGTGGATTACAATGTCAAACAGCAAAATGTATTCTATAGACTGTTCTAGAAAAATTACCTGCTAATATATATTAGTGGGATATGTAATATTTTCTTTCCTGCTGGTTTATAGTAAATTTCAGATGCATATTTTTTCTTTCTTTTTAGCATAAATTTGACAGGAAAGTTTTAGTTAATTTCATAAGCAAATGATAACTATTTTTAATGAACATGTAATTTAGAATAAGTCTATGTATTTTACTTATACAGACAAATGTTTGAAAAAGTTAATGACATATGTGAAATGTTCAATATTTTAATTTAAAAATGTATTTGTTTTGTTTTTACTGGAATTCTTACCCTGTTTTTTATTTATATATTTGTATTATTTGAAAAGAAGTACAAGCAAAACATAAAAAAATCGCCAGACAAATAAGTCATGATACAATGATATCAACAGGTTACGAAGTTGCAGAAGTACAATGTTTTTGCAGGTTTTATAAAGGCAAAACACAAATACAAGGAAAAATAACACAAAAACAGGGATGTATAAACAAAAGAAGGATAAGTATTTGTAATTTTTGTTACTCACCCATACACAGAAGAACTACCTAAAAAGAGGAGTACGTCAATGTAAACGAATGACAGAGAGCTTGAGTTCAAAGTAGGGACTGACATGCCTAAGGAGGAACACCTGGAAGATATAACTGAAAGGAGAGAGAATGTGCAAATACCTTTTTCTAGAATTAACATGGAAGGTATACATTTGATACCATTTTGACTATCACAATATATAGAAAATGTTCTACAATTAAACTACAATCATAATTGAACAATAGCAGCATATTAACATGTTTATAACAACATTTTTTAAAATATCAGTTACCTTTTAATATTAGGTTTCAACACACCTGTGATAAAACTTAGGCTCTATAGGTTGTTACAAACAAGCGAACTAAAAATAAGGGTTGGTCGATATTATATCTAAGCAAACATGTTACACTGAATATACAAATGAAAATATCAAATACCATATGTTACCAATGCATTAATGTCGCATTAAGACTTCATATAAGTGGTTTGTATGTTTTAACTGATAAAACATTTTTTTTTTTTTTATTATTTTATGTTTTATTACCCACTCTATCCTGCATCATTTCTTAAATAGGTATATAAAGTCAAAGCATTTCTAAAACAAACATTACAAGGTGGAGTTTTGTATGAGGTGAGGATAGTGTTGATTAGAAGGATCTACTGATTAAAGAATAATGCCATTGTTGAAAAATACCCTGCACATTTGTTGTAAATGGTATGTTCATTTTGAGATTCATGAAATATTACCCCTGGCCTGGGAGTATCCGTTTCTTAATCTGAAACATACAGATTGAGAGAAAAGCCTTTCTTTTTCATATGTAATCACTATCTTGTTATACATATATTAATCTATTAATATATTGAACTAGCGCGCAAACAAGGTAGGCATTGCTTCTATGTTCCTCTCAACTCAATACATCTAAAATGTATACTAGTCATTCTGCAGCTTCTATGATCAGTAGTGATTAGTTGACACTGTTCAGTCTGATAAGATGTGCTGGAGCAGTTAGTGTGTGTGTGTATTGCAATTGTATTATTACATTTCTAATTGTAAAGATATTTAGTTGATATCTCACTTCATATATTCCTAGCATTAATAAAGTATTTTCCAATTAGTACTTGTATTGGCTATGTGGAATGTATTGTCAAAATAGATTTTTTTATCTTTAACCTGTGTGATACTATCCTATTTGTATTATGGATGTATGTATTATTGTAAGTTTAGAATCTATGGTCCATTTATTTAAATACACATGATCCTATAAGAGTTTTCCCAACAACTTTCGGCTCCTTTTTTTTAAGTTCTAATTGTAAAGCACTGCGGAATATGCTGGTGCTATATAAATGGTAATTTAAAAAAAAAATAAATATATATATATATATATATATAAATATTACTTTTGCTGAAAAGCTAAAATTATGTAACATTTAGCTAATTATTATTATCAGTATTTAAGTAGAGCTGCTATAAACACTGTTCTAGTGAATAAAAAAAAGACAAGTGCAAAAGAGAAAAAGAACAGCAGAATGGTTTTCTTTGGGGGGTTTTTAACGACATTTTGAAAACTTTTTTTTAAGTCTTTGGTTCAGTGTTGTTAGAGCTTCCAGGGACAGGGAGCTGCAATTTAATATAATGAGATTGCCTCTTCTTGTTTTGATTTACATACACGCTCATTGCTCATTTTGCTTAACTCATTTGAGATGGTGCTTTTTTGGTGAATATTCAAAATTCTCAAAGTAAAATAGTTTACTATAAATGAACAATGGCTAACCTTTGGCTTGTCAGCTGCTATTTACAACTGTACCATGACGGCTGGCTCAGCATCATGGCAACCATAGTTGACAACAGCTGGCGTGCCAAAGGTTAGTTATTATTCCAATATTGTAGATATAATAATTAGATGTCTGGTGATTAAGCAAGCTTCAGAATTCAGTATTTGTGTAGTTTTCAGTGAACAACTAGTTTAAAGAGTGCTAAATTACATGTATAGTTCTTGGTGGTGCCACGTTTGTTGTTATAATAGCAATGCATGTCATCTGGCAGCTGCAGGTTAAGAAGGGAGCGGGGCATTGGCTGCCTCTAATAGATGAGTTGTACCCCCCTCCCAAAGCTGCTGTGCTGTTATAGCAACAGTTAACTGCTTGAAGCAACAGTCACACGTAGCTGCCTTAGAATATATTATAACATGTAGCACAAATAAAGTTGTTTTGACAATGTTAAACAACTTCTCGTGATGAGTAAATATATAATGGATTAATAGCACTGATTATACCAGTGGGGTGTATGTACTTCATTGATTTTTTTACACAAAGGTTCAAGGGATATTCTATGCACCAAAACAACTAAAGCTCAATGAAGCCATTTTAGTTTATAAATTGCCGCAGTTTCACTGCTCTTATTTCTCTGCTCTAATCTTTGTCATTTAGGAGTTAAAGGACAACTGTCACTTCAAAACTAATTTTTTAATATTATAATGTTTTTTGTCACGTTTTGAAAGGAAATAGATTTTTTTTTCTAAAATAATTCTATGTAAACAAATATACACAGCACATTTTGTGTAACGAAAGCAGAGTGCATTTACCTTTCATATTTTTCGAATATATTAATTAGGCAAGAAATCTTATAACAGAATCCATAAGGTAGGGTTGTATCATTAGTAAAGGTTGTTTGATTCAGCAGCACACTTGAGTGTAAAATTATCAAAGTGTCTTATTTTGATACATGTATATACTGTACATACTATGTCAGCGAGGTCAATGATGGAGTATACATCTTCTACTTTATAATATAGCATGTCTTCTAGAAGTATAGGCAGAGTGCCAAAATGTATTAATTTATTCTTGTAATACAAATTTTTTGGTGCATGATCTTGCTTTTAAGACAAGTTTGACTTAGAAAACAAACAAAAATAATTAATAATTCTATTGAATAAATAAAGATAGTTAAAAACTTTAATCAGAAAGCAGACATATTAAGGAGGATAGACTACATTCAATTATGCTATGTAATATACTATTAACTAATTAAAAGGACACTATAGTCACCAGAACAACTATAGCTTAATGTAGTTATTCTGGTGAGTATAATCATTATATGCAGGCATTCTCATGCAAAAACTGCCTTTTTAGAGAAAAGGCAGTGTTTACATTGCCCCTAGGGACACCTCCAAGTGGCCACTCCTCAGATGGCCACTGGAGGTGCTTCCTGGCTTAGTGATGCACAGTAGGCAGCAGTGCCGTCCAGCGTCTCCACACTCTGCATGGGGATGCTGCTTTTTCCTCATAGAGATGCATTGATTCAATGAATCTCTATGAGGAGGTGCTGATTGGCCAAAATGGGGTTTGGCCCGCACCCTTGCTGTTTTTAGTCAATCCAATGCTTTCCTCATGGGAAAGCATTGGATTGGCTAAGAATCTGCAATTCTGATGATATCACAAAGGGGGTGGAGCTAGCACCGACAGACCTGCACGGCGCGGGAAATAAGGTGAGTTTTATTAACTTTTAAGGGGGAGGCAAGTCACCTAAATGGTGGGTTTAGCACTATAGGGTCAGGAATACATGTTTGTGTTCCTGACCCTATAGTGTTCCTTTAAGACTATACGTAACTGTCATGCTCTACTGTTAGGGAAATATACTTTCTCAACCCTCCATGTGGTATTTTTTGTATTCACCATTCTTGGGTTCTCTACCAAAAGCTTGGGAGTCTGAGGGCTCTGCATGTATCTTAACTTATCTTAACTGCACTCTTCTGGGTTACTGCCCCAAATGCTCCTATCAAAACTGGTGCAGCTTCCTTCTTATTTCCACATCTTTCATAGCTCCTCTTTCAGCCCTTGGTGTGAGCACACCTGTTCCTTCTTCTTCATGTTATGGTTACTGGGCATTGCCACATCCACAGCCACTGCAGTTTTCCATTCCTTGTCTACCACCACAATGTTGGGTTGGTTTGGACAGTATTTGCTTGCCTTTTAAAGACAAAAACTAACAATAAGCAAACTCTGAGAACATAAAAAAGCTTAGAGAAAGTTTGGCCTTTGGTTATCCCCGCTGAGGTGTCAAAAAGGTTTTTGCTCGCTTGTGCTATTACAAAGAAAACCTATAGCATTTGCATATCATACTGATACCTCCCATAAGGGCAGTTCAAAACCGAAATGCTGTGAAGTTCTATCTCTATGGGAGATACAGCAACCCCAGGCAATTGTTTCATCCTTTTTTTTTGGAGAGGTGTAAATGATATTACTCTGGACACAGTGAGCACAGGGCCCACATCTGGATTATCCTTTTTGCTTAGAAAATTGCATTGCAATAAAAACAAAGAATGTGAGAACCCTAAGAACAGAAAAAAATCTTAGAGAACCTCAGTAGTTTGCCCTTCGGTTAGTCCCTACTCAGATCTCACAAATGTTTTTGCTCACTTATACCATTAGAAGGAGAACCTACACCATTTACATATGAGACTGTTCCTACCCATAAGGGTCCACAATTGAAATGTCAGCAAGTTCTCCCTGCAAGGAAGATTCATCAACCCCAGACAATCGTTTTGGTCTTCTTGGGCCTTGTCAGCGAGGGGCAGCTGCTATTACTGTAGGCACAGTGAACTTGGGATCCACGTCAGAATTACCCTTTTTGCTTAGGGAGATTCCCGGCAAATTGCATATTAACAAAAACTAAGATAGTCTGGGGTTGCTTCATCTTTCATGCAAAGAGATCTTGCTGGTATTTCGGTTCTGGACTGACCTTATGGGTTGGGTCAGACTAAAGTGCAATGGTATAGGTTTACTCTGTAATGGCACAGGTTCACTCTGTAATGGTACAAGTGAGCATGTTCTCTGTTTTTCTTGCATGGTTTTATAACAAACAGAGCACAGACATAGAATAGGTGAACCCGACCTATGGGTTAGCAAATTCCCAGAGTTTCACTGTGTACTTGAATAGAAGGTCAAAGCACTCAAAATATATTTATGGTGCAGAATAATTTAATAGGAACATTAAGCCAAAGTGACAACATTTCAGCCACCAACATGAAAGGTTACAGTTGGTAGCTGCGATGTTGTCATTTTGGCTTGATGTTTCTATTAAGTCTGCAACTTGTAAGATATTTTGAGTATATTTGGACCTTCTATTCAAGTACACAGTATTTGCTTGTCAGTTTGGATCAGATAGTCAAACAGGATCTTAGCCTTGTGATTCTCAGCTACCCTTTTTGACATCTTCTAGGCCCATATTCTGATCAGATATTTCCTTAAACAATACCATCAGATTTTGCATCTTAGTTTGTGCTATCCCTACTATCATCATGCGCCTAGCTACTATACGTCGGATTGTCTCTGAGGTCACTTTAAAAAGTCTGCACTTTGCATCATGTCTCATGTGGTAGATCTATTGAGTGGTGCTGGGTACCTGTTCCTGTGCTGCTAGGATTAGTACCTTAATGCTGTCTTTCAGTCCTGCATTTTCCAACCACTGGTAGGATGTGAGCCACTTCCACTATCTGACAATGGTAAAACACCACGGAGGGCTTTGTCTTGCCATGGATTCTGCATCCCTTATTTGTTGTGTCCAACATACCTTTAGCGGTTCATTTTTTTAAGCCTTCTTTGCTTTTTTTTTTGCTCAGATTTAGAAGATTAGTTTCTGACCAAAGATGACTTAAAGTTGGCTACTTCCATACAGCAAGGATAAGCCTGGAGTTGGACTGAAAGGATGTGTTTAGTTATATGTATGTATTATTATATTACAAGTATACACAAAGGCTATAACACGCATAGTCTTTAATTTTTAATTAAAATAAAAATCAAGCCAGATTTCCTTTAATACTTGAAATGACATTCTTGTTTATCACTAAATCTAGTAACAACTAAATAATAATTGGATCGGCTAAAGATTTCAGTATGCATTTGATTTTTAGCTTGTCTAAAATATAAACACACTAATTTCAATACTTATATTATTTATACAATTGAGATGTCAACACATAGTTCCAATTGTAGAAACTAAATTGACTTATTCAGCATTACAAAATTCGTTATTTACATTAAATCTAGTTGCAAGCAAGATTGGCTTTTTTTTTTTTTTTTTCTAAGCTCCGGGTTATATACTTTTACTTTACCATTTTCCATTATAAAGCATATATCTGTCTAATTTAAGACTTTCAAATTATTAAGTAAAACTGCAAATTGGCATTATTCTTTAGCTCCCCTCAACTCCCTCAAAATAAGTCTTAAAAATCTTTTTAAAATAAAGTTATACTTACCTTCATCCAGCACCATGAGAAGTTTCCGGCTCTGCTCAACCTGCCCATCTGACATCACTGTTGTGCAGAGATCCAATCAAAGGCTTCTCATAGAAAATCCTTTGATTGGCCAATTTAATTGGCTCACAGTGTATGCACGCATTCTGAGCCAACAATGGGAGGGGATAGGAAGGCAGGGCAAGAAGAAGGAGGAGGGAGGGTGAGTTGGAAAAAAAATATTAGCAGAGGGTATAGAGAGGTGGGAGGGCTATATTCAGTGCGAGAGGGATTGGAGACATAAGACTCACCTTGTAGGCTTCACCTACAAGGAAATAAGCAGATACATCTGCAATGCACACTGACTACAGACATAAAATATACACAGAATTGACATTAGGCCGACAAAGTTCCAGGTTGCCTAAGTCACATGTGCTAAGGGTGAAACTAGCCCCATCACACAATTAAAAATAACTCTTGAAGTGCAGTGTTTCAAGCTGAAACACTGTGCATCTGGACTCCTGCCATCATAGCCATTTCAAAAAGCAGAAGTGGTCATGGTGGTTGGAGTATCCCTTTATGACTATAATAACTGAACTAAAAACATGGCCTGTTGTCAACAATTCCATGGTAAAATCCCCAAAAATTACAGTTTAGTGAATAACCCTGTTTCTGAGAAGTGAAATTGCTTTTCCCATGGGAATCAATTAATGAAAAATGTTTTCACCGTGCCTCACTCTCATGTAGTCATTTTAATGCACTATAGCTTCAATGGCAGAAATATACTACTTCAAAGGAGGTAAGAAAAGGAAAACCTTTGGTAATATTTATTTATTTTTATAGAATGTTAATCTGTATATGACATTAACTCTAGTGTGTATTAAACATTGTAAAATCAACCCTGCAATGCCCTTTTAGCCACATTTTATACTTTTTATACTGGTTGTGCTTTTATGCCTGCAACACAGTATATATTCTAATACTGTTTTGCATTTTAATGTTAATGATATTGAATGTGAAATCCTTTGAGTAAATCCCACCTTAAACCTTAAGCTCATGTAAATAATAAAAATGAGACACTGATTGATCCAATTCAACGCATTCAGGCCTTGAGGATTTGATGTGACGAACTCCTGACCTGGATTGTGCAAAAATGTCTATTTTGCAATTAGTTTAAGCTGAAATCTGTGATATATTTCATTTGAACTATGTTACATTACTTGCCAGATAACATGCTAAGCCATTAACCTCTTGCATGTCAGGCATCTTGTAGCAAAACCATACTAAAACCAATGCATGATGTATGGTTGGTGAATAGTCATCTCTACCATGCTTATCATCTCTCTAGCTAAATAAGAACAATTTGTTGTAAGGCAGCAAATGTCTTTATCAAGTTTGTTAAGTTTTTTAATTCATACTTGTCTGGTTAAATGTGATTTGCTTTATATAGGTACCCAAAATGCTCCGCTCTTAAATGTTTCTTGTTTTTGGACATGTATGTCATGTTTACGTGTATATATATATATATATATATATATATATATATATATATATATATATTAAAGGTTTTATATTGAAATCCTTTTGTCTTTTCATGTAAATAACATTAAGGTCATATTTTATATGGATTACACTAGATATCCCTACACCTTCCTACAATTCAAGTGTGCATATTTCACCAGGACAATGTATAGATTAACTGCATACCTACCTGAAGGTTATCTTGTCTTCCACATCATTTGTAGATGACAGTTCCTCCTATAATCAGACATGTAAAAGCCTCAGGAGCACTGCAGGATATGTTAGCACTTTATAAATGTGTAATTATGAGAGGCATGTGCTAATAAAATGTAAGAAGTGTTATACAATCACAACAGTCTCCTGGGAAAAACCAGCTGTCAGACCTGAAGTCTCAATGACAAAACTGGAGAGGTTCAAGGTATGAATAATTATTTAAAAAACATGCTATATTAACAAACTGTTTTAAGTTGCTTTTAATTTGCTAGTTTGGCACTAGAAGCACTAAAAATTGTATACATACAATAATATGTACTCTTCATTGTTTATTGTCGTCATTGCAAACCTACTTGTTGAAAATACTTTTTAATAAGAGTACATTTGGTGCAAAAACAGATGTGTGATGCAGGAAAAAAACAATTTAAAATGCCCATCAGGACATTTATATTATTCTTTATAGATACCCTTGTCATGACTGTGTCTATTTGTCTGTCTGTCTATCTGTCTGTCTATCTATCTATCTATCTATCACTATTAATATGTAATGTTTTGAAATGCTTGTTCTTTTTTTGCCCTGGTTTCGATGCCTTATATTCGTTTTCTTTTTCAATACCCTTTTCCACCTTTTTAAATGTTTATTCTTCCCTTATCCGCCTTGTAATTGTATCATTGAGATATTTTTGGAGATCCTCCTAGTAAACAATGCAATTTCATCTATTACCTACCTGGGTATCATATAACTTAGCCTTTGAGATGTTTTTTTCCCCTCACCTAAGGATCACTGCTTTATATCTTTTTGTAAGAGCTATCATACTGCAAAAAGCAAATAAACAAATTATTTCTTACCTATACTTATATAGAAATAACATAAATAATCTGCAATATAAAATACAAACACAAGCACAATAGTGTAATATTTATAGACACGAGATAGGGCTTAACAATATAATGCACTCACAAACGTAGATAGTAAATGAGCAGAACACCATATGTATCGGAAGAATCTCTCTATCTTCTCTCTTTATCCAGATGAACATACAGAGGAAATGAGGAGAGATAAAGAAACATAGTGCAGTACTGTATGTAAAAAACATGTGCGCTTTATTCAGTAAACACTCACAAGATAGAAATTAGAAACAGGCCCATCAATGTCCAACTCCACTTTGTCCAATGAAATATCTATGAATTCTCCAGAAGCAGGATCAAATAATAGGCAAAAAACTATTAACCCCTTAAGAACACAACTTCTGGAATAAAAGGGAATATTTCCGTCATGGGTCCTTAAGGGGTTAAAAACAGTAAAATAAACTGTCACCAAGTTCTTCTCTCTGCCCTACCTGTTTCGTCCATCCTCAGACTTCATTAGGGGCTTTCCAGCATCTGTATGTTAAATGCATACCGTGTCCATATCTCTCTTCGGCACCACCACTGATAGCCATAAGCCAATCCAAAGTGTCTGGAGCACACCTTTCAGAGGTTTTGTATAATAAATATTGCGTTCTGCTCATTTTTCATCTAAGTTTGTTAGTGCATTATATTGTTAAGCCCTATACATATTATACTAGTGTGTCTGTGTTTCTATTGTATATTGCAAATTATTTTTGTTATATTTTGTCTATTAAGAAGAAATCAAGGAATCTTCTTTATAACCTACTTTTTAGGGTAAATATTACCTATTTCCACTGGTGTTAAATTGTATCTGGGTTGTGTTAGATTTTTCTATATTTATATAGATAATCACACCCAACAATTGGTCATAGTTTACTACAGGCCTTTCATAAATATTGATTTAAGAGTTACTTATTTACTGTAGTTTTTAATCCTACCCAAGTGGCAACTATTTAAAATGTTTCTTTACTTGAACCATATTCAACAAGTTGCTCCATTTTTGTTTGAAATCGAGACATCTCCAGTTTTCAGTTCTCCTAGTGTCTACTTGTTGCTCATATACTTAACTTTGCTGTCACCTGACAAATCATATGGATTTTTTCATTGGCTTTCCATTATTTATCAGAAACAATATATAAATAAAGATATTTTTGCTGCTTTTCTCCTCCGTTCTCTTCTTTTGGTTACCTCTCGCATGTTCTGTGAACCAAATGGTGCAAAAATATGGCTATCAGTGTATTGCAAAATCTATACATGTTTATGTTTTGCGTTTACAATACACCGTTAGGACCATTTTCACATCCTTTTGGTTCATCCAAATAATTATTTGCGTTATGTTTGCATAGACACAATTTGTCTGAACTGGAACGCTACGTGGACTCATCCTGAATCAACCAAACTAAACATTTATTTTCTGGTGAATTAATTTGGAGGTGCACAAGTATAATTAGTTAAATATTTACATAAATCATATGCACAGCATCATACATTTTTAGCTTCACTACAACATAAATCTTTTTAATATCACACTCTATTACTAAACCATTGAGATATGAGATATACATTTGCAACCCCCAATGTATTCACTAATGACACTTTCTGTATTAAGTTTACTCTTGAGACAGTCTCCTACGGTTAATG
The DNA here is from genome assembly GCA_933207985.1 of Pelobates cultripes. NCBI lineage: Eukaryota > Metazoa > Chordata > Amphibia > Anura > Pelobatidae > Pelobates > Pelobates cultripes. The sequence goes on along the minus strand of OW240912.1, from coordinate 315,703,733 downwards.
TAAACAAGACACTTTTGTATTGTTTAGTATTTCCAGCAAATTCAATCTCAAAACATCATTCCGGTTGTATCAAGACATTAGACATAAATAGAAACCACTGATCAAAATACATTTTAGTAATATTACACCACAGGTCAAATGCAAATGTTTTACAATATAGGACTCCTTATTTTATTTTTTTATTTTTGTAAATTGATTGTGTGATTCTTGAAAATGTGTGCCTCCCTGCAGCCATCCGACACTATTGCAACCCTTATCAATCGCAGCCAGCCGACTAGTTAAAAAATATACCAGTTTTGATCGGTGAACGAGCATTATATGGAGCACACATTATCCACTTGTCAACTTTTTGTTTTCCCACTGGATCAAAGGCATTTGAAAAGAATCACAATTAAATTAATTGCAAATTGCATGAATTGTCTTGTATTGATAAGCATGATTTTTTTTTCTTTGCAAATTGAATATAACATAATACATCTATTATTTATTTGTAAGGCTGTTTGCAAATTATTGATTGATTAGTTATATCAACAATTTGATCAGTTCTAGAATCTACACCAATTAGCATTGATTATAATCCACTGACATACAGGATATTGCTGTATTTGTATTTAGCATTCTAATGCAGATACCATATGGCTGACATGCTAAGCAGCATAGTCAACTTAATACTTCATCCTCTTACATGCTGAGATTTAGCACCAAAGTTGAGATGGTGTCATATCTTAAACATTTAAGCCATTTCACGTTGTAAATATGTATTACTTTTGTTGAATTCACTCCTGCTTTTTATTTCATTTTTTTTTTTTTTAATTCCTCTAGATTAGACATGTCAAACATGAATCAGTCTAAGGGCTCTTTGAAGAGTTTGATTGCAATGTCTCTAATAACCAACTCTGAAAAGTGTCATGCAGACATTTGTAGATAGATATATCAATGACAACATGTCAGTGTGTTTAAGTAAAAGTAGTTTGTAGAAGAGCAACATGTATAATCTGTATAATTATTAAAAGAAATCTCCTATAAAAGAACTGGAAATATTTAAGATCTAAATAGACAAATCTGCTTGGCAAGCTGTAGTTAATCCAAAGCAGGGAAGCCTAACCTTAGTACACTATCAAGGTTATTCATTTAAGATCAAAATAGCCAAACTGGAGAAATTATCTTATTCATCTATGCTTTTAGTTTGGCTACTTACATTTTAAATTAATTTTGAATTCTCACATTTGTGAAAACCCTGTAAATATTGGTGAACTGCATTTTTCAAGATTCTGTCACAGCTAAAGGCTGTTTTGAAAATCAGGAGATATTTAGTTTACAAACTTGCCAAAGTTAGCCATTACTGACTTAAAGTGAAATTAGAAGTAGGAGATCTGCATTAAAGTGTTCAACTGCATGGGGGGCTGGCAAGCAAGGCAAAGGGACAATTACACTGTGGGGTCACTAGTCTAGAGAGGCATGTGGGCTGCTGCCTCACCGCAAAATATTAAAATATTTTATGTAACTGTATTATTTATTTACTATTACACTTTTTTTTTAATTATAAAATTAAGAAAAAGGGTGATAGCCAAATGTAGATTGTGTGTTCAATTTGTCTTATTGCTAATACATTTCTTAGTCCAGTTATTATACAACTCTACACATGTTATAAATAATAATAGTAATAAAAGGGTAAACCATAGCAAGACCACTTAATGTTATCTCAAATATATATTATTATTAAGTGTTCTTGCATAGCAAGACCACTTAATGTTATCTCACATATCTTATTATTATTATTAAGTGTTCTTGCATAGCAAGACCACTTAATGTTATCTCACATATATATTATTCTTATTCTTATTATAGCCAAATTTACAACCCTAACTCCTCCCAAAGTTTTTACACTACATAGACAGAAATATACCGAAACGTGCGGATTGTTCCCAATTGGATTGCTGTTATTTTGTGGAACGTTTCGCCGAATGGTTCACGGAATATCGTCATTCTTGTGGCGAAATTGGTCCCATAGGAATGAATGGCAACATGTTCAATACTAGACTGGGAGCTGGCAAAAGCTGAAAAATCAGGACATGATTTCTAAACTGCCACCACTCCCTCATTTTCAAGCCCACCTACACAAATCTTATATCAAAATGTTCAGCTATCCCTGCTGCCATTAGAAATGTCCATGGCTAAGCCATAGTTCTGATAGTTTTCACAATATGACCATTTGTTTGCAACTCACGCCGTCTATTGACATTCATTGAAACTTCATTCTAAACTGAAACTTGAAGGGCAATTTCTAAACTGCGACTGTGCCTTCATTTTTAATACTTCAGAGACATACTATGCATCAAAATATAGGTCTGGGTCTTGTGATTCCAACAATATAAAGCTCTTCGCTGTATAGTTTTTAAAATACGACCATTTGAAGATGGCAACCGCCAAAATACTCTGACCTGTGCCAGGCTGGAGCAGCAAGTGATGTCATAGACAGGGCCTTTTGTACACCTGCTAATGTTTTTATAAATGTATGTTTTAATGTAACTGTGAAGCACTTTGGGCAACAACGTTTTAATTAAGTGTGCTATATAAATTAATAATAAGGTACTCCGCCCACTCCAGTTGTAGACTACTGGTGGAGGCAAGAACACTTCACACAATTTCCCCATAAATTGTAGCTTTTCTAGTTATAGATGCATCTATTGTCTTTGCCAATTGATGAGAGACATTTTATTGAGAATATGGCTGTATGTTGTGACTCCCTTTAGAACATAATTAAAAATGAGCCACAGCATTGAACAGTATTGGGACACACTGGGTTGCAAAGTTCATGATTGCATCCATGCCCTTGGTGTTCCATGTGTCAAAGTGGCCTAGCAGTGGCAGAACTACTAGCAGTCTACAAAAGCCTAACTGGAGAAAAAAAATCATCAATTTGGTTTTGTTTTAAACTGATCTGTTTTGGCTAAAATTGTGCATTTGCCTAATGAATTCCTGATAATTTAAGATATGGTAACGAACTTTATAAGTTTTTCTGTCTTTTTTACTTTGTGAGAATTATTATTTATTTTTAATTCCATGAATCTGATTATTAATAATCAGTCTGGCTCTTGATTTTATCTTTCTGGCTCATAAATTCCGTAAAATAGTTTTGTACTTCAATAAAGGCAACATCTATAATAACTACAGATGCAGATATACTGTACATGAAGAGTTTACATTAAGTGAATATTTTTTTTTTTTTAAACGCAAATGAGTGGTACTTGACTTTAATTCCAACGTACGCTTGAATCAACAGCTGTAGTCCCTTTGGGAACTGAATGCAAAATGTTCTCACAATATTCATTAGGCTGTGATAGTGTTGATCAAACTAAATGGGAATTTCCATTTTATCTTACAGTAAATTAATCAGCAAATTTGCAACCTAGCAAAACCCTCCAAAACAGTTTTGGTTGGCCATTGTTATAAAAATTCACAATTTTTATATGATGCAATAAATTAAATGTATATATTTTATAAATTATTAAATACATTTAAGAATGAATTTAATAAAAAAATATGTATGATGCATTTCATCTATACTAATCTTGTTTGTGAGACAGCTTTTTTTCTCCACCCAAAAAAAACACCACAACTTAAATTAATTTTAAATAAAAAATCAGGTTAAGTCACTATATTAAATGAAGAACTAATAGAACTCATGTCTTAGCTTAAACTAGGTTTCCCTGGAATAAGGGGTGGAGAGGGGTCTTTCTCAAGTGCAGTTAAACAAATAGAAATCCAGTTGGCATACCACCCAACAAAAACAGGGGTCTGGAAGCAAAATAAACTTTCTGAAGAATATGGCAAACAGTAGGAAAAAATGTATTCAATAAAAATACTTGGGATACCAAAATAGATGACAAACCCAAATGTTCAAAAACAAAAGAGCTGCCTAATGCATGCACTTACTCTTTCTGAAATTCTATTTTAATTTCATGAGCCAGTTTCTATAGATAAAAGATGATAATCTTCTGTTCATGAGACTGGAGCTGGACGTCACTAATAACCTGTTACGTTTATAAAGGGTTCTAGAGCCCTCATATGTTGTGCTTGTTCCGTATTTATATTTCGTGGAATGAGGGAGACCTATTTGGGTAAGCTTGGCATTCTTCTTTAGAGGAATTAAAATGGCAAAAGTGACAATATGAATTAGTGAGGTTAGAAATTATGATGGCTAGTGATGGACACAAGGAGGGTTAGTTTTGTGGTATGGCAGAATTTACTAATACTAAGTAACCTTTACTTAGTATTAGTAAATTTGGCTGAAAGACCAATTTTGGTCTTTCAGCCTTTTGGTAGATAGCTCCCTCATACCGTGGGAATTAAGGAATTATCTACTAAGCGGCTGCAAGATGTGTCCTAACACGAATGGACAAACTGTTCTCATTCTGTTAGGACACAATTCTGTAGTTTTGCCGGCGTTCTGTCTAAATGACAGAACGTTCTGGAAAAGTGAAAGGGGGCTTTGCAGAAACACGGAGGAAAGGTGAGAATTGTGGGAAAATTGCTGTGACCACCGGAAATGAAGCACACTTTGCTCCTCCGCTGGCATAGTTGGTCAGGCGTAGGAAATCTCCATAAGACAAATAGTCCCTACTTTGTCTTATGTTTTAAAGAAAACTAGAGCAGACAGGAAGAAATGAAGAACAGATCCTGAGAGAGGAAGAGAAAAGGAATCGATTAAAGAAAGGTAAGTTCAGTACGACAGTGCCACTTTAATGCATTGTTTTAAAAAAATTATATAGATTAGTTTGTTTTTCAAGCTTTCAATACAAATGAAGTAACCTATGCCAAATATGTGCTTGTGGGATTTTTTTTTTTTTTTGTGTGTGTGTAAATAGAGCAAAATGCTAAGCCATCTGTTCTGTTTTAGCTACTTAGAACAGTCACCATCTTTATTGCTTGAGTATATGGAAATATTTGTATCTAAAAAGATAAATTGATAACATTTAAATCTATTTGTCATAACAGCTGTGCTAGGAAAGAGATGTCTTATAAATTGCTGCCCTTTGCTTGTCAAATATTTTAAAGTATTTGAAGTGTTGCAGGTATTACATATTCTAAAAGCTTCTGATTATACACATTTGACAGCTAATTTTTTGTGCATAATGGCATAAAATCAGTATCATACATAGATGTTAGATATGTCAGATATATGATGATGTTATAGGGTGTATCAGTGGGAAAACAGACTTTTAATGTTCTATCTATCTATCTTTCTAATCAGTAAGTCTGTCTGTCATATATATCATACTCTTTTTTTTCTTGATCAACTCATATAAAGAAGCACTGGTTTTAATGCTTCACTATAAGAAGCATTGTTGATGGATCAAAGCGATTGCCATGCATGCACCATGTGTCCCAATGCATCTCTTTGAGAAGCATTTCATGGACATAAGCCATAAGTAATAATTACTTCACAGTATCTGGGTCGGAGCTGCAATTAGGACACTATTCTGGTGGTGGAAAAAAAGTGTATATGTAAAATATAAAGTGTATTTTCCAAGTTTATATTCTTGTGTAAATTAATGTATACACAACAATATCTAATATGTATGTCTTAACTGCCTATAACAGAAAACCCATTGGAAAAAGTGTATTGAAGCAAAGTTTGTCTATTTGTATTGAATTTTGTTTCTGACAAGCCTTATTCCCCCAACATATTTAGTCTATCTGCCAAACCAATTTGTGGGCTCAAAGACTTCCCCAGAACAACACTTACAAATGCAATCTAAATAATGTTACATCACAAAATGCTGAGTTTTCGTGTTTGGTTCTTTTGATTTAAACTCTAGAAAATAATTATTTTAGGTGCCTGGAGCTCAAATAGCACAAAAGTTGGTTTGTGTGTGGGTAGGAAGTATCACAAGACTCTATTGATCTGTCCAGACAGCAGAGTTTCAGAACTCAGCATTTACAGTTTGGTTTTGCAATGATCTGTCAGATCAGATTGATTAGACTTTCTCTCTGCACACCACAATCTGATTACTGAACACATCACATTTGGAACTTTTCATCGCTGTCTGTTTTCATAGGATGTGGAGTTTCAAGCATTGCCACCCAGATAGTATAGCTTAACATCAATATTGTTAATCTTGAAGAGTAACATCCTAGATGTATTTATCAAGGACTCATATTGTATTTATTTTTTTGTTCTGCTTTGTTGAGTAAAATGTAGACAAATGCACTGTCTATGCACAAGCAATCCAGGAACAGCCTAATTAGCATAGTATTTTGGTTAGTTGGTGTCTTGCATGGAAATAATTGACACATTATGTGTTTATATTGATAAAATTATTCTCTCCACAACGGTGAATTGCAGCACCTAGAAAATCATAAATGAGTTACAAATATTGATGCAATTGTCTCAGATCTGCTTCAGAAAGACTGGTCCATATAACTAAAACAATACTAGTGCCAGATTTCCCTAATAATCCGAATACCTGTTACAATGCGGTCCTGTTGATGTTTCTTCTTGTATAAAATATCCATGCAGACATCTCGACTTATTACTTTTTTTCATTTAGTATGTATTAATTGTGTTTTAACTGCAGACAAGCCGTCAGAATGTTGGATATATGGTTTTTGATGTCCTCCAATTCTAAATGGCACAATAGTTACTGATATGTATAGTTCTTGACCTGGAACGTTTCCAAATTGTTTGATGTATTGAAATGACTCTTTCAGTTTGCTCTGTCTCTAGTGGAACCTGCTGAATTGGTGTGGTGCATTTGCATATATTTGTGTAAAGGTGGGCTGCTAACTGTGTAATTATGGAAAAAGGAATTTTAGCAATAACAAACCATTTACGTTAACAAGCTTTGTGATCAAAGGTTTAATGCAGGTTGGAAATGAAGCTTGCATATTACTAATCTACAGAAATATGCTTTGTTCTGATTAGTGGGAATGAATATATTTAAATAATTTCAAGGCATTTGTTCCTGGCCTTATACACGTATCTAATAAACACGGATGCTCATTTGTTAAATCCTCAAACTAAGACTGTGTTGTGATGGGTGTTTATTGTTGTAATAACATCACCCCATTATGTTGTAAAGATCCCAATGCACCCTTAGGAATAATATTTGATTTTGAGACTGAAACTTGTGAATCTCTTTAAACAAATAGTTGTGAGTGATGTATTTACTCAAATCTAATGCACATTCAAATTTTGGATTTTGTTGCCAATAAAGAAGCGTGTTCGATTTGAATAAATATGCTATATATTCATTTGTGGATGTTGACTATCTCACCATTATCTCCCACTAACCTATTGATATTCGCTTTTATTGTTTTGTGCTGTGTTGCAAATTTGGATAGTCTCATAGAGTTAATGGCTATCATAACTCTTTCATGTCAGCTCATAAAGTATAAATAGCACAGAACAGTTTCAAAGAACCTGCACACACTCATATTGTAATTAGAACATTACAAACAGTACCATTACAAAGCATTTCATATATAGATGTATAGACTAATAAGGTATAGCATGTATATGCAGATATAATGAATAAGCTTTATATTTCGTAAGCATTTCATATTCAAATTTCTTGGTAATTTATTGACCTGCATTGTGCATTGCTGATAAGAAATACATGGAAGACGACAAGGCATATATTTAACTGACCCATTTCAGGTAAGGACATGTGATTGGTTATTCTCCAGGCAAAGCATTTAAAACAGCTGTTAGTTGGACAAAGTTTTTTTTTTTTTTTTATGTATAGGTGGTTAGTATGAAAAATAAGGTTATGTAAGGTTGTCTTGTTGGAATTCTCTCATAAGTCTTTTAACTGAAGCCGAAAGCAGTATTTACTTACTGATGCTCAAAGCTTGGTGTTACTGATTTTTTTCTACTGTCAATTAGTGCAGTTCAAGATCAGAACCTTTCTTAGTGTTGTCAAATGGACTATATTCCAATGGCTTGGAGGTCTTGCTGGACCATGGGTAAGTGGGGATCATGCAGTCTATATGGCCGATGGAAGCGCATTAATAGTGGAGGCATGATAATATTGAACAATATTCACATACTTGCTATAAACAGAAACCTGCCTATCAGAACAAGCTAAATGCCATCACTGGACACTTCTACTGACAGACGTTTTCTGCCTGTTATATTCTAGGACTTTATATTATGACTGGGCTCTATCTGCCATGTCATTGTATGGTTCCTATTCTGCATATAATTTACATTTCTATCCTTTATAATACAGACTTGTATCATTTTTTAATTGTAATACATGCATTATTATATTGTCCAATTCAATTATTTTTAATTAAACAAAACAAGAAAAATATTTTAACATATGATGTGACCATGTGCACATTTTGATCTGGTTTTTTTTTGTTTGTTTAAATTGCATCTATTTTGTTTTTGTTCTTGTATTCATGATTTCCTCTTGAGTTGGCTTTTTACTTTGGCAATGTATTTTGTGACTGTACAATGTTCCTAGTATTGCTTGTATTAACCTGATGAGATTTATACACATTGATATTAATAATTATTCATTGTGTTATTGCTTGAAATACAAAAAACAATAAAATACAAATGAAACAAAATAAATAAATAATTATATATATATATATATATATATATATATATATATATATATATAATTTCTGTTACATCTGATTGTTTGCAAGGTTATTATTAACCCAAGAGGTATGGTGACCTATAGAGATGTAGGACCAAATGGTACTTATTGGTTGGTAGTCTTATGACAATATGTTTTAGGCCTTAGTCAGAGTGACTTCCTTTATAAAATGTACAGCAGTTTTATAACTATGTATATTTGCCCCATACCTCTAATTTAGCACACATTGCATAACTTTTATTGCAGGCCATAGACATTTTTTACAGGTGCCTGGCTGTTTTGCATAGAGTTCTTGAATTACCTGCAGGGTAATTCCTGTTCCACCTCTGTAATTAATTCATCCAGATTTTCACTAGTTAGATGAGCTAAAAGCTATTGCCGTGTTAGACTGATTGTGAAACATGTTCTGCCCTTGTGCTGTTTGCTTTTGATTTTTGCGCCTATGCTATTTATTTTCTTTATTTTAGTCTTTTAGCCTGATTTACACTGGAACAATAATACAGTAAAGTAGCTGAGCCCTGAGTCCCATGATACCTCAAACTCTCAACCTCCCTTCAGTATCTAGTCACCATAGAGCTATTTTCCCTAATCTATGCCGAACTACACACAGTGGGCTTGTGATATGATAATAAATCCCTGAGCCCACTGTAGAACAAAATAATACAATAATAGACCTATGCAACTCTAAGCACAATTCTAAACTACCTCACTACTAGACCACCAATGAACTTCCCAACCCAGAACTAAAATACATAGGAATAATTTAACAGGAGATCTTATGCCCACCCTGATAACATTGTATGTACGTCTTCCCACAATGTTTCCTCTTTAAATATCTTAAAGGGATACTATAGGCACCAAAATAACTCTAGCTTAACAAAGCAGTATAGTTCATGCCCCTGCAGTCTCACTGCTCAATTATCTGCCATTTAGGACTTATATCACTTTGTTTATGCCGTTCTAGCCACACCTCCCTGTATGTGACCTACACATCCTTGCTTAACACTTCCTGTAAAGTGAGATCTAAAGTTAAAATTTTTCTTTTGTGCACATTGTGTTTAAAGGGACACTATAGTTACCAAAACAACTTTAGCTTAATGAAGCTGTTTTGGTGTATAGATAAGGCCCCTGGAGTCTTACTGCTCAATTATCTGCCATTTAGGAGTTAAAACACTTTGTTTATAAACCCTAGTCACACCTCCCTGCATGTGACGTGCACAACCTTCCTAAACACTTCCTGTAAAGAGTCATCTAATATTTATCCTTCCTTTATTGCAAGTTCTGTTTAACTTAGATTTTCATATCCCCTGCTGTGTTTGTTTAAGAAAGTTTACATCTGATTGAAAGTGAAACCAGTTTTTTTTTGTGTGCAGGTTGTGTCAATCAGAGCCAGGGAGGTGTGGCAAGGGCTGCATACACAGAAACAAAGTGATTTAACTCCTAAATGGCAGAGAATTGAGCAGTGAAACATGAGAGGCATGATCTATACACTAAAACTACTTTATTAAGCTAAAGTTGTTTAGGTGACAATAGTGTTCCTTTAATTTAAAGACAAATCTTATCTTCTGCTTAGGTAATGGCGTGCTAGAGTTTGCAGGAGTCACTGGTGTGTGATCAAAGTTCAATTAATGAAGCAGGAGATGAAAACTTGATTGAAACTGATTGGAGTCTCAAGAGGGCTACTGACAGAGCATGAGATAAGACATTTAAAATGAAACCAACTGTACAATAACAGAAGGTTGATGGCAGGAACCGCACTCACTCCCAACGGCCACGGGTGCTCCGGAGCAGGACCAGCAATCCCACCACCCATGAGGCAAACAAGAAAAACTCACAGGCACTCCAAATGTGAAGCCGCAGGCAGATTTATTGCAACAAAATGCACAGCAATGTTTCGACCTGACTAGAGGTCTTAACAAGGTCTTGTCAAGACCTCTTGTCAGGTCGAAACATTGCTGTGCATTTTGTTGCAATAAATCTGCCTGTGGCTTCACATTTGGAGTGCCTGTGAGTTTTTCTTGTTTATACAATAACAGAAGTGAAAACATTTGACCCCTCTTTACAGGATATGTGTAGGAACACTTCATAGGACACAGAGAGGTGGTATGTAGCTGGGACTTGATAAGCAAGGGGATATAATTCCTAAATAGCAGAGAATTAGCAGGAACATGATCAGATAAAGTTGTTTTGATGCTTATAGTGCCTCTTTACTATATATATCAGACCTTGCTTAGGTCTAGAAACGTAAAGGAACACTGTAGGGTCAGGAAAACAAACATATATTTCTGACCCTGTAGTGTTAAAAACATGCTAGTCCCCCTTAAATAAAATAGAGACTCACCTTATTTCCAGTGCGGCGCTGGTCCACCTGCACTGGCATCAACCCTGAGTCTTTAAAATGGATGATCTCCTCATGTTTCCCATAGGGAAGCATTGAATTGGCTGAGATTGTCAATTCTGATGATCTCAGTAAAGGGGACAGGACTGGGGTGGAGCCATACACCACTCTGGCCAATCATCATCTCCTCATAGAGATGCATTGATGGGGGAAGTTCAGTATCTCAACTCAGAGTGTTGAGACGCTGAACGTCGGTATTGCACACTGCCCTGTAAGCAACTATAGTGACCATCTGAGGAGTGACCATTTGAGGTGTATTTAGGTTGTAATGTAAACACTGTGTTTTCCTCTGAAAAGCTGCATTAAGCTGCAGTTATTCTGATGACTGTAGTATCCCTTTAACTTAAGTTTAATGTCTGAGACATTACATTTGGGGCTTGCATTAGGCAAACCGTTTCAGACTCTTCCTTTTGCAAGAATTTAGCCGCTTTAGTGTTCTTAGGATTATACATCTTTTTCATGCTTGTACTAGTTTTTTTTTTTAACTAATACACAAAATTATTAAACAATTATAAAAGGTATACTATTTAATAGTTGTATTCAGCTTAAATCTTTGCAGAGAGACAAGTATAGAATAATAAAATGAGACAATTTTGTATCACAAACCTTTATAATTTAAAAAATGTGCCATTGTGTCCTAATTTGATTTTATTTTTAATTAAAAGGAAAAGCATTAAAGAGAGCATTTAAAGGACATGTTCCTGTTTACTGTGTTTATCAGCTTAAAACAGTTTTTGTAGTGTTTTGAAGGCTTCTGCATTAAAAATCAATTACAAGTCTTCAAAGCACTCCTCATCTCCTTGCACTTCTGTTATATACATTTTGTGTTTTATTTATTTTTTGTTCAACATGTTGGGAGTATATTTAAAAATAAATGGCAATGATTGTAGTGATGTTATTGTTGTACTTTTAGTAGATATTTATTTTCTTTGCCTAAACAATTTTACATTTATATGGATTTCTCAATCCTCCGCCTAACACTCCTTATTGTAAGTAAACATTTTTATTTAAGCAGAGTTTCGATCAATCTCTTTCCATACAATACTTCCACCCAGATCGTTGCTGATTGCTTAGCAACCACTTATGAATACAATCGCTGTGAGAACTATTCAATAACATTGAATTAAATTATGCCAAATTGTGTTAGAATGTATCACAAGTGCTGTTTTTCTTCTTTCTTTTTTTTTTTAAGTAATGGCAAAGTAGATTATTTATGATCATAACTTTCAACATAAATATGTTGATTTTTATATTGTTTAAATGTACTAGACAGTTTTTTTTTTTTATAAATTGCACAGCAGGCAGCTGCAGTTCCACGTCTTACACATAAAGAACTGTGTTAGTGCACTTAATTATCCCAATTTCTTTAGTGTCGCTGAATTCATTGTATGAATAATGGGTTTTAATAGGGCAGTATCTAGAGTGGATAGTGGATACCAGTCTATTTAGATAATCCTTGTTCCTGAAAACTTGATACCATCTTCACAGTTTTGCATAACTCTTGTGTAATTTGATATGCAGATTTGAAGATCATAAAGACAATTCTGCTTTGATGATCATGTACAAGATTAAATAGATAGAGAGCTAAAGTACCTTTGTGTTCTTTGCTGATCTCCCAATCATTACAGTGGAAGAAATGACAATACCTGTAATGCAGATAATAATGCTCAGAACTAATAATTCAGTAATAATATTCTGTAATTGTTATTTAAATTGTAAAAAGAAGACTGAGAGCTTTAGGTTTCAGAATAAACCATGCAGATTTTATTAAACAGTATAATAAGGTTGAATTTAAGCAGCGTAATATGTAAGCTATTTTAAATTGCTTATTTATGCTTTTTGGTATTACTGTTAATATGAGTGGTATTTTATATCCTTTCTTAAATGGATTCTCCAGTGCCAGGAAAACATATTTATTTTCCTGGCACTGCAGGACCCCCACCCCCCATCCCAAGTTGCTGAAGGGGTTAAAACCCCTTCAGTGACTTTCCGGAGTCCAGCGACGATGTCCCTCGGTGCTGGTCACGCTCCGCCTACTCTCCACCTACTCTCCTCCAATGGCAATGGCCACGCACATTGCGTGAGGACGTCCAACGTTGCTTAAAACACTTTTCGTGTTCTATGAACACGAAAGTCCCTCTAGTGGCTGTCTGATTTATTTTCTTTGCCTAAACAATTTTACATTTATATGGATTTCTCAATCCTCCGCCTAACACTCCTTATTGTAAGTAAACATTCTTATTTGAGCAGAATTTCGATCAATCTCTTTCCATACAATACTTCCACCCAGATCGTTGCTGATTGCTTAGCAACCACTTATGAATACAATCAATGTGAGAACTATTCAATAGTGGCTGTCTGATAGACAGCCACTAGAGGAGGACTAGACAGTCTGATAGACAGCCACTAGAGGAGGACTTAATCCTGCAAGGTAAATATTGCAGGTTATGAAAACTGCAATAATTACACTTGCAGGGTTAAGGGTAGTGGGAGTTTGCACCCAGACCACTCCAATGGGCAGAAGTGGTCTCAGTGCCTGGAGTATCCCTTCAAGGTTTACAATTCGACAGCCTTAAATAGAAGCATTGTATACCTAAATGGTAGGCAACCTTTGGCATTCCAGAGCTTGTGGACTACATCTCCCATTAATGCTTTAACAGCCATAATGCTGGCAAAGAATCAGGAGAGATGTAGCTCACAGCAGCTGGAGTGCCGTAGGTTTCCTACCCCTGTATTACCTTTTCTAAGCAGGATATATAGATTGTCTAAATACTGATAGAATGTATGAAGATGAGACGTTTCTTGATCCCACTGCAGACTATTTTCTTTTTTTATCCTTGTTACAATAAATGAACACTCCAGTCACCATAATAACTACAGCTCATGTAGTGGTTATGGTGAGCAGAGTGTCCTGGCAATATCCCCATAAGTAGTCAAACTGTTTTAGAGTGGTTTGAGTTCATACCTGGGAACCACCAAATGCTGTTCCCCATTTCCACCATTAATGCAGTAGAGCTAGACGGTCTCCTCAGTTAAGCCCTGCAGTATAGGATTTAGCTCACTGACTGAGAGCATCACTGAGGATCTTAGGAGCTTCTGGCTGTCCAGCTTTAATAATGGACTTTAGATAAGATGCTACGTCAAGCTGTAGTAGTTATGGTGCTTGGAGTGTTGAAAGCATTTAATTTTGATGATTTTTTATGAAGAACCCTAAAATGTTGGGCTTTTTCAGCAGACCAGATGTTTAAAAATACTCACATTATTCATTGCTTACAATTTGACAAAACACCATTATCCAATTTTTTTCTTAAATTTTAACAAAATATTTTAGATTTTGTTAAATTGTTCCAAGTCTTTGTGTTTTAATGTTTGATATTTGCTAAAATTTTAAAAGCATAAATACATATAGGATTATATACACATATCTTTTTGTAAAGCTCAGCAACTGAAAATGGAGGCCTAAACTATTTATTTATTTATTTTTAATGGGTTTTCCCACCCTATTTTGTTGGTATAATGCCCTATTGGGATTATTCTTCATGTCCTCACCCCGCTGCATCACCAAAAGATGCTAAAAAATAGTTTTTAAAAAAGTTGTTGCTTATCTTAATTAAAGCTTCTGGCGCTGCGTGGCACACCACCTCATTACAGGAGCCGCACAGATATTTCAGGAAATATTTGATTGCAATAAACAAAAAAAGAGTAAGGGGAGCATGAATATAATGAAGAATGGTAACTTTTAATTGCTAAATTGTAAAGTGCAAACACAAATTTAGTGGGGTGTAATAAGTCTGAGAATGTATCCTCACAGGGGTATGGAATTAAAGAAAAAATGTCACTAAAGGCACTAAAGTAGTAGCCCAATCTACTTGTCCTGTTAATAACGTCAATTACAAAGGTTGAGACCCATGCAATAAAACTTGGACATGGACAGGGCTGTGTTCTAAACTTTGAATTTTCACAAAATAAATTACAATGGAAAAATGGAGGCAACATAAGTTGATATGGAAGAATTCTCTAAATCGGCAAAAATTTTGCCATTTGGTGAAGTTTTTGAATTACCCCGAGTGCCACACTTACTGCACTCCGATAGTCTCTTTCTTTGTGCTTGTTGTCTGTGATATGTTTGTACTGACTATATGTGATGTGTTTGTATATGTTGTGTGTTGGCTGTATGTCATTTGCAATAGTGCTTTGTGTATTCTCCCTCCTGCTTACCTTCCTGCAGGAAGGTAGGCCATGATCCATGCTGATCCAGCTGGGTTTAACTCTGATTGGTGGTCTAGGGATGGTTCTGGATCCTCATGGTCTAGTGGAAGACTTTGAGGTCTACTTCTCCAGCTGATGTATTCATCTCAGTTATGGTCCCAGAAATGAGTGGGTCAGAGTTCAGATATGAGAACATATATCAACTTGCACCACTTTTGTTAGCTTTCACTTTTGGACAGTCATATATTTTATTAAGTCAACTTAAAATGTACATTTTGCTTCCTATTTTCTAATTACTCATTTGTGGATTTCCAATTTTAAAAAAAAAATTTCTTTAGTGAAATTACCTATTTTAAACTTTGCCACAATGTGCTGCAATAGTCAGATTTAAAAACTTCTTGAAAACTGTACTTGATGTGCAAGAAAGATCTTTTTAGCCTTACAAATTGTGTCAGTGTTTCCAGGGATCAGTTTATCCAGAATGTTTAATATTCTAGTTTCAAATATAACAATTTCTGAGAATTTTGAAGTCATGAAAAAAAAAAAAAGTTTTTTGTCCATTTCTCTTCCTTCCCAGAAATAAAGGACATTTTTGGAAGAATTGAAAGTTGAGTAGAGTGGAGGACTCTTATCAAATTGAAAATCTTTATGTTATACATTGGGAGCATAAAATGCTGCATGTCTAAGAGTATTATGCATGAAACAAAAATACAGCATATTCAGCAAATAATAATCCATTTTGTTAACTCTATATGTTAAGAGCATGTGTACTATAAGGAACCTCTTCTGCCAGTACATGCTAAAAAGCACCCCCCACAAACAGAGAGAAATCACCCATTTCCTGTAATGAGCCTGCTGAAGTGCTTTAGGGGTGTTTAGGAGGTTCCCTTTATTACTGAGAGGGGGGAGACCTCCTGCCTGTCAGCTTCACAGCCACTGGGGTGTTCCTATCCTATTTTATTAAACTGCCTTCTCATGAAATAGGTACTTTAATAAAATAGAATGGGAATACTCCGTGGCTGTTAAGCTGATAGCCAGGAGGTCTTTATCTTTCAGTAAGAACTTGTAGCGAGATTTCTCAAAGGGAAGTATTTGCCATTACTTTCCTAGAAGACGAATTTGATTTAGATTGTACTCATTTAATTCATTTAGGTATTTTGTTTTATGTCTTTAGGGCATGTCTAGAGTGCATAATGCTAGCATTTGGAAAGGTGTTTCCAAGTAGCAGGTTTTTGCTGGATATTGGTCTCACCATTTTGCTAAGAAGCGGAAAACAAAAATCAATTTTGTAGCCAGACCACTAACACTATGCTCTGATGGGTGATGGGTTGCATCAAAGCAAACCCCTAGTAGGAATCAAGTCGTCATTTAGAGAAAGGTTGTAAACATAAACAAATGCAGTTGGTTACGTTTGGTAAATAAGGTTACATTTTCAGAATTCGGAGGATTGTAAACACTTACCTTTAATTTAAGGCCAAACAGAGGACAGAAATATATTCAACTATATCAACAAGATGGAGCCAACAAGCACAATAAGCTATAATAATCAAATTTTTTGCAGTGCCCCTAGATACAGAAATGCCTATTTCTCTATTCTTTGAGAATTACATACTCCGTATTTTTTTGTATTTGAATGTTATCCAGGGATTTGCTGGTCTTCAGAGAAGAGAAACTGCAATGATTTAAGACTTTACATAAATTCTCATAAGTCTTTCATAAAAGTCTTTAATTATATCGTTTTTAGAAAAAATATTGGAGGTTTAAATATAAGAACAGCATTTCATAAACATAGTATTTATAATTAAAATGTATTCCATGTTCCATTTTTTTTCTGAACAATTAACAGGACAAAAAAACATTTTATTTTTTTCAGAACCTACCCTCCCTTTATTCCAGTATTATAGATTGGTGCTCCACAGGCTAAGTTATGCATATATTTTGGAATTTGCATAGACTATGGATGCAGCACACTAATATAATAAAATATATTATAAATGTATCCATCTGTCTATAGATTTCTATAGCACATAAAGCAGAGCGAGACCTTTATTAAAAGGGCAAGCATGTGCTAGGTCAGTGCTTAGTGCATGAGTAGGCAACCTTTGTCACTACATATGTTGTGGACTATATCCCCCATAATGCTATTACACCCATAATGCTGGCAAAGTATCAAAGCAGGTGTAGTCCAAAACATCTGGAGTGCCGAAGGTTGCCTATGCCTGGATAAGTGAATACTTCATGAATACTTCATGAAGAAAGTGCTGGACTGTCATAAAGATGTGTTTATGTCAATTTTTCATACTACTTGTTCAGGTGGTAGGTAATAAAGCCTCCTGAATACCCGTGTTTCCCAAGTGTTTAGAAAAGAATGGGAATTTTTCATGTTTTAGATGCTGTTGTTCCGAAGTAATAAACTTACAAATCAGAGTTGAACTTGGCCTTTGCTAGTCATAACCCAGAAGAGAAGACCATGGTTGCTAAAGGACTGCCTTGTCACTATATATGCACAAAGTGAATTTAAGTTTGTAAATTGTTACCTGGAGAAAAGGGTTTTAATGAAAATCTGTTAATCTTACTTTCTGGATTTAATGCTTTTGGCACAAATAATGTAATCAGCAGTGTGGGAAAAATTCTCGGCTCAATCCTTCATCATAAAACACAACTGTCAGCCACCCATGGTTGTTTATATTAAAAAAAAAATATGATTAAGAATTTCAATAGTACCTCATTATTCATTTCCTCTCATTTGTTTTCACAAATGAAAGTTTTCAATAGGGCAATATTTATTTGAGCTCTTTGTATAAATATTAAGACATACAGCAAATTACTGTCATTTGGTATTGGAATTTGTGATTCTGTTCTTATTAATGAAGGTTAAAGGTTATGAGGTTATGGTAACAATATTGAAAGGCTATTCCAGTCCAATATTTCAAAAATAAGCCTCATAAATCATTTCCATCAATCAAAGAGCTGATTTTACTAAAAAAAAAACAGAATACATAAACTTGAACAGAATTCAGCATATTTATATACTCAATATTAAAGTTGCATTGTAAATCATCTTTGATCTACAACCAGTGGCGTACATACCGGGGTCGCAGGGGTCGCAGCTGCAACCGTGCCTGGCCGCCCTGCGACCCGGTATGTACCCACTGTGGCCAGCCTCTTCTCCTTGGGGGCCCAGGAGCCGGCCACCTCAGGGCCCCCCGAGGCTGGCTCTGGTGTCACCCGGCGGGGGAGCACTCTCCCCTGTGTGCTCCCTGTTCAGCTCCCTCGTGCACCACACTGATACCAGAGCCGGAAGATGACGTCATCTTCCAGCTCTGGCATCAGTACACGACGTGCGAGGGAGCTGAACAGGAAGCCCCACTGGACCTCATGGAATCCCCTCAGCACTCCCAAAGATAGGGAGGCTGGGGGGATTACATTTTTTTTTTAAACGTGTGTGTGTGTGTTAAAGTGTGTGTGTGTTAGAGTGTGTGTGTGTGTGTGTGTTAGAGTGTGCGTTCGTGTGTTCGTGTGTGTGTTAGAGAGCTTGTGTGTGTGTGTGTTAGAGTGTGTGTGTGTTAGAGTGTGTGTGTGTTAGTGTTAGAGTGTGTCGGTGAGTGTGTTACTGTGTGTGTCTGTTACTGAGTGTGTTAGTTTGTGTGCGTCTGTTAGTGAGTGTGTTTTTTGTAAGTGAGTGAGTGTGTCTGTCTGTCAGTGAGTGTGCATGTATGTCTGTCACTGAGTGTATGTCTGTCAGTAAATGTGTGTGTCTGTTAGCTAGTGTGTATGCGTCTGTTCGTGAGAGTGTGTGTGTCTTAAGCACTTACCTTTCTCCAGCGCCGGACTCCCTTGGCGCTGGGGATCTCTCCGCCCCGATCCGCCTCTCAGCTCCGAATGCGCATGCGTGGCAAGAGCCACATGTGCATTCAAACCGCCCATAGGAAAGCAATGCTTTCCTATGGACGTTCAGCGTCTTCTCACTGTGATTTTCACAGTGAGAATCGGGGAAGCTCCTCTAGCAGCTGTCAATGAGACAGCCACTAGAGGCTGGATTAACCCTAAGTGAAACATAGCAGTTTCTCTGCTGGATTAACCCCAAGTGAAACATAGCAGTTTTCAGCTGCAGGGTTAAAACGAGAGGGACCTGGCACCCAGTCCACTTCATTGAGCTGATGTGATCTGTGTGTCTGTAGTGGTCCTTTAAGTGTATGTGTATCTGCATGCACTGGCGTACATACCGCGGTCGCAGGGGTCGCAGCCCTGCGACCCCTGCGACCAGGTGCCCTCCACCATGTGTTGCAGCCCCAGCCCGCACAGAGGAAGCACGCGCGCGTGGAGGGCCCACGGATCAATTTTCGCACTGGGCCCCATGGGTTGTGTGTACGCCGCTGTCTACAACAGAACTATGATGGTTGACTGAAAATATCATTCTAAAACCAATATACATTAATAACGTAGTCAAATCATCCTCCTTTCTTAGAGGCTATACTTAATATTTACTAAAATCTCAAACTTTAGATTCACTTTTCATACTTAAAAATATAATTTTAGATTTTAGTGCATGATTATGCAGAGTGTGATTTGAATTTAGAAGGGAATTAAGTTATCAAAGAAAACAATACAAATGTTAAAATAAAATGTATTACTATTTCAGATATTTTCAAACTTTTTTTGCACTTAGAGAATTAAAGAAACACTTTAGTGTTGGGAATACAAAGATGTATTGCTAACATTAAAGTGTCCCTGTGACCTCTCCTGCCCCCCATCCATGAAAGGGTAAAAAAAACAAAAGCGTTTATTCACTTACTTTATTTCAGCATAGAGGTTGTGCTCCACCTCTGCCAACTTCAGCTGATAGGGGGAACTTAACGCTAAGCAAGCAGTTTTGCTTGAATTGAATGTTCATTTCTCTACCATAAGCCATCTCCAAAGGCGTTTCAAATAACTTGGCAGTACATCCAACCGGCCTCACAATCACAGACCACGTGTAACCACACCAGCCCAGGACCTCCCATTCCAGCATCTTCACCTCCAAGATCGTCTGAGACCAGCCACCTGGACAGCTGCTGCAACAATCAGTTTGCATAACCAAAGAATTTCTGCACAAACTGTCAGGAACCGTCTCAGGGAAGCTCATATGCATGCTCATTGTCCTCATCGGGGTCTCAACCTGACTGCAGTTTGTCATCGTAACCAACTTGAGTGTGCAAATGCTCACATTCAATGGTGTCTGTCACTTTGGAGAGATTTCCTCTTCATGGAGGAATCCCGGTTTTCACTGAACATAGCAGATGCAGACAGTGTGTATGGCGTTGTGTGGGTGAGGCAACATTGTGGCGAGTGGCCCATGGTGGAGGTGGGGTTATGGTATGAGGAGGCATATGTTATGGATAACGAACACGGGTGCATTTTATTGATGGCATTTTGAATGCACAGAGATACCTTGATGAGATCCTGAGGCCCATTGTTGTGCCATTCATTTACGACCATCACCTCATGTTGCCGAATGATAATGCACGGCCCCATGTTGCAAGGATCTGTACACAATTCCTGGAAGCTGAAAACATCCCAGTTCTTGCATGGCCAGCATACTCACCGGACAAATCACCCATTGAGCATGTTTGGGATGCTCTGGATCGGCACATATTACAGCGTGTTCCAGGTCCTGCCAATATCCAGCAACTTCGCGCAGCCATTGAAGAGGAATGGACCAACATTCCACAGGCCACAATCATCAACCTGATCAACTCTATGTGTAGGAGATGTGTTGCACTGTGTGAAGCAAATGATGGTCAAACCAAATACTGATTGGTTTTCTGACCACCCCCCAGACCCTCTCAATACAGTTAAACTGAACATTTTAGAGTGGCCTATTATTGTGGCCAGCCTAATGCACACTTGTGCAATAATCATGCTGTCTAATCAGCATCTTGATATGCCACACTTGTGAGGTGGATGGATTATCTTGGCAAAGAAGAAGTGCTTATTAACATATATTTAGCTTAAGATTTGTGAACAATATTTGAGAGAAACAGGCCTTTTGTGTACATAGAAAAAGTCTTAGATCTTTAAGTTCAGCTCATGAAAAATCGGGGCAAAAACAAGAGTGTTGTGTTTATAATTTTGTGCAGTGTAAATATTGCAGGACTAAGGGCGACATGGACACTGCACCCAAACCCCTTCAATGAGATTAAATTGACTGGGTGCCTGTAGTGTGCCTTTTAAAAGTTACTCTTATTCTGCTACAGATGGGTGAAGGCACCTGCACTTATAAAATATGCAGGCTGATCTAGTCAGCAACACTTCTTACAATTGCTGTACAATTCTTTTTTTGTTGTTGTAATTTATAGTTGGAATTAAAATTATTCAACCCCCATTGAAAATCAGGTTTATTGTACAATTTTACAGACATTCAGCTGTGTGCAGTAAATCAATCAAACAAAAGCAACTGAAATAGCTCAATACAACGAATGCTTCAAGTGGTTTCCCCAAATCCAACTGAAAATACAATTGTATTTATTTTTTTATAGGTGATCAATAGAGGGCATTTTACATGAAAATAGCCATTATACATGTTTGGTTTTATATCACAGTAATTAAATGCCCACAAGATGCATGCACATTGCAGATCCCACATTTTAATTTACAGATTTTTTATTTTTTCTGACAGACATCAGATCTCATGTGTAGTAATATATCAACACCATCTTATACAAAAAATAAGTTTGATAAGTTTAAGGCCGAAGGCCTGTATTTGTGGGAGGAGTTAGCGTTCCTATATAAACGCTACTCCCCCCATTCCTACCTTGCCGTAACACACGCTGTTCACCTCACCCACCTCACCCTCTCATAAAATCTATTCAGGGGGCCCTCTTTTACAGGCCTACCCCTACATCAGTCCCGGCACACCACGCCGACTTAATTCCTATCACAAGGTATTTCACGATAACAATATTTACCGACCACAAGCATTGTAGAGACCCAGATAGAAATGCGAAAAGGGTAGAATATAGACTAAAGATATAATAAAAGCAAAAATGTCTGTAAAGAGGAGTAAAAATGCCCCAAAGGATCTGTAAGGGAGCACAGGTTTGGTGAGAGGAGAAAAGTGATGGAGAAACAAAATATTTCGATGGGCTGGTAAATTAGGATGAAGAGGTAATGTAATAATGACTTAATGAATGTAAGAAAGCTGTGTGCTTTTACAGTTATTTCTATCTTGAACTGTTCACCTGGCTTCTGTTGATCATTGTGAATGAGGACACAGTGGTATAAAACTGGTATTTTTCAAATGAAAAAAAATCCAGGTATAGGTCTGTCACTAAATTGATTTGGTTCGTACTTTCTGACACAGTACATTGTGTGCTTATTAACAACAGCATCTCCTTGTCACTGAGTTATATGGAGTCCCCAAAGGTTCAATTCTTGGTTTCTTTCTGCTCCTTCTATTTATACATGACCTACATAGGGTCTGCATGGCTTCAGTACACACATGCAGGAAAGCCATAAACTAGACAATTAGTCCCAAGTTACCAAAACTTTGTATTGTAAGAAGATTACTCAAAGGTTAGAGACAGATTTATAACCAGCTTTTCTTTAATCCTGACAAAACCATATGAAATGTGTTTGGAACTTAAACTTAAACTAAATATCCATCTGCGCAGTCACATTTTAACTGTCAACAGTCAGTTTATGGAAATCTCTTGAAATGTAATTTGATCCCAGTCTCTCATAAGGCCTATATATTGAAAAATGATGTTCAGAATATTTCCCCATTATAGGAAAGCAGATTGTTCATCAAAAATTGATGCAATTCTAAGTCTAAAGGGATGCGGTATGTGTATCTGTGCTTCAGATTTATCTTGGTAAACAGTCTATATAATGCATTACGTTATTTTGGTTTTCAATTTAACTACTTTACAACGCTTGCATATCTGTGAATCCAATTCTACTTTACACATTTCTTAACTGACTCATAACAGCTTCTCTGGAAAATGTCCACATTAACTGAAAAGCATGCTAATTCCAGCTATCTCCAAAATCTAAGAATTCTACTCTCTGTCTTAAATATTTATTTATTTATTACTGGCATTTTTAAAGCGCCAACAAATTCTCCAGCGCTGTACAATTGGGAAATAAGACGAAACACAATAAGAACAGACCGATACAACAGGTAGAGGACCCTACCCGTGAGCTTACAATCTAAAGGTTGAACTGGGGAGATGAGACAAGAGGTAGCAGGGGGATTTGTATGTGATGGCAGATAGAGTTAATAGTATAACTGCAGCAGCTCATAGCATGTGAAGGTAATAGGGAGGAGATTGGCTATGGTTCAAAACAGCTGGAAGAGCATGCTATATAGTTAGAAAGAACCAGGGTGGGTGGGTGCGTAGAGCCGAGTAATATTAAAAGGCCTTCTTGCAGGGATGTATGCTGACTTGGGGCTAAGGGAAAGAGATAAAACAGTTACTTAAAAAGCATTTACGGCTGCGAGTGGCAAGCAGGAGGGGTGGGGGAAGGGGTCAGGGGAAATGGAGCAGGCTAGCAATTTGTTATAAACAAGTAAGCTTTTGGCAGCCAAATTTATAACAGCCAGATAATTAATAACTACATGTAACATCAAGTACAAAATATTACAGTAGTAAACTATACAAACAGTTTACCATCAGTTCACCATCCAACATGTCAAAAAGTGTACAGCAGCTTTTTCAATGCAGCATTATGAAAGCATTACAAATAATTAACATCTTAAAGGATCACTATAGGGTCAGGAACACAAACATGTATTCCTGACCCTGTAGTGCTAAACCCACCATTTAGGTGGCTTGCCCCCCTCCCCCTTACTCCCCCTATAAAAGTTTAAAACTCACCTAATTGCCACGCCGCGCAGGTCTGCCATATTGGCCAATCAGGACCTCCTCATATAGATACATTGAATCAATGCATCTCTATGAGGAAAATTCAGCATCTCCATGCAGAGCGTGGGGACGCTGAATGGCAGGGCTGCTTACTGTGCAGCCCTGAGCCAGGAAGCACCTCCAGTGGCCATCTGAGGCGTGGCCACTTGGAGGTGTCCTGAGGTGCAATGTAAGTACTGCCTTTTCTCTGAGCTATTGTACTCACCAGAACAACTACATTAAGCTGTAGTTGTTCTGGTGACTATAGTGTCCTTTTAAGGTTTTTTTTTCAATATTTACATGGTTTGCTCAGTATAATCGATGTATGATCAACATAGGATCTTTTTAGACTACAGGTGTCTATATTTACAAGGAACTGGCTGACAATGTAACTGACAGTTGATCCTATGCAAAATAAAGAATTTTGCATGCTTCTCTATCAGATGCTACTTATCTGTCTAGAATGTCCCTTTATAGATTAAAACCTTACTTGGAGGAGTCATGGATCCATTAAACATTTCTTATTCTGACATTTTTCTTTTTTCGAAATCAGCTTTGCATGTTTTTTCAGTTTGTGATTTAATAAGCCACACATAATAGGATATTACATATCATTCCAGTTGGCTAATTCTTGTAAACATGATCTCTGGTTAGTAGTGTTAAGGTAATGCCAGCAGGGTGGGTAATGCAGATAAAAGATGCACTAAAGCGTTTCAAATTCAATCATTAAGTTTCACTGCACCCATCTGCTCACAGAAAATATAATTGAGGATTCAACTCATCGACCTTTAGGTGTCATTATATCTTTTTTTCTTATAGACTGAAAGAGTTGTTAATACAATTTATGCAATAAATAACTTTTTAGCACACATTTTTTTGTGATCACACTTTTTTCATAAAACACCCTTAGAGTGCCAGGGTGGGCGTAATCAACATTGGGCATATAATAGACAAGATGTAATTAATCTCTTTACATATTAAAGTTTCTATATTTATATTAAAATTTCTTTGTTTTAAAAGTTTTACTCTAAGAAATAAAGATTTTTAAAGATGCCTGTACTAAAAAAAAAGAAAAATCAGTGTAAACTATAAAACAACAATATCATATTATCCCCTCTGTGGTACTGCACACGTACAAACAAAGATAATATGGTATCTCAATATCCTCCAGTGGCTTCTCCAGTTCCTTGAGTTTTTGTGCATTTCATTTCGTGTTTTGGATGTGGAAAATGTTATGGTGACACCAACATTTGTACACATAATATTACGTGAATGCCTCCTAGTCTTTTCAAGCCCAGCCAGACAATATAGGATAATACACATCAAGCTGATATCTACTGAACAAAAAGAACAGATTCTTTATTTGCAAGTATGCCTTACCATAAAGGAAAAAAAAACTTGAAATGACATAAAATTGTAGCAGATTAATAGCCATGGTTATTATTATTATTATTATGATATTTATAGAGCACCGTCAAATTCCGCAGCGCTTTACAATGGGTGGACGAACAGACATGTAGTTGTAACCAGACAAGTTGAACACACAGGAACAGAGGGGTTGAGGGCCCTGCTCAATGAGCTTACATGCAAGAGGGAGTGGGGTAAAATGACATAAAAAGGTAAGGATAGTATTAGACTAATGACAGTTGCAGAAGAGGAATCAGTCAGGAGCTATTAACAGTTTAATTGATACGCTTTTATGAAGAAGTGGGTTTTTAACGATTTTTGAAGGAGTGGAGACTGGGTGAGCATCTAACATAGGAGGGAAGCGAGTTCCACAGGAACGGTGCAGCCCTCGAGAAATCTTGAAGGCGAGCATCAGAGGTGGGAGTACTGACAGAAGGTAGACGTAAGTCTTCAGCAGATGGTAAGGCCCTAGATGGGACATACTTGTGTATAAGGGAGGATAGATAGGTGGGAGCAGTATTATGTAGAGATTTGAAAGCAAGAACCAGAATTTTAAATTGAGCTCTATATTTTATAGAAAGCCAATGTAGGGACTGCCAATGTGAGGCATGGGAGGTGCGGGCGGACAGGAAGATGAGCCTCGCCGCCGCATTCATTATGGACTGTAACGGCGCTAGTTGGGAGCACGTAAGACCACTGAGAAGCGGATTACAGTAGTCAAGGCGAGAAAGGACAGTGGAATGGACCAATACCTTAGTTGCATCTGGCGTTAAGTAGGGGCAGATGCGCGCAATATTTTTGAGATGGAAATGACAGGATTTGGCGATAGATTGAACATGAAGCTTGAAGGAGATGTCGGAGTCAAAGAGAACACCTAGGCAGCGAGCCTGCATGGTGGAGCTGATGGTAGCAACATTGACTTGGAGGGAGACAGACACTTGAGTAACAACACTTGCGGGAGGAAAGACCAGAATTACAGTTAGTTCACAATCTGGTTAGTTCACAATCTGGCAAGAAGGATCAAAAAATGTCCCAATAAGACAGAACCCTGTGTTCACGAGTATGTGGGAGTAAACAGAAAAATTGAATGAACCTAAGAATAAAAAAGGTTTTTTTTTTATGCGTATTTGTTTGTTTGTTTGTTGGAGACAAACATAAAATATTTTTTGTAATTTTTTTTTTACATATTTACTTCTTGGTGATATGCTGCAATTTGCTGTTATCCCAAATATTACGGGGTGCAATTTGCTGTTAACCCAAATAAGGTATGGGGTAAAGGTGTGAGGTCCTTTCAAGTAATCTGAATATGGATGATATATTTTAGGAATCTAGATAGAAACATGTTTTATGAATAATGAAATAGATAAACTCAAAGGATTTAGAAATGTTGTTTTCTAGCCAGCTCGGCACAGATGTTGTTTCACACAGGTGGAGTTTTTCATACCAATCCCCTGGTGCTTTGCCAATGTGTGACACAGGTAAACTGACATTTTAAATTACAGGGTTTTATATGGTAATATAAACTATGTTGTGATAAGTGAGTGAGATTTAATGGTTTGTTACTGATGGTATGCTGTTTTGTTGTCTGAAATTCATACTGGGATATGTTCACTAAAGTAAAAAAAAAATGCTTTATCCCTTTTGAATTGGAATTTTATTTATACATTTTGGACTGCATTTTGCATTTAAGATACCAGCTCACTGTTTAGTTAAAGGAAATGCTCTATTTTTAAATCATTATTCAAAATAAAATACTGCTTTTGTTACTGCCTCTGTGTGTATTATTTTGAAATGCATCCATGTATGTCAATACCACTTTTTGGTACACCTCCTGGTTTACCCTTGCTCTGTGGGGACAGCAACTCTTCAGCTTCAGCTTACCTGAAAAAAACCAACAAAAAAAACCATGTAGTCAATCAAGAGCCAGCATTCATAAATAGCAACATTATATGCAAAATGCATTCCGGGCTACTTTCAGCCCTTCAAATTGTGTATATTCCAGGTAGATAATTGGTATTGCCAACCAAAAACAAAACAAATAACCTCATGAACTATGGAAATGTCAATATGTGAGGAGATTAACTAAAAATACATATATATTTACATATGTATACTACACTATATATATATATATATATATATATATATATAAATACTGAGCGCAAAAGACTAAAGCAGATCATGTAATCCAATTTTCAAGTGTTATTAAACTGAAGAAGATCAAGAATGAAAAGAGAAAGTATTGTCAGTAAAACTCAATTAACAGGAATTTGTTCTGCATTATTGACAAGGCATTACTGTTTATATAATCCAGTGTATTTGACAGGTAACTGAGACAGCATTTATTTGAATATGCATTTTGTTGGCAGTACATCAGGATAATGATGTTTTAATATTCCCAAATATGTTCAACTGTATAACATGTTATACAGTGTCACTGTTTGTTAATCTTTTGCAAAATTGTATCGATAAAATGTTTAATATATCTTAAACCCTGTTAAGAATTCATAATAAAGTTCCTCAATCCAACACCTCAGTACACACTGTTTTACTATTAGGGGAAGAAGTATAGTGGAGGTAAATAAATAAGCCACGCTTAAATCTTCAGCATTTCTGTCTCGAGGAAAAATCCCCACAATCAATCATTCTCTGGGTGCATTCATGCAATCTTATGAGAAATGCCTTATGAGTTCATGCACTCCTTTCATAGTGCTGTAAGTATTTCTATGACACCAAGTGGGTCTTGAGCGGTTTGGATAGACAGGTAACCATGCTGAGTATCTGTATGCAAAATTATGTATTTAGTTTTGGAGCCAACAGGAGGGTACTTACTATATCATTATTATTATATGAGTAAGAGTTCTAGGAACAAGTAGACCACACACTCTGACAGGACCTTTCAGTTAGATACTACTGGCTGTTATGCCAGTAGAGAGCGCTACAATATGACATCATATTTCCATCCTCTGCACACTGCATGCAGCAGCACTTCACAGAACCCTGCAAGAGTGTGCATGCTTTGATCTGGTAGATAAAGTGGGATACAAATGGAGAAATGGAATTCTATGCAGAGAAACACAGGTGGGGGTAGTAGGATAATAGCAGATGGACACAAGTGGAGAAAGGGAATTCTATGCAGAGAAACACAAGTGGGGGTAGTGGACAAAGGGAGTATGAGGAGATGGTCACAAGTGTGGAGACATAAAATAATGGCGTGAAATGGAAAAATATACAAAGGGGTAGATGTGTAGAAGTGCATTATTAGATAGGGAATGGAATAGGAAACAGCAGTGTATAAGCCCACCTGCATCCACACAAGCTAACCGTTAATACCCCTATACAATTGCATCCCCACACTGGAACACCACAAATGCACATATGCATTCACTCATGTGCATTCTGCACATACACATTCACACCAACACATCACAAACATATATAAATATATTTACACACATTCAGAATTATTCACCAATGTCCAAATTGTAGTGAATTGAAATCCAGAAGGCAAAATGAGGGGTGAAAGATCCAAGCTGTGACTGTAACTCAATTGTTACATCTTCCAAATCATTTTATGTTTACTAAAATGTTGACTGTGTAGGAGTGGGAAATTGTCTGGGTTATTGTTTCTGGTGTGAGACTTGGCTTAGCTTGCTGCTGTATCTTGCTGCTGTATCTAGCTAGCTAATTACTGCCTGCGGCACTTGTTTGGAACAAACAAATTTGAGGAGAAATTGCCATTTTGTCATTGATCCTAGTGTGAAACTAGATTATTGATATACAGTTGTTAATAGAGTTTTTTTAGGTGTTAAGTGGTTATAGAAAGACAGTCCCTTTTTCTGAGATTGGGTTATTCAGTGAAAAGCAAAAACTTTGCTCTCACCTACTCCCATATAGGCACTCACTAAACTTTGAATGATTGAACTAGCATGCTACATTCATACTAGTGAGATAATGTTTTTTATGTCTATGTATGACAATGTTATGCAATGTTGCACTGCAGGCCACTGACAGATAACACCAACTTGGAATCACAACAACATGGTTGTTAAAATGTATTGTTTTTTTTTCCTTTCTTTTAGCTACTCCTACATTTACACTCTTGTTAATGGTTAGTGCAGCATTGTCCTGCTAGCCTCTGTCACTTAACACTAACTAGGAATCACCAGACTTGAGCATTGCAGGAGGACCTCCTGGCAGTTCCACTGTAGTGTGAGGGCTAGCCACAGGAGAGAGGAGTAAGAGGTCTTTCCACACACCATCTCCTGCAGGATATTAGAACGTGGTAAAACTCCACTATAGAAATGGTGGGAAAAAAATTTGGAACAGTAGAGGTCAACCCATAGTTTATCTTCTAACCACTCCATTAGTATTGACTCCCCAATGGAGCATCAGAATTAGACAATAATAGAGCAGCTACTGTCAGTTCTTGTTCCATATTGGGATGTGACAGAAACATTGTGTCACAGTAATGCCAGTTTGGGACAGTCATCCCCTTGTTCACCCACCTCATAAAAAATAAATACAGTAAATGAAATTACTTTCTCTCTGCTACTTGCCTGAGTCTTACAGTAGCTGCTACCTCTGCAGATGCAGCTAGGAAAACTGATAGAGCACTTTCTCTTTCCACACTGAAGGACAGGCTGGGTGACAGGTAACAGTGGGTTGTATTCAATAGAGTATATTTGAAGCAAGATCTTGTTACCAGTGGAGTACCTCAGGGATTTGTACATGGACCCATTCTCTTCAATATTTTTATTAGTGATATTGCAGAAGGTCTTGATGGTAAGGTATGTATTTTTGCTAATGATACAAAGATTTGCAACAGGGTTGATATTAAAGAAGGGTTAAGCCAAATGGCAAATGATTTAGGTAAACTAGAAAAATGGTCAGAGTTATAGCAACTGACATTTAATGTGGATATGTGTAAGATAATGCATCTTGGGCATAAAAAACCATGGGCAGGATATAGAATATACAGACCAAACCTTAACATCTGAGCAAAGGGATTTTAAGCAAATGGGGACTGCACCGTAATGCTTCTAACACCATAATGAACACAATAACTGTAGTGGTTAAAATGCTTAGAGTACTCATTATAATAAATCTTTGTAGCGATTTTTAAATACTAAGACAACCAATATGTTTATTTCAAAAGCTACCTAATTTGAATGCCAGAGAAATCAGTCACTTTAAGTACATTAATCACAAGATTTGCATGATTAATCCTCCCTAAATAAGTATCTCTTCTCATTTGCTTTGAGCTTATTGGTTCTGTAAGCCTTAGAATGAGAAATGAAGGGAAAGTAGTTAATTGATTAAGACTGAAAATAGTAAAAACAATCTACAAGCACTTAATATATACATTTAACAGTGCTAAAAGCTATGAAGGAAACAGAATGCATGGCCAAGGAAATAGTAAATAAAGTATCACTGACCAATTTTCTAGAACCTACTGCTAAAAAAATGCAGCACAACAACTGCAAAAAAGGCCCAGTCAGCCTACACTATATTGCAGTTGCTATTTTTGGTAGTGCCAAAGCCAAATACACAAAACGATGGGGTCTGTGAGTCGATGGCTCTCTTACCCACACCTGCTGCCCAACTAGTCATGGATTATACAAAGGAAAACGTGGGATCCTACAGAATGCAGTAGTAACCAGTTGGGCCTAGTGAACCCCCACACCCAAAAATTTGATCAGGAGTTACTAGTTAAATATAGAGCATGTTTGGAAAGGTCTTTGTATGGACAAAAGACATCTTCAGGCCTCTCAACTATCCCAATTTTTCTCCACGAAGACTGGCATCCATAGACACCAGGGAATTGTCCCTAGGCAGCACAGTCTGAGTACATTGCTAACTTCAGCAACACTCACTCATGATCGTCTGTGTTGAGGGCCTGCCTGGAGGCTGTCTGTCAGTGTGGCATCCTTGACACCAGTCTGACAAGACTTTTCATTGAGTACACCAAACCCTTTCTGGGTGGGTCTGCTCCCTTTCTGGGTCCCATGCGCCCCCAATGTTGGGAGGTATGCATCTTTACAGATATACCCTATATGCTAATCATATATCCACATGATAATTTGCTGAGAGATGGAATAATGTAAAATGAAATCCCAGGACCCCATGCACTTAGCTGAAAAACTTTGTCTTCATTAAGGCACAGACTCACAATTTCTAGGTGCTGGCATTATTATTATCAGACCTTCATATATATTATAGATTTTATTTTTATGTAAGAGATTTCTTATCTAAAAAAAATATATACACAATCTGTAGCTATGAAAACTTCATATGGGTATACAAAGAATGGATATTGCTGAAAAATATCTGTTCTGAAATTCATTTTGTTATGGTTGTTTGGTAGAACTCATGTGAACAACTAGCAAATCACTGATTTCTGTACCATTTCTTAAATCTATTGAATACATTAAAAAAAAATACAGAAAATACAGAAAATGGACAGTGATTATGAAATGGCCATTTGAGTGATGGACAATGGTGAGGTCTATGAGCAAATGTAAATTAATTAAAGAGTAACTCTTCAAAAGTAAACCAAGGAACCTAACCCATTTAAAAATATGTGAAATATAAAAATTGTTTGTTATACTTTAAAAATAGATCCTTTGACAACGTAGTTGACAGTGTTAATCATTTACAATATATGTTCTCTTTTCCATTTTTTCATTAATTAGCCATGTTTCATAGTTGCTTTAAATATTATGAAGCATATTTTCTCCTGTGACCCTTTCACTATGCAACTCAAGTGGGAATTTAGGTGTTACGTCTGCTGTTCACCTTTTCCACTAGGTTCTAGTGTAACTGTGTCATACAGTTAATGAGACTCTATTTTAAAACACAAACATTTCATTGAGTTAGCCTTGTATACCTGATGTTGGTGTAGTTTCGTTTTTCATACCTGTATATATTTTTTATTTTTTTTATTTTATTTTTTCTTCTTATCTTCTTGAATATACTTTATTACTAAACTGAGCCCACAAAAGCACATAAATTGCTTTAAATCACTTTTCTTTTGGATCCACAAGAGACACAAATATGGTTATTTAATAAAGTGAGAATTGTAAAGAATCCAAAATGAAGCTGACATGGAAATTGTCTTCATATAAGCTATTTTGGATTTAAAGGAACACGATAGTTACCTAAACAACTTTAGCTTAATTAAGCAGTTTTAGTGTATGGATCATGTTTCTCAGGTTTTACTGCTCAATTCACTGCCATTTAAGAGGTAAATCACGTTATTTCTGTTTAGGCAGCCCTTGTCACACCTCTCCTGACTCTGATTGACACAGCCTGCATGAGAAAAAAAACTGGTTTCACTTTCAATCAGATCTAATTTACCTTAAACAATTGTATCTCTTTCTCTGTAAATTGAACATTAATCACATACAGGAGGCTCTTGCAGGGTCTAGTAAGCTATTAACATAGCAGGGGATAAGAAAATCTAAATTAAACAGACCTTACAATGAAGGAAGGTGTAACGGCTACCCAGGTAGTAAGAGGGTATCAGCCGTTGGAGACGTCCTTTTCTTCCAGGCAAGTCGCTGTATAGTAGTGGAGTCGCTTATTCCCATCCACTGGATCCAAGGCAGGAGTCAGACAGAGCTCTTAAAAGAGCTATGAGATTAAGCTGCATATCCTCTTTCAATAACGAGACAAGGCTACGTTTTGAAGGGTCAAGAAGAACTTAATTTTAATGGCAGGTACTCTCCTTTTATGTGATTCTGCCCATGCAAGGGAGACACCCACATAAATAACACAACAGCCAATAACACATAAGGTACATCCCACACATCTCCTCCCTTCAGATAAGCTTGTAACCCAATTAGCAAAGACACATTTTTCCCCAAGTTTTGGATGTACCTCAAATATCTGGGGTACATGTATATTCTGGGGGACCAACATATTAAAAAAATCAGTTCATTCGGTTCAGTGGTTCGGGAGATATGGAACTTTAAAGTTTTGACCAACCGCACAGGCAAAGTAGCCGAAAATAGTTCCATGAGTTTTGGCCTTGCGGTCGGTCTTTGTTCGTGCGTTAAAAGTCCCAAAAGGCTTGCCATCCGTGTGTAACTCGACATTTGCCAGAATCCCCATATGCTACTAAGTCTTTCTACTGAACCGCAGGGTGTTCGGTAGTTTTGGCACGAATTTCCGGTGCTATGGAGGTCTCAGCGGTGTTCACCTACTCGAATGTCCAATTTTAGTTCCAGACACTCAACGGCAAAACACAGCTGTTCAGGAATTAAGATGGCCGCGACCATGTGTAAAAGTCCCGAAATGGCGGCCACCCAGGCACTTCACAAAGCGTTTGTGGGTTTCCTATGGAGACTGTATTCGCGGATCATGGAGGTAAATTACCCATAATTAGGTAGCAGGGTGGTCTGGTATTCGGTAGTTTACATTAGTATGATGAATGCTGTAAAAGTCCTGAACTGCTGTATAGCAAAATCCCCACGAAAGCAGGTAAGGATCTTCAATTTGTTACAGAAGGATAAACTTTAGATGACTCTTTACAGGGAGTTTTTAGGAACTCTGTGCAAGTCACATGTAGGGAGGTGTGACTAGGGTTCATAAGTGATTTAACTCCTATATGGCAGAGAATTGAGCAGTGAGACTGCAGGGACATGATCTATACACCAAACCTGCTGCATTTAGCTAAAGTTGTTTTGGTGACTATAGTGTCCCTTTAAATTTGAAATTCACTTTGAATTTCTGACTTTTCTCACTTTAGTAAATAACCCTGAGAGATATAGGACATACTAAACTTTGAAGGCGCACCATAGTGTAGGAATATAAAATGAGGCAGAGATAGTAGCAACTCTAGAGGCAGTCACTCAGACGGCCACTAGAGGTATTCCTACTCCAGTGTTGCACAGTGTGGGAAAGCATTGGATTGGCTGAAATCATCAAGATTAATGATGTCAGCCGTGGAGGTGGAGCTAGCCATGATGAAAACAGTGCGGCGTAGAAGGAAAAGTGAGGAAAATTACCTTTTTTTTATTGGTCTTGATCGGAGAGGCCGGTAACCTAAACAGCCACTTCAGGACTATAATGTCAGAAATACAGGTTTGTATTCCTGAAACTGTAGTATTCGTTTAAGGGCTGCTAAAGGTAACTAAACCACTTCATCTTAATATAGTGGTCTGGGTGCTGTCGTTTTAACTTTGCAATCTTAAACACTGCCGTTTAGTAGATATGGTAATATTTAGTTGCAGAGCTAAACACACCTCTAGTGGTTGTCCTCCTGACAGTCACTAGTGGCACTTCCCTGTTAGAGTCAAATCAAACTGCAATTAATTGGTTCAGGGTGGCGATTTGCCTCACATGCACACTAGTCTCCTAGTGCTTCCCTAAGGGAAAGCATTGGATTAGCGGAAAACTCTTAACCAAGGAGACGGGGAAACAGTGTGGAAAGCAACATGACGAGTTAAGAAAGGTAAGTAATAGGGTTTTTTTTTTTGGCCAAATCTAATCTGTTAGCAGAACACTATAGCATTAGGGATACATGTTTGTATTCCTAATAATAGACCTGCTTGACTTTATGTAAAGTCTCTGACATGCTATCTCGATACGTGCACTTTATGCTGTCTTTTTGTGATGAAATTGGTTTACTCTACGGGTCAGTCATCAAGTTACATAGTTTGATCTCTGTCCCATGATAATTAAAACCTTTGCGGTAATGAATTCAAAGAATTAATGAAGCATTAATAAATACTTTGCCTTTTCAAATTTGTTATGTACAGTTTTAATACAAAAGGGAATGTTACTTTTCACAAATGAGATGATACCAGTGTTGAACATTTAAAGAACAAGCAATTGTCAAGGTAATTTGGGTGATTGGTGAAGTACCAGTCACTTCAAGACCATTTAACTCTACATTTGTTTTGTGGAACTACAATTTAAGGGCAGAATGCATATTTAAAAATGTTTATTCAATTTGCAGTAGAACTCCAGTTAAATTGTTCAGTTAATTATTTTAATTTATACAGAACCTGTTGTTTTTTTCCTCCAGTTTTTCATTAATTAGACACATTTCAGATAGGAGATGACAGAAAGAAAAATCTATATGTTAGACATGATTCCTAGTCTTTAAAAGTGAGTTGCTTTTGATAAAAAGATAACCATATTATTTATTTTGCAATTTTTAATGGATAGGTAACACAAATTTAAAGCATAGCATTTCTGTTTTTATGTATATGTTTATCCTTAAATATAATGAGGGGTACTTAAGGTATCAGAATTTATAAGGCATTGACCTTCCAGCCTGATCATTAAAATAAAAGGAACACTTCATGCACCATAAACACCACAGAGCGTTTTAGTGCATAACCCGCCAACCCGCCCCCCCCCCACCTCTTGCCACATTAGAACAGTTTGTCTTCTTGCCTGGGGTCCTCCAGGTAACATTCCTGCCTCCCATCAGTGCTTAGGAGCTTCCATTAGCTCTCTTGAAAACATCAGCTGATCGCTCTCAGCCAATGAGCCAAGTCCTGCACCGCGACCACTGTGATGACTTCTGGCTCTCTGATGGCTGTAGTGGAGGTGGGTAACAGCACCTGATGGACCCAGGTAAGATGTCAAAATGCTCTAAAACGCATATAGTGGTTATGGTGATTGAAGTCTTATTTTTTTTAAATGTATTTTCTTATATATTTTACCATATACACTAGGTTTGGAAGTAGTGAATTGTAATATTCTCGAATACCCTGCTTCTGGGTATCTGTAAGTAATCTAAACACATAAGACTGCAAAAATAATGTCACATTTAGTAAATACAGCTACCTTTTGAAAACCAGGCATAAGTGTGACTTAGGATATTGCAGGCTACTTCTCATGCCTGCACATAAATTCATATAAAATATTCATAAAGCTCTCAGTGTCTAATCCTGCCTCACTGGTTGAGCCTTGTGTTCTCCAGTCCCAGTTAGGAGCTGGGCATCTTTTTACACCCATAGTGAGAGTTAGATTTAGTTTAGGATTGCAGTTCAGAGCTAAATAGAATTACATGAAACATATTTGTAGCTTTTGGGATGGAATGAGTTAGAAAATTATTTTACATGATAAAGCAATCAAGTTAGATATTTGAAGTAAATATATTGTATTTCTGAATTTCTAATATCTTGCAACCTTACATAAGACATTGTGCTGATCACCTTTGTAATGACACAATACAACCAGTAAGATTAGCAAAAACTAACAAAAATTAACACAGGGGGAGAGAAAAGCATAATTTTTAAGATTAGCTATTTCTGTAAACACTTGCTGTGCAACATTAAACATTACCTTCGGCTTTCTGCTTCATTAATTAAGTGCTCTCTCAGTGGTTCTTAAATGTTCTGTGAAAAAAAAAAAAAAGTTTGCGGCATCGTGGCATTAAAATAAATGATGCATCATAGTGACAGCTCTAAGGGGCAGAGACATAGCTCCGAATGCCACAGGGATGAGCTATGGGATATTTTTACAGCAAAGTAGAAAAGCGTGACCAAATATTCCTTTATGAAGGAGATTCTTATGAAAACGTATGCCACATGACACGCACAATTCTAGCAGATACATGGCAAACAAAGGTTTATAAATTATATGTTTTTTTTTGTTTGCATCTTCCTTAATCTAACTGCTACTGGCTATGCCTCTTAAAACCATCCCGATAGTTTTAATTGGTGCGAACCTGACGATTTCTCATTTTTGGGCAAAGTAAGCACTAGTTATTATGGTTTAAGTCATTCTCCTAAAATGATTTAAGCACAGCAAACATTAAATACATTTTGCACATGATTTTGATAATCACGATGATTATCATCATTGTTTGCATGCAATGGTACTTCGCAAAATGATATTAATATAACTGAAACGTAATTATAATGATGAAATTATCTATATGCGCAAAGCCAGCTTTTGTACAAATTAAAAAGCAGAAACAAATACACTAGGAGATTGCATCTGAACAAAATCTCTTAATTTTTATCTTTTTTCGTATTGCTTGCTTTGCTTCCTAATTTTTTTAGATTATAATAAG
This sequence comes from Pelobates cultripes, assembly GCA_933207985.1. Taxonomy (NCBI): domain Eukaryota; kingdom Metazoa; phylum Chordata; class Amphibia; order Anura; family Pelobatidae; genus Pelobates; species Pelobates cultripes. The sequence continues at coordinate 315,666,179 of OW240912.1, read as the reverse complement.
GGGATAGCAGACTGGTACTAAAACCTTAGCAAATGATGTACTGATATTAATAAAAATGAGCAACATTAAATAATTCACTTCTTTATTATGCAGTGATCAGGTAATGTTTTTCTGTTCCCGCAAACATTCAATTATAATAAGCAAGTAATGAAAACACATAAACAATGCCTTTTTCCGATGGTTGAAAAAGGCTTAATGTTTATTTTAACAGGTAATTTGTGTAATAGATTCATTTAATTGTCCCGAATGTATGCTTGTGTTCCAGAATTTTTCAATTTAATTAAAATGTACAAATTTGTAGATGAATAGAATATCAAGATTATTAATCATTTATATAAACCAGAAACTCTAGCTGCTCTGTTGGATATTTGTCCATTGTTAAGCAATACATTATTTTATGTTTTTTTTTTTTTCTTTTTTCTTTTTTACAGACAGACAATTTCCCCACCGAGCCCAATTACATGGGCAGTAGACAGCAGTTTGTTCAAAGGTAAAGCATTGTAAATAATATTATATGCATTATAATTTACACTGTGCAATCTTATGTAATATTTTCTTTACTGGGCAATTAAATGGAATTCTTTTTCTTTTGAATTCTATCAGTAGCTCAACCTTTAAGGACCCAGAACGAGCCAGCCTGAGGGACAGTGGCCATGGAGATAGTGATCAAGCTGATAGTGATCAAGATACCAACAAAGGTTCCTGCTGTGATATGTCTGTAAGGGAAGCACTTAAGATGAAAACTACTACAGTTAAATGTCAGTCACTGGAGCAAGGTGAGTAACCCCAGCACTCTTACAATCGTCAAAGCCTATACATCACACACTAAATATATTATTTTTTGCATCTTGGATGCTTGATTTCATTGACAAAGGTTTCCCAAGAAAACATTACAATTTTTCAAATTATGTAGAAGGCAAGTATGCTAATGCGTTAAAAAGGTAGAATAAATACAAAAAACATACTTTTGGGAAAAATCATATGCAAAGGTGACATTTGTATTGAATATTAATAAATAAACATATATATAAATAAATGTCTGATATATATATATATATATATATATATATGGGTTTTTTTTAGAGTACAGCGCTACGGAATCTGATGGCGCTATATAAATAATAAAATAATAAAATAATAAACAGGGTTGTTGTATTTGTGTGTGTGTGTGTATATATATATATATACATATATATATATATATGTGTGTGTGTGCGTGTGTAAAATATATAAAATTAAGAGGACTGCACTCACCTGAACATATATGTATATTTATATGTTAGTATATATGTACATATTTATGTACCCATACACACAAACAGGGAGATGTTACCTAAGGTAAGATAAGCCTGCCTGCAGATGCTCTGTCATTTGTCTGATTAAAGTAATGTGAAAAGGTAATGTTTAGTAAGAGAGTTATGAAAAGTCAGCGAGACTGATAGTTCTTCAGCAGGACACAGTGAAGTGTTACAGCACTACAGTTAAACTGTGATACAATACCCAAACTCAAATTCTGGTCCACTTTAAAACAAAGGTATCTAAGGTATCACCTTTGCATCACATTTATGATATTATGATCATAAAGATATATTTTTTGCATCAACTAAATAATCAAATCTACGTTAAGACATTAGAAAGCAGTATAGCTGAATAAATGTAAAAAAACCTAAAAAAAATCAAAACAAAAAAAAAAACCTAACAAAACCATTAAATATTAGAAAGGAATTAATGCGTCGGATTGTTGTACTTGCGTATTTCATATCCCAAATTTTGGATAGTATTAGACTCGTAGCAAGTAACCAGTGAAGCATAAATCCATTTCCAAAAATCCTTACTAAGACATCTGGGCAAAGAATTTACTCACAACTGGTATTCAGAACTAAGCTTGTATTCCTTTTTTTTAGAATCTACCCAAATCTACTTTCTGAAGGTGCTATAAACACATTGCATTAGAATCTTGTGTTTCTCCAAGTGCCACTAAATATTATAAATAAATCTTGATTTCTTAAAAGCAAAATCTTTTTGAAAAATACATGTACTTTTTTTTCAAATCTGCACAGAGACAAGAGATCAACTTGGTCACAATCGCTCATTGCTCCCACGGTAAAATAAACTGTGTATTACAGGAAATTGATAGAGGAACATGTAACTAAATCTTCTACAGCAGTTTTGCCACATGAGTCACGAGAGAAAGCTTGCTTTCTTGACAGCTTATCTCTCAGCTGATCTATAAGCTTGTCACGAGAGAGCGTGCCATGAAAAACAAATATATATATATTTTTTTATCTTTTGCCCACTGAAGGAAATTAGACAGAATGCTAGACAGCTCTGTAAATGTTGACCTGGGAAGTGTATGTTGTTTTCGTTCATAGAAATCTCTTCACTAGAACATTGCTCCAGTGAAGAAGAGTAAAAGGACTCCATAAACTGGATTAATTACAATGAACTTATTACTTTATAATATAATTGATTATGGTTTGTTCACAAGAGTCGGCCATCTACTAAGAATCTGTAGTGGCCATAATATGTTTAAGTGAGCCTGTGGTTCTTTTACAAGGCAGAATAAAAATATATCACAGTATATTGTGGGCCACCTGTACAGCATGTCCATGTGAAAAGCCGAGGTGTCCACACAATTCACTGTAATATAAAAAAATAATAATAATAATAAAATTCAGTGCGCAGGAAGCAGCCAGTGTATTTTTAAGGATAAAATATCAATGGATAAATAAACATAACCACCAGTAGTCCATGGGTCAAACATTACATTATTTGGTAGGTTTATTTTCCAAAGTATTGTTCAGAATAAAAAAATATTTTATATAAGATTCACCTTGTGTGTGTAAACCAATAGTGCTCATTTCAGGTATGCAAAATGGTCTACTCCCTCGGGCAACCAGTGGTTTGAACCAATGACCACATTTCTTCATAGCTATGATCAACCAAGAATAACCATAACAGTAAATAGTCCATGGATCCAAGTGCCTTTCATATTCTGGGTATTATTTTGCCTACAACATATAAATTCTATTTTTTTCATAATCATGCTATATGTTGAGAAAAGAAATAATGTATCACACATTCTATATAATTGTGCTGCTCTGTCAACCTGCCACTCACCATCTTAAGTGTTTGATTTTGTAATCTCCCAATTCCCTGTCTGTTTTTTTAGAGCTTACATTGCAATGTTACACATTTGTAGTCATTGAGATAAAATTGAAAAAATGAATCAGAATTTATTCTCAGGAGCTGATGACTCGTGCCTGTCTCGTGATATTTAGCTTGTAGATTCATGATTAGTTAGAGTAACTAGTCATTTTTTTCAATGCTATAATCATGTACAATGCATGGAATTACCATTAGTATATGAGAAATTTACATGACATTTTTTATTTGTTTCTACTATTCTTTGTTTCATAAGATTTAAGATATTAATTTTACCAAAATAGACCATATGTTAGTGGGCTGGGGAACAATGCGACTGCTCATAGTGACAAATAGTACTTGGATATCAAATAGAAAGTGTTGGGTATTTAAATCACATATACTACATTACATATACTACATTACAAAACGTTATTGTCCATTACAGTTACTTTATGTATTGGATGCAGTTCATTAAAACATGAAGACCAAGAGATGATGTTAGTGATTTTGCACCGGGACGATCCCATGTAAGTTGTCAAACCATTCTTAAATAGTTTGACTAATATTGTTTAAGGGCAGCAGAACACTCCTGGCATTATATACACTACAGTGGATTGCAACAGTTATGGTGTTGGAGATGTTTAAACATTTTTCTTAAGCTAGATCTTTTTTTTTTTTACTTGGTTTCATTTGTTACTGGGAAATGTTCTAAATGGTTTGGGCCATCACCAACAGGAATTATTGGGATAATGTGGGAAGATTAAATTTCAGTCAGTGCTGTCCAACTTTGTATTGTGGCAGAATCAGCTATCATCTTTGGTTGGTGGGCTATACTTTTTGTAATAAATATTGTAATACTGTGGAACCTATGGACTGCTTGCCTCCCATTTAAATAACACTGTTTTAGCCAGGAAACATTTATTGAAATTGTAGAACTAATTAAGAGCTTTGATATTTAATTAACTTCTGGAAATCTCATACCCATGGATTTAATAAGTTTTGATTCATGCATCCCAGAGTTTTTCTCTACTTTCATTTGAAATGAGGCAACTTGATCTTCCACATATTTTACAAGGATTCAACCACAATGCCTCTTCTGCTTGGCTTATCACTCATATCTCTCTAGAATGGTACCTAATGGGTATTCTAGATATATATGAGTGCTAAACCAAGGAATGATTTATGCATTACTGAAGAAATGAAATACAGATTAAGGAACACACAAAAATACAGTTTTAATTTTTTCAATGCAAACAAATCTTAGCAAACAACTATGGGGATTCAGTTCCACCATATGGCCATATCATGTTAAATCCACCACTATGCCAAAGTACCTCACTATTGGTGTTAATTATAACAGGGTAAACAAATTAAATGGTGCTAGTCCTAAATTAACTAAAGTGTATTCAATTAATCAGTTGTAAGGGCATTTTGACTGTATTATATTTGATGTCTTTGGCAGCACCATTGCTGAGAAATGCATGATCCTGGTGTGCCCCCAATTCTTACTGAAGAAATTAAGCATTATCAATCATTAGCAAAGGTTACAACAGGGTTAAATGATGCTAGCTACCACAGCATCAAAACCTGATCTACAAACTGACAAGTAGGACATACTGTTGCATTGCAATACACAGTACAACTGGTACCTTAGCATATTTAGGTGGTATTTGGGTAATATTTTCCATGTTATGAATGGCACATATTGTACTATGAGATTAGAGTCGTATTTATTTATACTAAAAAGTACACTACTTGCACAATATTTTTAATTCACAAGAGCATTCGTTTTAAGGAGTACAGGTGTACCTAGGAGGAGAATAAAATGTTTGACAATCTGGGGAAAAATGCTAAACCTAAACCAGACATCCTACATTTTATTTTTTATTTTTTTGCAGTGTCTCATTGGCCGGCATATAACATATATATATATATATATATGTATATATATATTGATTTTTATTTCTCAGCAAAAATGTCTACTACCAAGTTATTATTAAATAGATATATTATAAACATCAAAGTGAAACATTTGCAGAGTATTAAATTAATCTCCAACATGACTGGTCAATAGTTTTCTTTGATTTTATGTTTATATTTTCTTACATTTACATCCATCAAAAAAACACTTCACTGTAATGACTTTTTTGTGCGAGATTAGTCCAATGAAATAAAGCAAAGATGTGGAACTAATTTTATTTTAATATATCACAAGCCAACACAGCTACCCTCATATGTGTTGCATATTGGTTTAGGATTATTTTCTTTCTCCCGTTCTGAAAACTGCAGAATTGTGCTGTGCAGAATACTTAAAATGCTGCAATGTAATTTTAGATTGTATATTTTGAGGGTTGACCTTGCACAAGACCTTGCTTTCTGAGTAATAAATGCCAGAAAGATTATTATTTTCTGACCTTTTACCATAGTGGTTCTCTGTTTATAATTGGACATTGATCTCTATAAATATGTTGTGGCCTTTTTATAGAAGACATTTCACACTAGAGTTACCCTTTTTAATTTTAAGAACCTTTTTTTTTCTTCCTTACACAAATGAAAGCATCTTTAAAAATGCATTTTTCCAATTGAAATGAAAGTCAGAACATTACAGCAATTACTGTTCCAGAAATGAATTAACCACTTGATCGTGATTTTCCGACCTTACTACAGGAAAAATGTTTTTTGACCGTAATCATGTCTAGTACCTCTTAGTGGAAAATTAAACATTTTAAAAGTATCTGATAGAATCATTAATGGGGGGTTTATGTCTCATGTTAGTCCATATGACCACTCCATTTTAAGCTTTTTTTGTGAACATTATTTATAATAATAAAATGTGTTGTTTTTTAATTAAAAAAAAAATGCAGGATAATAATTATATTTCTTTCTGAAAGAGGTCATCCTTTATACTTGTGCCTTGTGACTTTTTGAAAGCAAAGGGAAAAAAATAAACATTGGATGCACAGCTAGCATGTGAACTTGTGACAAAATGTTATTTATATACATGGACTGTATTTTGGCAATAGATAAGTGTGAAATCTATGACACATTATACTGGATTTCTTGTCTTGTGTTAAGCCTGCAAAAATAGTGTAAAAGGACAGGTCAGTTTTATAGCATACTGTAAGTATGGCAGTAAAATATAAAAGTGGTCAGGTACTCTTCTGATTAGCTTTCACCTTGAGATGGAGAAGGGTGGTAAGGTATTGTCATATTTATACGATACCTTCGTTGGAGACATTAATTTATCTTCTAGTTGAGGAAACATGCAAATCTAGCGTGATCAAGTGGATTATAAAAGACTACTAAGCGATAATGTTTTAGGACTACATAACTCTAGGCTCTTTTTCCACTTCATTTTACATTGAATGGACCAGCTATCAATTTTACCAATCTTCCATTGGACACATTTATGGTACATTGTATGCGTGGAACCTATTTTTTATATATACATTATGTATTGTTAATACATTATTAGCACAAAGGTCCAAGTTATTTTCCAATATAGCTGATAGTGCTCAGTTGCGCTTTGCATTTTGTTGGTGTATTTGTGTGTGTGTGTAGGTGTTCTCTTCACAATTTCACAATTAATTTCTAGTATAGTGTCAACAATTTGCACATTCAATATGCATTTATATCTTGAGGTACATGTATCAGAGACTATTAACAAGGTCAAATGAAGCTTCAACTGATTGGAACCATTTCAACGATAGAACTGCCTTCACTAAAACTGGTAGTTTGCCCAAATTTGTATTATAGAATTTTTTTTAGAGAATGTCCAATGTCCATGTCCCAGTGCCCAAGCAGAGTTTTTCAGTAGCACACATTCAACCCACAATGGTTTAACTCCCTGGTTTGTGCGTACTGAATGTAACCAAATCCCCACTAAAGAGTTTACATCAGCAATACTGGATATAAGATATCATGAGATATACAGTACAATGCCGAAGAGATAGAGATATGGATAATATTATTATTATTATTACTACTACTATCAGCATTAATACATTACAACATATTTTGCAGTGCTGTAAACTGGGGAAAACCAGACAGTATATACAGAACTCGAAAAAAAGGCACAGCCCATGATTTGAGATCTTGCATTTACAGTAGTTTTATACCAACTGCTTGCATTGATGGCATGTGAGCTTACAACATGCACAGACCAGTACAACATGAAAGGAGTGCACTGCTAGTGAGCTTACATCTAGCATGTTTATACAGAGTACATGGATTGATAGCATGCGAGATTGCAATCTAAAAATTGTGATGCAGAGTTGTAACAAGAAGGTGCAGGTAGAATTTGATGGTGATGGCCAGTGATCTATTATAGGCATTTGCAACAACTGTTAAAATATCAAGAAAGTAAGTAGGTAGTTGGAACACCTGGAGAAGTATTATATAATGTAAGCTGAAAACAAAGTGCATGGAGGAGGGATTGATTGAAAGGATGGTGAACACTGTGCTTTTTTTTTAGTTCAGAGTAGATTGTGTGGGAGGAAGGCTTGCAAAGTTAGGCACATTTAGGCTAAGATATTTATGTGTTTGGCATATAGCATAATACAGGATGCAGGCAAAGAGTGGGAAGAGGAAATACAATCCAAAAAGACTGGGTCACATGAGAGATAGAAAGCAGTACTTACAGAAGGACTTGGAACCATCCAAGGATTTAGGACAATATAACAGCAAATATATATAGGACTTACTATTTATTATAACTTATTTGAGAATGCAGCACAACCTGCATCTCGGAACAGGACACAGCCTGCCAATGTATTAAGACAATTCCAGAAAGTCAAGTCTATGAAAACAACCTCAGATTATTTTCCATTGCTGAGTTGTGTGTAGACCACTAATAGCTAAATGACAGTACCTTCCTCACACTAAATATAAGGACTTACCCAAACAACTGGCAAACCAACTCTCATAATGTGTCCTTTGTGCAGAATTCCCATGGTGTTTTTGTTCTTGTTTTTCTTCATTCAAAATAGTGATTTCTAATAGTAATCCGACTGGGATTTCGTCTTTATTCCCCCATTGGACGAGAATAGTTCATGTCCAGTATGTCTTGGAGTCTATGGAATTTAATGAGAACTTGGTCCCAATAATGCAAATAGTTTTATATGCACACTTAAACAAAACAAAAATCCTCAGAGAAGAACTCTTTATGTCAGATAGCATTTTATCAAATTTTTTTAAAGTCCTATTTAAGGAAATCATAAATTGAATTTAAAATAACTGTCATTAAAATGAAAGCATTACTGAGCATTTGCAAGAGCATAGACCTAGGAAATAGCGCTTCCAATGCAGGTACTTTCATATATACCAGGATTTCAAAATTACATTCAAAATAACAGTGCCATTAAAATGAAAGCATACATAGAATTTGTTAGAGTATAGACCTGAGAAAAGGCTAATGCAAGTACCTGCCTATGTAAAAGAGAGGCAGACATTATCACTTGCTCTATCATTAAAATTGAGGTTTATACCAGCCTGTTATGTTCCTTAAGGCTTGCTCTTTCTACGGTTTTTAAACTCTCCCCCACATGTTTAATTTTGCAGCATATGCTACCTGTCACTTATGGTATAATGTTTTCCAAACTGTTGCAAAATATATTTAGCAGTATACAGTACATCTGTGCATTTCAAAAGTAAATTATTAAAGGGAATTGATTTCTGAAGTTCTCTATAATTAATAGCAATAATATACATGTTTGTGTCATATTTTTTCCAAGGAGAAAAACAGACCACTATGGAATACCTATTTTACGTCTGGCCACATATGCTTCAATTGGAATCTTGTTGAATTGATTAATATTAATGACTATACTGTCAAACAATGAAAAATTGTGTAAAAGATCACAACCCTGGAATGCGATAACAATTAAATTGCAAAAGAAATTGCAAAAAAGCAACAAATTTGTACCATGGTATAGCTCCTAACTCACCTGGGTTCCTCTTGACCATCACAATACTTACACGGGTGTCAGTAATTTAGGGTGATATGCACGTGTGCATATGCTATGACAGATTTTAGAACATAACAGAGCTTACAGGCTTGTTGCTTGCATGTTTATGCTGTAGCATGTCATGTGTAGAGGGCTGACATGTTCCCTTTAAAAGACACATGCCTACATAAAGTTTGCAACTGTTCAGATATTAAATGGACACTCCACTGCCCAAAAAAAAAAAAAAAAACCTGTTTAGTAGATATACCCCAAATGAAAACATGCATGCAATCAATTATATTTTTTCATTGGTGATATATCTAAAAACAGCTGGCAAAAACTGCAGATCTCCTGTCTGCTGCCTTTGCAACCACTCCCCTTCTAACACTGCTCATACTTTCTGTGGCTGTCCAATCACAGACTTTCCAATGCAGCTCAATGAGAAGGCTTTGTAAGGCAGGTGCTCTAGGCAATTGCTGCCTCTTGAGGTCAGCTGTATTGAGCTAACAAAACCAGGAAGTAACATTACCTGTTGTCTGCATGAAAGCCAAGGGGTTGTAATCAGGTTAATTTATAAAAGTGTCAGTTTCTATTCAAATCTGCACTATTTGCAAAATGAAAAAATTAGACACACTCTTCACACATAAAGCTTTTCAGCAAGCTAAAGCTGTTTAGGGATCTGGAGTGACCCTTTACGAGCTATGCTACACAATGTAGCAGAGTCTAGGTTGGTCTCTGTAAATTGTCACTCTACCCACTCTGTTTTCATAGATTTTGTATTAATTTTGCCCCAGCTGTTAGTATAGAGACATACTAATCACATAGATGCAAGACAATGCCTCAGGAGCATATTTAAGCCTCTCTATGTGAATCAAACCAATGCTTCTCTTTCAGTTGTCATAGTTTTGTTGATGGGTAAGGATGTTTGTTTTCCTAAACCATAATAATAGCATGTGCTATAGACTCCCAATGTTTTAATATGGGAAAGAATGGGATTGGCTGAGCTTCGCGTCCCCAATGGGGAAGAGTTGGGACGGAGCAAGCTCTGACGAGAACTGCGCAGCACTGAAAAAAAAAATGAGTAAACTCGCCTTTTACCTTTCTGACAGGGCTGCCTGGGCCTAATCGGCACATTTAGACCTATAGTGTCAGGATTATATGTTTTCTTTTAATCGTGGGGTTGGTTGACTATACTTATCCCAACACCTGAAAAGCATAGAGTTTGGTTCCAAAAGGTAGTAGCACGGATTTCCACAATGTTGTAACACATAACGTGATAGGCAAGTTTGAATAAACTAGGATCAAATCACATGACCAAAGCCTCTGATTTGTATTATGTTTATAGAGTTGTTGTCATATAAATTTTAGAAACACACAATTTTGGGGTTTTATAATTGTTAATTTAGTGGTAAATAAATTCTAAAACTCTTATATTTATATCCCCAGAGGCAATGTTTGATACCATATTCCATATCAACTGCTTACAATGAGGAAACATTATCATTTTATAAATGAATTTCTTAAAATATGCAATCATACGTTCAACAAGGGGATATAAGGACATATAATATTTTAATGATGATTTGCTCTTTAAACTAATGCACACATAATTATTTCTTCAGCAAAACAATTCTAATGGTTGTTGGAGATTAGCTATAATAATGCTGTCCTCTCGTACATGACCTTTACACCACATAAAAACCTCATTTAATTCTGTCTATGGAGTGAACATAAAACCAGTTTATATTGCACTCCCAAAATCCCAGTGGAAATAAGTTTAAAAGAATAGAGCTTTGTTCATCCTTTTCTAGTGTTCCTAATTTTATTGGGAAAAAAACATCCAATAATTGAGAACACTAGGGTATCATTTAAAAGGTTTACTGCAAGTCAATCTAATTTTTAACACACATTTTATTGACTGTTCTTTGTTTGCACTTGAAAATCCTGTAAGGTGCAGACGTTTAGCATAGCATTGTTTTGTTGTGTACTGCTGTAATAAAAGCAAAGGAGAGCTTCTGCTCGATAAGTCAAAGAGTGTTTGTGTCAGCATCATTATCTAAGGCTAACAGTTGGTGTCTCAGAAACTACTTTTAAATTGAAATGAAAGAAAGGGCACTAAGAGATCATTTTCTTAAGATGCAGGATATCATCTGAAGTGCAGTACATAGAATTATCCGACCCTTGGGGATGAATAAAGCATTTTATTTATGTACCTGTCATTTGCTTGCATTGTTCTAGGATAAATTGCACCAATAATGTGAATGATTCGTTAAAATCTAGGGAGAACATTGAGTTTCAAGTAAATAAGCTGGTGTTTTCAACTGCCAAAATTGTTATTGTTCCACTGTATTATTTCCTATGTTTTAAATAATCATTATTCTCTATTATCTTTTTGTAGACTCTATCCTTTAAGGAATGATTCATAGGTGAAAGGCTAAGATTTTTCTCAGTATAATTCATGTGGAATTGTGAAAATGTGGCCACATTTTATATGTATTTTATTGGCACATGGTCAATGTTACAGTAGGGGAATATAATGGACTAATTCACATACATGTCTAAATCCTTTATTATTATTATTAATATTATTATTATTTATACCTGTAAAATCAGGATAAGCAATGTTTCTAATTTTGATTTGATTACAGAGATAAACCTTAAAAAATACATATAAAATTTATTAAATATTTACAGTTGATATAATGCACCTGTCTTCATATGTCAATGTTTTTCTGTTAAAGGGAACTATAGTCCAGAAATAGAAAATCAAATTCCTAGCACTATATTACCCTATAGCACCCCCCCGCTAGACATGGCGCTAACCATCTAATGTAATTATTGTCATCATTAACTGCATTAATTACCATTGCCAGGTTAAGGGAACAGACACACTGCGCCCAGAACACTTCAATGAGCTGAAGTGGTCTTGGTGCCTATATGGTCCCTTTAAGTATATAAAATGAGACCTAGAGTAAGAGTTGTTGGTTTTTGTGTGTACACCTTAATTGGAATAGGAAAAAATATATGTATAGTGCAGGGTTACTTAATAACTTCTCCGCGAAACACCTTAAGATACTTTAGCATTTGTATCAGGCTAGCCAGACACATAAGTCACAAAGCCTAATTTCTGTATCTTTTTGCCATTGTAAAAAATGGTTAATGTAAAAACTGAGAGTAACTACAGTAGTTACATGTGCACTTTTGATATTGTACCTATCTGTTAGGTCTAGTCAGTGAACACAAATCCATTGTGAAAATTGTGATTGGTATCCTAGTCCAAAGATTTGACTAGAGTTTCTCAACGAGGCACCTACATTAACTATATGCAAGCTACTGTAGTGTATTCCATCACTTTCTGTTTGGCCTGGGATGTTTCTGTACATACACATAACACCATTTTGAACCCATTTTTGTAGTGTCTATAGATAGAACTATATGATATATGCACCCATTCAGGCATGCATTAGTAAGACAAATACATATAAACATAGATTCCATAATGTTATGAACACTTTAATATTTCAGCTAATTATGGAACGAATACATTATCAGTGACTTAAAGAAACAGATGTGTAAGGTAACAGATATCTGTTCAATCAAGCCTTTGAAACGTTAACTCTAAGCACAAACTCAATTGTGCAAATATAACATGTAGACCACTTTGAGTCCTTTTAAGAGAAAAGTGCTGTGTAAGTTATTAGAATAATTATTCTTATATTTTTTGTATTTTTAATAAGACATAATAAAAGTCAACATTTTATATGTTTTTAGTCTCAATGTACTCTGCTATAACAAAGTGTGTATACAAAGTTGCATTATACCTTAATGTTTTATTATTAATTGTATTGGGCCTAGCATCAGAGCAGTGATATCCTTACTGCCTTTCCTTCCTCATCAACAGTGAATGTTTTTTACATGATGGTGTTATCTTTCAAACATTTAAAACCATTGAAAAATAAATTCACAGATCTTCTCAAATTTCTTTTCCTATAACGCTCAATAGCACTCAATCAGTGGTTTACTAGTACGAATGATCAGCACCTTTTATATTAGAAAACTGATAATCAAATACAATGTAACATGATATGAACATGTGTGACGTTGTGAAAATTGTGTTGTACACTAGTTTTATTAAAAAACATTGTACAAATTGTTTCTAATACACATCTGTGTGGCAAAATCACATTATAAGATGTGTTTTGCTCAGGATTAACATATATATGTTATATTATATTAATGCATTAGTTTGCACCCCTTGGAAGTTTTTTCTTTTTTTTCAAACCACGTGACATTAGTACAGGATAGGCAACCTTTAAGTAGCACTGTGACAAAATAGTACTTTGAAGGCCCATGGTTTGCCGGTTTTATTTTTATTTTTAATTATGCTTCTATGTCAGTGATGGCGAACCTTTTTGAGCCCGAGTGCCCAAACCGCAATACATGCCAACATTTTTTCTCCTTAAAGTGCCAACACGGCAATTAAACCCAAATACTGAGGTTTAAGTTTAGATAAAAACAACTCGTACTGTTGTCCGAACTAATAACTTTTGTTTTAAAAGAACACAGAGTTCAATGATACAAATTTTAAATAATGATATAAATAGATAAAATTGAGCTTATATTTATTAGTATCTCCAACAAATGCAATACATACACAGACAGACTGCTGAATACATACACACAGTCTGCTGAATACACACACACAAGACTGCTGAATACAGAGACTGATGAATACACATACAGACAGACTGCTGAGTACACACACACACACAGACTGCTGAGTACACACACACACACACACACAGACTGCTGAGTACACACACACAGACTGCTGAGTACACACACACAGACTGCTGAGTACACGCACAGACACTGAGTACACGCAAACACAGACAGCTGAGTACACGCAAACACAGACAGCTGAGTACACGCAAACACAGACAGCTGAATACACGCAAACACAGACAGCTGAATACACGCAAACACAGACAGCTGAATACACGCAAACACAGACAGACTGCTGAATACACGCACACACTGCTGGGAGGGTTGGGGTACTGCGTGTGGGGGTAGGAGTACTGCGTGTGGGGGGTAGGG
>OW240912.1:315505802-315651890 GCA_933207985.1 Pelobates cultripes | reverse complement strand
TTTATGACCAATTTGTGCAGAAATCCATATGTTCACATACTTTTTCTTGCAACTGTATTTGTTTTTAGCATTTTTCACAAAAAAAAAGGGGAAAAAAAAAAAACCATGTTATTTCATGAATGATATTGTGATGATATGTTTTACTGCTCTAAAATGCTCATATTTGTGTTCAGGGATGACTTACGAGTATTGACCGAATGGCAGCCCTGTAATGAAATTATCCCTATCATGGCATTAGATTTGCAAATGTAGACTAGCCAGGGTATTCAAAATGGAGTATGGAATAGAAAAGCTATAGATGGCACTCAAAGAAGGAAAATCTTTAGTGCTGCTATCTCATCCCAAGTATACTGTCACCCAGATATACTTTAAGTGAAAAAGAAAAAAAAAAAAAAGTGGTAAGCGCACACAAAGAAATCAAGGAGGAACAAATACCTCATATATAAGTTCTTCTTACAATGTATAACATAGGTATCTTTTGCACAGTACTTTTATTTCAAAAAGAGAAAACATTTATTTTATCTTATATAAAATGAAACAAGCAAAGTTGCATAGCGTAACCTGTAAGAGGTATATATAGTACTGAGAAGATAGTGGATAAACTCACACCTTTTAGAGCCAATTGGAAGTAGGCTCAGGACTTATGATGCATATCATCTCCAGAGGAGATATCGAATAGAGCTGCAGATGATGACTCCCAGGTATTCAGGAACCCGATGGGATCACCAGAAATCAGGAACTCCACAATTACATTTTTTTTAAATATTTATTGTATAGTAAAACACAACGCGTTTCAACCCTACAAGAGGTCTTACTCAGGCGATAATACATCTATTACTGTGAGTGGAACATACATGTATACATATCAATTAACAATCAAAAACACATGTTAAAAACACACTCCCATCACCAAATATGGTCCTAGGGATGTGTTCACTGCCACCCCCAATATGGCAACGCTTCTGGTTAGGATACAAATAACCACCATCTTGGTGTTCTCACTGATTTGTTTCAACAAACATCCTGATAAAAAAAAAAAAAAAAATCTATAACACAAACATTCAATTAAAAGATAAATCTCTTCTTCTCATAATCTTCCATAAGGGTATCGTAATCTTTGTATCCGTATTCTGTCAGGCTGCTTAAAGATCGTTCGGCGCGTCATTTCCTGTTTCACGGTTGATCTGAATGATAGAGGTCCGATACGTCACTTCCTGTGATGTGTTGTCTCTGAGATTCCGCCTCCTCACATTTAGCGTCCTGTATATGACCAAGTTTGCACCAAAGTCACGTCCCTCGTAAATATAAAGGATTGTTCCCATTTATTTTTCTATTTATTTTCCAGGGACATGACTTTGGCGCAAACTTGGTCCTATACAGATGGTACTTAGATTATATTTTTATAGTTTGGAAAGGATCCCAAGAGTCTCAGTATTTTTCTTAATTATCTTAACAATAATGATTGGGGGATCCTCCTTACTCACATTATGAGTTCCTCTAGTACTGATTTTTTGGATTTGAATATCTATATTTCTAATGATAAAGTGATGACTCGTACCTTCTTTAAGTCGGTAGAGGTCAACAGATATAGAGATATATATCTATATCTATCTCTGTTATATATCATAAGAATCCAATGGTGATCAGTATACATATCTGGGCATACCTGATAGTCAGGAGGAGTCAGGAGTTTCGGCTTCTACATGAGCCTTTGTCAAAATGTTGCCTTTACTTTTGTACTCCTAATAAAGACTGCTTTCTGAAAGAAACCACCAGGCATGTCAAGATAGTTTATACACGCTACAATTGTAACTTGGTGTTAAGCAACTAAAGTGTCAATCTATTTTGAAATAACTTCAGCAGGTCTAATTGCCTAGGTTTTCTAATTCACATTTGATCAGTTAGCTGCAAAGTCTTAAACAAGGGGTTTTCAATCACAATTTTTCCCCACCATAACCTATTTGGATTTTGCTTCCCAAGCACTACCAAGCCTCAACAAGCAAACCAGTAACCAACCTCATGCTGAAGAGTTGCATTAACAACGAAACAGCTGTCCATGAGTGGTTCACTGGTTTTGCATCTTATCCTAAATTGTGTTCCAAGCAGTTGTATACTGCAAACACAAATTAAAAGGAATCCATGTTTAAAATGGAATGAGGCAAAAATGTGATTCTTTGTTAAACTAATTTGCATATGCCCACCCAGAATCCTTTGCGGTTGTAACATCACTGCTGATTTGGGATTTCTGTGGGAAAAGCAAGTCTTATGGCTTGACTGGTGTGCAGATTTTTGTTTAGCATTGTATTAACTATCCACATACTTCAGGTGGAAGGGGTTTTCAATCACAATTTTTCCCCACCATAACCTATTTAGATTTTGCTTCCCAAGCACTACCAAGCCTCAACTAAGCAAACCAGTAACCAACCTCATGCTGAAGAGTTGCATTAACAACGAAACAGCTGTCCATGAGTGGTTCACTGGTTTTGCATCTTATCCTAAGTTGTGTTCCAAGCAGTTGTATACTGCAAACACAAATTAAAAGGAATCCATGTTTAAAATGGAATGAGGCAAAAATGTGATTCTTTGTTAAACTAATTTGCATATGCCCACCCAGAATCCTTTGCGGTTGTAACATCACTGCTGATTTGGGATTTCTGTGGGAAAAGCAAGTCTTATGGCTTGACTGGTGTGCAGATTTTTGTTTAGCATTGTATTAACTATCCACATACTTCAGGTGGAAGGGGTTTTCAATCACAATTTTTCCCCACCATAACCTATTTGGATTTTGCTTCCCAAGCACTACCAAGCCTCAACAAGCAAACCAGTAACCAACCTCATGCTGAAGAGTTGCATTAACAACGAAACAGCTGTCCATGAGTGGTTCACTGGTTTTGCATCTTATCCTAAGTTGTGTTCCAAGCAGTTGTATACTGCAAACACAAATTAAAAGGAATCCATGTTTAAAATGGAATGAGGCAAAAATGTGATTCTTTGTTAAACTAATTTGCATATGCCCACCCAGAATCCTTTGCGGTTGTAACATCACTGCTGATTTGGGATTTCTGTGGGAAAAGCAAGTCTTATGGCTTGACTGGTGTGCAGATTTTTGTTTAGCATTGTATTAAATATATATATATATATATATATATATATATATATATATATATATATATATATATATATATATATATATATATATATATATATATATATATATACTAATTCTTCACCAGCTACCAGTTATCTATATCAGTAAGTCTGCACACACTGAGAACAGAACAAGTATAATCTACTAAACAAAAAAGGAAAATCGGAATCGCTTTGGAAGTGATGCCTTAAATTTACCAGCAGATAAAATCCCCATAATTTGACATTAAGTGTCATTACTCAATTAATATGGAAAATGTTTTCTAGGTCATTTCAGTTATAGAAAATAGCTTTTTAATCACTGAAATATTTTATGTATGTGGATAACATTTTCACCTTAGCAGTCAAAATATAATGTATAGTTTACAATATCAATATTTCTCCTAATCAGTTTAGCCATTACAATGGTTTATTTTTGTTTATATGATTTAAATCTACTAGAGATGTAGAAGCTACTTTCACTAAACGAACACACTGTATGTCTGCATTAAAGGAGCTATTAAGGATCTAAATCTATCAGCAATTTTCTGCACCATAGAGCAGAAAAAAGTTCAGGCAGGGAACTAACTAATGGCCCAGTCTGCTAAGGTGATATTTTTTTCACAATTATCTGGTAAATGTTTATATGTTTAAATATTCTACATTTGGTTAATGTATTATAGACATTAAAGTGAACCTGTAATGGAAAATTGTACTTGCCTTAAATGGGCTCCAAATATATTGAATGCATCATGTATTACCGAAATACATCATATATTCAATGTAAAATATCAAGATATACTTACCTCCATTCCAGCGCTGCCATCTTCTAAGCTTTACTTTTGGTGTAACACCCACCTCTGATCCGTCCTCTGCTTTTTCAATAAGTCTCTGTGGTTTGCCCTGCTTGGGGATGCTTCCCCAAGCAGAGCAAACCTCCCGTTTGATGCCGACACACTGGCTTTGTTGCCAGAATGCCAGCATCTGAAAGTTCCTATACTCCCTATCCAGCGCTAGTAATGTCAGCTAGATACTTTTCATAGGAACCATAGCACACGGAGCAGGATTGTCTGTGGGATGTGTTTCCACACTCCATTTTCAGTTTTTGACTGAAAGATGGGAAAAATATTTTTTTCAATTCTGCTAGAACAATGCACATATTAAATTTTATGCTATTTCAAATGAGCAAAAATAGTTTGGGGGATATCTTTTAAGAATATCAATATATTTGTAACCACTTTGACTTTGACAAAAGACTGATATTCTCTTTGGTCACTTTCTTCTGGCAGTTTGCATTAGTCCTAATCTCTATCAAATCTTGGGGTGGATCGGATTGCAAGTCATCCACACATTGAACTGTAGTGTTTTAAAGGAGCATTTCAAGCACCATATCCAGTACAGCATGCTGTAGTAGTTAAGGTGTCAGTCAAACCTTTTTTAGAAAGGTTTGACTGCTTACCTGATGCCCACCAGATAGGGGATGTCGCTACCCACCTTCATCAACCAGAAAGCTGGACGTGGGGCTTAACTCAGTGGCTGAGAGCAATCAACTGATGCTTTCAACCAGTGATCAAATCCTGCACTGCTGAGCTTAGCTAGGTATGAGCAGTCAGTGAACCTCAGATAAAAAGTCAAACCATTCTAAAATATTTGACTACCAACAATGGGAGGGGGAACCAGGGCACTCCTGTCAATATATTCACTACTTTCTCGCTGGTGGTTCTGGTGCTTGGAGTGTTCCTTTACAGGACCATGCCATACTGATATCCTAGACGATAAATTATTTTTATTATTTATATAGCGCCAACAAATTCTGTAGCGCTGTACAATCTGCCAATATATACAGAAAGTACTGTGAAAATAGTCACTATATATGAAGGGATGCATGTCTATACTTGCCTAGGATGAAGACAATGCTCTGAAAGTACAATACTTCAAATTATGCAAGTCCAATTCTCATTTCAGCCATGCATCCTCATTTAGCTTGGTTCATAAAATTAGAGCACAAGGGTAAGTCCATTTTGGTATTAGAAGTAGTATGCCCAAGCAGTGAACACCATGCCACATTGCTAGGTAACAATGGCTTTATTGAAGTGCAGGGTCTGTGGTGGTCTATCATTTTAACTAAACTGTAACCTGCTCCCACAAACGTTTACAACACTATATTACAAAAAGTGATCTCTTGACACATAAAGTGGATATAACAGCTATATTGCACATGACTCCACATATAAAACATGGATGTTACATAAACAGCATATTTCTAATGAAAAAATACCACATGCCAATTAATGTGCAGGCATAGTTCTGCAAAATGCAGGACATCACTTGGTGCAATGGCTCATTCTGACTTTGTACAGATATATAAAAATATCTTGATCTATAAACTGGATTAACCTGAGTGGCACATTATAATTGTAATATACTACAAAAATGCAACACTGCCAGTTTGAACAATCACAATTTTGCGTGTCACCACCAGGGGCGTATTAGCCGCGAGGCAAACAAGGCATTTGCCTTGGGCGGCATTTTTCAGGGGCCCGCAAAAAGCGCCGCCCCCCAAATGCCCAGGGCAAATGCCTTGTTAGCCTTGCGGCTAACTGACATCCCGAGTGGGCAGGTGGCGCTGGCAGGGAGCTCTTCCCCTGAGCTGACTGCTCAGCTCCCTCGCGCACCGCAGAGTGAGGCTGGGAGCCGGAAGATGACGTCATCTTCCGGCTCCCAGCCTCACTCTGCAGCCGGCGCGCGAGGGAGCTGAGCAGTCAGCTCATAGGAAGTGCTCCCTCGCCGGCCGCCCGCCTGCCAGCGCTGCCCGCCCGACCTGCAGCCACTGGACCACCGGACCACCAGGGAGAGAGACCCCCCCCAGCACTCCCAAAGGTAAGGAGGTTGGGGGGGGGATTTAAATTAAAAAAAAAGTTAATGTGTGTGTGTGTGTCTGACTGTGTGTGTGTGTTTGTGCCTGACTGTGTTTGTGTGTGTGTGTTTGTGTCTGACTGTGTTTGTGTCTGACTGTGTGTGTGTGTGTATGTCTGACTGTGTGTATGTGTTTGTGTGTTTGTGTCTGACTGTGTGTGTGTTTGTGTCTGACTGTGTGTGTGTTTGTGTCTGACTGTGTGTGTGTCTGACTGTGTGTGTGTGTCTGTTTGTATTTAGAAGGTGGGGCGGGGGGAAGGGTTGGGTGGGGGTGGCGCGGGGGAGGGGGGCGCCTGAGTTTTGTCCTGCCTAGGGCAGCACAAAACCAGGATACACCACTGGTCACCACACAAACCAAACACTATAGAAGTATGGTTGTCTCTTCATATAGCTATGGGGGATAACTTGCACCTTGCTCAGGCTAGTAAGATAGTAGATCATAAGTCATGTTTATGTGTTAAAGACGTCCACTGCTTTTTACAAGTGCAATAAAGTGTTTTACATTTAAATGATGTGACACTCGAAAAGGAGACCAGCAATAGTGAAAAGGGGGAAAAGAAGAAAGAAATTAAAAACCTTAGCAGCTAGACGGGAGGAAAATAGCATAGATAATGCTACTCCTACTGAGCTTAGACACTATTAACTATTAATGTTTTACGTATTTCAAGTCTAATGGAACACTTTAGTGTTAGTGTTAGGAATACATCTTTGTATATGTAACGCTAAAGTGTACCATTACCCCTGCACCCACCAAGCGTGAGGATATCCTAAGTAGTTTCACGGAGTCAAACTCCGTGAAACTGCAGGAAGCGCCTCTAGTGGCTTTCTGGTAGACAGGCACTAGAGGCAGTCTTAGCACTCCAATTTAAACATTTTAGTTTCTCTAAACTCTAAACACTGCACCCTAACCACTCAATGATGTATATAAAAACACCTGTATAAAAGCTAAAGTGTTTGTTTCAGTCTTTTTCTAGGGGTTATTGTTGAGTGTCACCTACATAAAAAACGTTATGGGTTAAAAAGAACTAGAATATATTTGTCGCAAATGTAAGCGATAGTGATAATGGTTAGAGAAGAGCAAATACCATGACAGGTGACCACTCACAGACAATAATTGCAATTCTCTCCGTAAAAATGTGCACACAATTGTTATTAACCAGACCAGAACTCTAATTCCAGCTAACTCTAACACCCTAGTTAGGCTGCTGAAGTTACACTTCCAGCAGCAAAGGAGTTAATCTCTGCATGTGCAGCATTTCATATCCAAACACTGCACATACCGACTCCAGGTATGATGACTATTTTAAATCCCTGAAGTGGTCATGGTGCTTTGAGTAAAACTTTACCGGGCGAGCATTCGTCTGTGTTTGCACAGGAACCTCCGAAAGCCGACTGACCATCCTGCCCAATCCTCTGGAACGGTTTGGGGCTATCACCTCGTGGACGGTCGGTCAAAACTTGTTCGAACATAACTTTTGTTCTACCGTACTGATCTGAGCTCTTTTTAGATATGTTGTGGATTATGATTTTTGTGGGGTTCCTGTATTCTTTTCATGTATTTTTGGGGTATGTTAAAAATATATGTACGTGTCATGTTCCTCAGTATCAGGTCAGAGAGGAGACGATTGCCAGGGTTATTGGTTGAAACTTTGTCTTTTTTGACATAACAATTTACTTGAAAGCAAGAATTAAAGGCAATATACCACAAACAGGATACTTTAAGAGTAAAAACAGAATAAAGGCAATATGCCACAAACAGGATATCTTGAAGTAAATGAATAAAGTCTTTTATATATAAGTAGGTTTGAAGTTATTTCCAAGTAGATTAATAGTCTGTGGAATGTCACACTGCAGCTAGGTTCAGGATGATACAGGGTTGAAATGGTTAAAGCTGGTAAGTACTTTCAGTATAATATAGTACAGGTTGCTTACATGATTATGCAGAGTAGCAGTAGTTGAGACAGGAAAGTACTCCCAGAATAATGTAACACAGGTTGCTTACATGATCATGCAGTGTTGCAGCAGTTGAAACAGGTAAGTAGATTCCAGTATCATATAGTACAGGTTGTTTATAGGATTATGCAGAGTTGCAGCAGTTGAGACAGGTAAGTAGATTCCAGTATAATGTAATACAGGTTGCTTACAGGATTTTGTAGAGATGCACTAGTTGAAGATAAGAGTTCAGGAGGATTCCAGCAACGGGACACACAGAATCTCAATAGAGGATCAGGATGTTTTCAGGAGCCAGGATGTTTTCTGTCAGAACACTGACTTCACAGGATAGAGGTTGTTCTATGTCAGAGCACTGACTTCAATGTGAAGAGTTGGGTGTGGCCTTTTATAGCAGACTTGGAAAATCATATGAAGCAGGTGAGAGCAACTGAGGATTGACTAGTGGCTAGGGAGGCCACTAGAGGTGAGAAACAGGTATTGCAGCAATAAAATAAAGCAATATCTTGGTTGTCAGTATAGGATCCGGACAGTACATTTTTGTATTTGAAAGATAATTGAGTTATCCTAATTTGATCTCAATTATCTTTCAAACACAAAGGCTCTTGGGAAAGAAACCCTTGTGTTTTTTATTTGGAAACCCCATGCTAGGGGCAATGCATAAAAGCTGTGTGTGGCAGAATAATGTTCAGTTGTACTACCAGAATTGTATGTCATCCAGTTACTGGGGAGAAGGTAGCATATTTACTTGGCAATGTCTTGTTCCTGATTTCTACTCTTGGTGATCCAGAAAAGTCTCTGCCAGGACTGGGGCTCTGCTACAAGTTACCATAAAGAAGAACTGTATTTTTGAAAGACCCAGAGTGCTGGCTTATTTTGGATTATAGACTGAAAGTATCCAGCCATGTAATATGAAGAATAAAGACATTTATTGAAAAAGCTACAATATAGAAGAAATATAGTACATAGGACAATGATACCTCCGTCCCCTTCAAATTAGGCACCTTAAGACCACACAGTTCTCTCGGCATCTCTTCCACTGGGCAAAACACACTGCAAAATCCTTTATTGGAATTGCCATCAGCTGCCTTGTTGTATGTACCTCATTGATGGCCTGAAATCTCTTCCCTTTCATATGTGATTTTAGTTTTCAGAAAAGCCAGAGCTCAGAGGGCGTCAAATCTTTCAGCAGATTATTAACCATCTTTGAAGTGTTTGTGCCACTCATTTTTATTTGTGCTGCACTCATTGTATTGTCCCTGAAGCCTTTGGAATCATCCAAATAGTTTCCACAGGGGAATTTTTAAGCTTAAACCAAAATTTGATGCAGATTTGTTGCTGTACTCGCTCAGTCATTTTGAATGCAATAGCCACATAATACACATGCTTACTCTATGGATTGTAGTGCCCCCACTGACTTGTACAGTGAAATTGTCATTGTTCACGCATAAGCATTGTAATCCACTCTCCTTGGCTGCTAGGTTACATCAATATCACGCAAACCGTTCTTGTTATATCAACAATGTCTGGACTTTTTCTAGACAGACCCCAGGAAGGGTCGAAACGTTGATTCTGTTAATACATATTTTTTTTAAATTCCAAATACTTTGATGCATACTGGCACCAGAAAGCAGCCGGGTGATTTCTTATTTATTACATTGGAGTAGTTTGTTTTTGGGAGAGTGACAGAACCAGGACTTGTGCATATATATATATAAATAAAACATACGTATTTATGTGGTAACCTATGTATGTTTTATAGGGTTTGTTGATGTACTTTATGTGATTTTCACGTTTTATGCACTTTAGTTTTATTTTGCACTTTACATTTGGCATTTTGTTGCACCTTATTCCTATAAATAGTTGCTTCTTTTTTGACTTTAGTATCATGTGTGTTTTTTACAAAGTAGTGTCATGGATATATAGTATATATTTCCGAGTAAATTATGCACTTTACAGTTTATAAATTCCCTATATAAATAATACACTTTATTTCAGCACTTGCACTGTTTGATATTTAGGCACTTTATGGTTTTATATGGAAGTTTTGTAATAGACATTCATGGAATTTTTTTTGCCCCCTTATTAAGTCTAGCTGTTTACCCAATTTTGGAAATTAAACTGAGAATACATGGGCGGTTTCATATTTGAATCCCTTAACGCTGTTACCGTGTTCTATGCCATCCCACATTAAATGGTCTTTTAAACCGTTGCGGTGGCATACAACGCCGTAACGGCTTTGAGCCCTGGAACTTCATACTTGACGTTAATAACATATTAGTATTAAAAAACACTTAGAATTAAGTTACATATATATATAAAATAGGATTCTGGGTGAGTATATGCAAATTAGTTTAACAAAGAATCAAATGTTTGCCTCATTCCATTTTAAACATGGATTCCTTTGAGTCTGTGTTTGCTGTATACAACAGCTTTGAAACACAACTACGGAAAAGATGCAAAGCCAGTAAATCACTCATGTTAACGCAAATCATCAGCATGAGGTTGGTTACTGGTTTGCTTATTGAGGCTTGGTACTGCTTGGGAAGCATATTCCAAATAGGTTATGGTGGGGAAAAACTGTGATTAAAAACCCCTCCCACCTGAAGTCTGTGGATAGTTAAAGGGACTCTATAGTCACCAGAACAACTAAAGCTTAATGTAGTTGTTCTGGTGAGTATAATAGCTCCCTTCAGGCATTTTCATGTAAACACTGCCTGTGTTTACATGTTTACATTGCCCCTAAGCACACCTCCAAGTGGCCACACCTCAGATGGCCACTGGAGGGGCTTCCTGGCTTAGGGCTGCACAGTAAGCAGTCCTGCCGTTCAGCATCTCCACGGTCTGCATGGAGACGCTGAATTTTCCTCATAGAGATGCATTGATTCAATGGCACCAGTCAAGCCATAAGACTTGCTTTTCCCACAGAAATCACAAATCTGCAGTGATGTTACTACCGCAAAGGATTCTGGGTGGTTATATGCAAATTAGTTTAACAAAGAATCTAATTTTTCCCCATTCCGTTTTAAACATGGGTTCCTTTGAGTCTGTGTTTGCTGTATACAACAGCTTTGAATCTTATGGTTTGACTGTTGTGCAGACCTCATGCATAGCGTGAGGTCGTCCAGCGTCGTTTAAAAGACCAAAAGTCGTCTAAGAACCAGGAAGTCCCTCTAGTGGCTGTCTAGAAGACAGCCACTAGAGGAGGACTTAACCCTGCAAGGTAATTATTGCAGTTTATAAAAACTGCAATAATTACATGCTCAGGGTTAAGGGTGATGGGAGTTGGCACCCAGACCACTTCAATGGGCTTTAGTAGCCTAAAGTGTGCTTTTCATTTGAAAGAGGTGAATTATGGTTTAACAGACATATAGTGCAAATTCCAGGTTTTGTTTAAGTTTTGCTTTGATCAGAACTTGTACAATTGCCTTTGTCCTTAAGGGGTTAAATACATTTTTGTATTATGTTAACATGTCACCATAACCACCTAAGCTTAACGTTTGCACATAGTGAATAGGCATTTGTGTAAATATGCCGCGATTGAGAAATAATAGAAAATCTCAGGTTTGTTTCTCTGTTTATATGGTAGTGGGATACATGATCTATGTACATGTCATTCATCGGGTGCAGCCCAATTGCTCACTTGCGATATCAGTACCACCACTGGCAAGAAACCTTGCTGTGATCCATACTGGCACAAAGTAAGCAGGTACTATTTAGAGGATCTTCTATAATGGAACTCTTATGGTGACTTTGAATATATAGTGATTGGCATATTTTAGGCATTACCGATCGCTTTCTTTTTATTCTTATCTCACTATTTATGTAAATCAGTTTCTATGCACTACACATGCAGATGAAAGTGTTAAAAATTGTATGACTTAACTGTTGGATGACTGAGTGGAAGGAGGCTTTGTCTTTGGAAGATTCTTGTGGAATCCACAATAGGACATTTTTGTACTTGCGCACAACAAACTCTGTTAGTTGGATATTCCAACAACCCAAAGACATAAAGCATATAAAAAAGGAAAAGGAAACAGGTTGTGCAAAACAAATATACACTTATGATACTTTTAGATGGTACAGTTATGATAGTAATAATTATATAATCACAAAAGATAGTCCTTCTTAGATGGATATAAAAGAAGGATAAAATACACTCACCAACAAAGAGCTTCCAATGCAACTCTTAGAAGACTTAAAGAGGTATGATTCCCGTTCACAGATATCACTAGAAAGGAATGTTCCTCCATATTTTCCAATGGATATATAATAAAAATAGAAATAAGGAGAATAGTGCTCTCTGTTTGACATGTAAAACACTCTCAATAAGTGGAAATAAAATGTACTCCCATTTAAAGGAGCATATACAAAAAAATAAAAAATACATATAGATAAATATAAAGTAAAAACCGCACTAAATAAAGTATATTGAATGGTAAAACAAACTTTAATTAAGAATTACAATTTTACCAAACAAATAGAAAATAAATGTGTAAAATAAAGACTGCTAAGTATGTTATACATTTATTTTCTATTTGTTTTGGTAAAATTTTATAGAAAATAAATGTATTAAATAAAGACTGCTAAGAATTGAATACATTTATTTTATACTGTTTGTTTGGTAAAATATTCATTCTTAATTAACGTTGGCTTTACCATTCAATATTTATATATTTTTATTTGGTCCTGTTCTTACTTTATTTTTATCTTTGATCATCCTATTTTAATTGAAAATATCTGCTGACATCGCTGCACCTCATCTACTTACATATCCCAGGTGGGGATTGTACCACCCACACCGTTTTCAACAAGCCTGTATACGACCTTTAAATGTGAGTACATCTTATTTCTGTCACGTATTCACCCGCTTATAAAAATGTGGTTAATGGCATTTATTGTCCACACAGGAAAAGTTGTGCAGAGCAGCAACCAAATCCACAGAAGGGTTAATGCTGAGCAGCAATTATGCAAATGGACCTGGTAACTGCCTTTGGGGTCAAAGGCCGGTTACAGCCTATCACAGTGATGGCGAACCTTTTTGAGCCCGAGTGCCCAAACCGCAATACATGCCAACATTTTTCTCCTTAAAGTGCCAACACGGCAATTAAACCCAAATACTGAGGTTTAAGTTTAGAAAAAAACAACTCGTACTGTTGTCCGAACTAATAACTTTTGTTTTTAAAGAACACAGAGAGTTCAATGATACAAATTTTAAATAATGATATAAATAGATAAAATTAAGCTTATATTTATTAGTATCTCCAACAAATGCAATACATACACAGTCTGCTGAATACACACACACAAGACTGTTGAATACAGAGACTGATGAATACACACACACACAGACTGCTGAGTACACACACACACACAGATTGCTGAGTACACACACACACACAGATTGCTGAGTACACACACAGACTGCTGAATACACACACACACACAGACTGCTGAATACACACACACACACACAGACTGCTGAGTACACACACACAGTCCGCTGAATACACGCACACACACACAGACTGCTGAATACACGCACACACACACAGACTGCTGAATACACGCACACACACACAGACTGCTGAATACACGCACACACACACAGACTGCTGAATACACACATACTGCATTGAGGTGGGGGGTGCGTGTGTGTGTGAGTGTTGTATGTGAGGGGTGCTGTGTGTGTGTGTGTGGGGTGCTGTGTGTGTGTGCTATATGTGTAAGGGTGCTGCGGAGGGGTAGGGGTACTGCTGGGAGGGTAGGGGTACTGTGTGTGGGGGATAGGGGTACTGTGTGAGGGGGGTAGGGGTACTGCTGGAGGTAGGGGTACTGTCCTTGAAGGGGTGGGGGTTACTGCTGGGGAGGGTGGGGTTTCTGCTGGGGGGTTGGGGTACTGCTGGGGAGATTTGGGGGAATTTTCTACTTTGGGGGTTAGGGGGTACTGCACTTTGGGGAGGGGTGGGGGCCTGCTGGGAGGGTGGGAATTTGTGTATGGGGGTAGAGGGTACTGTGGGGGAGGGTAGGGGTTACTGCTGGGGAGGGTAGGGGTTCACTGCTGGGGGAATTGCAGGGGTACTGCTGGGGGTTAGGTACTGCTGGGGAGAATTGGGGTACTGCTGGGGAGGGTGGGGGTTACACTGCTGGGAGGTGGGGTTACTGCTGGGGGTTAGGGGGGCTGCTGGGGGTTAGAGGTGCTGCTGGGGGTAGGGGTTACTGCTGGGGGGTGGGGGTTTCTTTGGGGTTGGGGGTACTGCTGGGGGAGGGTAGGGGGTACTGTGTATGGGGGGTAGGGGTACTGCTGGGGGGGAAGGGGTACTGTGTATGGGGGGTAGGGGTACTGCTGGGGAGGGGAGGGGTTACTGCTGGGGAGGGTTAAGGGTACTGCTGGAGGGTTAGGGGTACTGCTGGGCAGTGTAGGGGTTACTGCTGGGGGGTTAGGGGTTACTGCTGGGGAGGGTAGGGGTACTTCTGGGGGAGTGGGGGCTGCTGGGGGGTAGGGGGTTACTGCTGGGCAGGGTGGGGTTACCTGCTGGGCGGGGGTGGGGGTTACTGCTGGGGGTAGGGGTTACTGCTGGGGGGTAGGGGTTACTGCTGGGGGGTTACTGCTGGGGGTGGGGTCTGCTGGGGGGGTAGGGGTTACTGCTTGGGGGGTGGGGGTTGCTGCTGAGGGTAGGGGTTACTGCTGGGGAGGGTGGGGGTTGCTGCTGGGGGGGGGGTTACTGCTGGGGGTGGGGAGTTACTGCTGGGGGGGTAGGGGTTACTGCTGGGGGGGTAGGGGTTACTGCTTGGGGAGGGTGGGGGGGTAGGGGTTACTGCTGGGGGAGGGGGTTCTGCTGGGGGGGGTAGGGGTTACTGCTGGGGGGGGGTAAGGGTGCTGTGTCAGTATACCCCCCCCCCCCTCCTTCTTACCTTTAATGAAGGGGGGAGGGGGGGGACACAGCGATCCCTGGTGGTCCGGTGGTGGTAAGCACTGCAGGGGGAGGGCTCCAGGAAGCAGCTCCCCTGTCCTCCCGCGCAATGCTGTGTGGAGCGTTGCCATGGTAACGCGCGGCAACGCTCCACACAGCATCGCGCGGGAGGACAGGGGAGCTGCTTCCTAGAGCCCTCCCCCTGCCTCCCGACCCGGAAGCAGAGTAGGCGCCTGCCGTTTCGGGCAGACAGGCGCCTACTCTGCATTGATGGCGGACCTGTGGCCGCGTGCCCACAGAAAGGGCCCGGCGTGCCACCTGTGGCACGCGTGCCATAGGTTCGCCATCACTGTTCTATGTTATCGTATACAGCTTGTTTTATGTTTGGGTGTTGCGTCTTCTTTGTAGGATTGTATTTGTGCTCATGTGGGCTGTGCTATAATGTGTATTTGCATGGTAATGTGGTATTTGTGATACACTTAAAATCACACTGCCAGGGCTAATAGTTGCACATTGTCACATACAGTGTAAGACTCAAATGCAATGCTAAACACACACAATGCTATACACTCACAATCACACTGTTAGACACAAACTGCAAGACACACACTGTAACACACCCCAAAACAACCCACGCATTGACAATGTTGATATTTTTAGCTACCCTTCTTTCTGCTTACCATTTAGCAGCAGTAGGGTGACTTCCATTGAGTCCAGGTTGGCCAGGACATGGCAAAGCCAGGTACTTTTGGCAGGCCCGTCTCTCAAACGTTTTTATTTTATATACAGCAACACTATAGTTAGCTGTTTGTTGTACAGTTGTTAACAGTTGTCAGTCAAAAGAGTCAATGGCAGAGTCTTTGCTGACTTACTTTACAGAAGTGATTGACATGAAGTAAGCCTTAATCAGTATGTTGGCTTCCCCTTCTGCAAACTTGCATTTGTCATCTTTTAATAGACACTGAAAGTGTGATGAATGATTAATTTCAAACATACTTACCACAGCTGCTTGTTTACGTATTTAAATCATAGTTACGCAAATACAGAAGGTAAAGGTTGCTTTTCTGTGATCATTATTCCTTTTCTCAAAACACTCAACCGATACCTCATTTGCATTGTTTAGTCACTTGCAACGCATCAACCCTCAGTAATTATTAAATCTATATTAACATTTCAATGACCCTCTCATGTCTTAAGATTTTGAGTGGCAAGTATGATACCTGCATTATGGTAAAAAGCATTGCTAAGCTTTGAACATATCACATTATCTTGTTTGAAAGCAAATGGAAAGAAGTCACATCAGGGTTGCTCTGATTCTTATTATACATAATGTCCCACAATAAAGAGGAGGGTTTTGTTTATATGTACACAATGCGAAAAAAAATACTATTTAAGAGAGCTGCTCTAGCTTTTAGGAATACTGCAAATGGATTATGATGATTATTATTTTCTTCAATAATAAAGAAATATGAATATCATAAAGAATAGGAAACAGCCCAAATTAGATATTACTTCATTATGGAACGCTCATAAAGCTGTTATAAGAGGTCATTTTCTTCAGCGAGCTTCCTTTTTCAAGAAAACTAGATCAAAGATTTTAAGAGACTTAGAAACGAAATTATAGAATTTAAATCTGGTGAATAATTTGATCCTTCTTCGTCCCTTGCTGGAGAGATACTTGATGTCAAATACAAAATAAATATGATTAAGCTGGATCACACAGCCCTGATGCTAGAGAGACAAAACAAACTTTTTATGCTAAAGGCAATAAAACCTCTTCATTACTAGCTTCCAAGTTACGACACAGGATCTCCCAGTCGAGAATTGAGCATTTGATAAATGATAAGGTTATAAAAATTACTCATCCTAAGAAAATTAGCAACATCTTTGTAAATTATTACTAAAGAAAACTGTACAATTTGGCATCTGATCCTATTACACAACCAAAGTTTGATAGAATATGTTCTTTTCTGGATAGGGTCCCTCTGAAACAAATCTCTAGAGACAAAATAGACTTACTAAATTCTCCAATATCATCAGAGGAATTTGCTAATGTCATCAATAAGATCCCAATAGGCAAGGCCCCCGGTCCTGATGGATTTACCATGTCTTATTATAGATCCTTCTCTGGCATTTTGACCCCATATTTGACTCAACTATTTAATCACTATTGGAAAACAGGGGGAATGCCGGAGGAGAATTTGAATGCTCAAATAATTACGTTGCCTAAGGCTGGTAAAGCACCTATTGCGTGCTCAAAGTTTCAGCCCATATCATTGATAAATAATGACACAAAGTTATTCTCAAAAATATTAGCAAATAGATTATCCCCAATTTTACTGTCATTGGTTAGAAATGATCAAGTGGGATTTATTATGAACCGTCAGGCAATGGATAGCACACACCAATTCATAAATTTGATACACCAAATTCGATTGGATCACACGCCCTCTTTGCTTCTCTCTTTAGATGCAGAGAAGGCGTTCGATAGTATTCATTGGGATTACCTTGGGGAGGTACTGTCATGTTTCAATTTGCCTCTTCCTTTCATCAGGGCTGTGTTTGCACTTTATAGCAGACCTACGGCTAAAGTTTCAGCGGCTGTATTCATGTCTGAAACATTTCAGTTATCAAACGTCACTTTTATTCGTGCTGGCAATGGAACCTCTGGCAGAATTGATACGCCAATCGGTCTATTTGTAGATGATATCATACATTTAAAAAAAAAATCCCCTGACCTCACTATCTCCATTAATGACTATTCTGCAAGAATTTGGCAATATCTCATATTATAAATTAAATACAGCAAAAAGTTAAGCTCATCAATTCTTTATACCATGGTTTGATTTAGAAACCATGAAGAAAATTTATGATTTTGATTGGAGGGATTCATGTATGTTTTACCTGGGCATAAACCTGTGCAAGAATCTGTCCATGATGCTTAGATGTAATTTAGAAAAGGTCTGGTCCGAACCTAGGAAAGAGATTGAGAGATGGTGTGGTCTCGAAATTTCTTGGTTAGGTAGAATTAATTCGGTCAAAATGACTCTCATTCCAAAATGTTATACTTACTTAAGACTATTCCTCTCCCTATACCTCTATCCTGTTTTAGGAAAATCCACTCTGCCCTTGTTTCATTTATTTGGAACAAAAAAACCTTTAAATTATCCATTTTACAAAAACCAAGGATTGGGGGGATTGCCAGATTTTATTTATTACTATTAATCTACTAATGCACCTATGGCTTTTAAATTTCATTTAGATAACACCAGGCCCCAATGGCTTGAGATGCAAGCGAGTAAAATTTTACCTAATTCCATTAAAGATGTATTGTGGTTGCCTTCATCTCAACATCGTAAGGCAGCAGACTTGTTTCCCTCCACTAAATGAATCCTTAAAATGTGGAATCTTTTTTTCTAAAAATTTCAACCACCTTGGATGTAGATTACTGGGTCTTTCATTCGATTGTCCATATTGATGATTTATTTCACTCCAATAGCCTTCTACCACAATTGGTGAACATTTCACTCTTTCCGATCAAGATCCGAACTTGTTGAAATTAGATATGACAAAACTAGAAAAAATGTATTTAATTAACATTGATCGGAAACAAAGCATCTACATGTGTTATAATATTTTTGCAGGTGACGTATGATAAATTGAACTGCATGTTGAAGTGGGAGGATGAAGTGGGTGGGATATACACAGTAGAGGAATTAAATAATTTTGTATTATCATTAAAATGTATCACTCAATGCACAAATTATCCTACTACAAATTAATTTATAGATGGTGCCTAACCCCTTCCAAACTTTTTAACTTAAATCTTAGAGAAAATAATAAATGTTGGAAACATACTGGTACATTGTTCCACAACTTCTATTCGTGTCTCAAAATCAAATCTTATTGGCTGAAAAAAATTAATTGATAAAATTTTAGAATTCAATGTATTTTTATCCCTGTGTCTTTGTCTTTTTAACCCCTTAAGGACCAAACTTCTGGAATAAAAAGGCATCATGACATGTCATACATGTCATGTTTCCTTAAGGGGTTAAGCAAATTCCTTCTAACCTGCCTAGATATAAACAAATTATACTAGGCCATCTTTTAATCTCAGCAAATTCCATCATCTCCCGACTCTGGAAATCACCCTCTATACCAACTGTGGGTGAAGTTTTATCTGTAGTATTTAAAATAAAATATGTGAATTAGCTTTCTGTGAACCATCTACCTTCACATCTATACTGCAGCTTGAATGGTCCATGTGGGAAGATGGTGTGAAAAAGGAATACGGACTTTAACCATGTTCCCACCTGATTTGAATGCTTGTTCTAATTACTGACTTTTTGTTTGGTTCCATGTTATAACTCATTCTTTGAATTTATTTTTACTTCTGTACATGGGCGTCCGCAAGAGGGAGGCAACAGGGGGCACTTGCCCCCCCCCCCACCCCTTCTGTATTTTTCAGCTTGTGCTGCTATTTTTTGTTTGTATGAGAATACACTGCAATGCGCCGGCCAGAAGATGGCACTGTGTGTGGAGAGAGGCAGGGATAGGAAGCTACACCTTATCCCTGCTTCTCTCTCCTGACTAAATCTGCAGGGGAGCATCACAGAGTGGAGCCAGCAACTCCCAGCCTGCAGAGACAGCCTACAGATCAGGTAAGTGAGGAATGGGGGGGCAGCCTACAGATCAGGTAAGTGGGACATGGGAGGGGAGCCTACAGATCAGATAAATGAGGGATGGGGGTCAGCCTACAGATCTGGTAAGTGAGGGATGGGGGGAGACAGCCTACAGGAAGGTAAAGTAGAAGGAGAAGAAAGGTTCTGCAAGGGGCAGGAGGAGTCAGCAAGGAACAGGAAGGAGCAGCAAGAAGCAAGAAGGGGTAGGTAAGTGTTGCAAGGAGCAGGAGGGTAAAGTAGAAGGAGCAGAAATGAGCAGGAAGGGGCAGCAAGGAGCAGGAGGTGTCAGCAAGGAGCAAGAATGGTCAGCAAGGAGTAGGAAGTATCTGCAAGGACCATGAAGGGTATGCATTTGATTAAAGGAACACTATAGTATCAGGAAAACAAACATGTATTCCTGACACCATAGTTTTGAAAACGCTACTCACCCAGGCTTTATGTGATAATGACTGTGCCCCTCCCCTTCATGACACTGTCAAAAAGGGGCCAAGCATGGGTGTCATTACAATTATGCCCCCGAAAAATTCCTGCGGACGCCATACTTCTGTACATACTTTATCTAATTTATATAGGAAACTATAATTTTTATGTGTATTTCACTTATTTATCTGTTTTATTTGACAACAGTTTATACATTATTGTATTTATCTTATTATTATATTAATAAAACATTCAAAAATATATTAGACTACAAAAAATAAGAATAGGAAACAGAAGGGTAATTCAATAAACAAGTGATTGTGAAGAAATGACATGAGAATTGCACATTTCAGATCAAAATATATATGTTGTTTATTATTCAAAGTTTATTGTGTCATATTATGAAAAAGCATAAAGATCAAACAATTTGAAATATATTTTAAATTCATAATTTCAATTTTTAAAATCATTATTTATAATCCCCTTATAATTTATCCACAAAATATCAGTTTAGTGACTAACCCTTTGAAAGCCTTACATATTGTTAGATATTTCATTTTCCGTTATTCTTTTTCAAATATTTTTTTATTGACAAGTTTTGCATTTTGTAACAATATAAGCATTACATTATCCAATATCCTAACCGGAGCTGGCTATTTTGTGATCTTAAAAATCTGCATTGCTGACATGTTTAGATTAAAAGTTTTGAGACTTTTTAAAAAAAACTTTTTGAAAAGCTTGTGATGTGCTTTGAATGTATTGAATGTACAGTGCTAAATGTCCCTTTTACTGCTGAGCAGAGAGCACTCTGTTTTTGCCCCTTCAGATCCCTGCTGTAAAAATGTGGATCGATGTAATGCAAAGTCTGTATGCAAGACTGTATGCACAGGTAAGAGTCCATTTAAAGATTTTATTGTGCAACTAAATGAAAATGATAAACCCGTTGCAGGAAAATGTACTGAAGTGTGGTAAACAAGAAAAATTTCACTAGCAAAGGAAACTATAACCAGGTATAATCTCATTCTC
Source organism: Pelobates cultripes (assembly GCA_933207985.1). NCBI lineage: Eukaryota > Metazoa > Chordata > Amphibia > Anura > Pelobatidae > Pelobates > Pelobates cultripes. The sequence continues at coordinate 315,630,856 of OW240912.1, read as the reverse complement.
CAGTGTAGATAAAACAAAGTGCCGTTTTAGTACATTTTGAAATGTATAAAGAATGAGTTTTGGAGAGAACATTTTTTTTTTCTCACTGGGTTGAAGTCTACAATAAACTCCATTGCATCCATACTTAATTCAGATAATTGTGTATATTTCAATGTATATAATTCCAATTATGATTTACTGGTTTTAAGGTAGTGTTTTACTTCTTTCTTAGAAATTTGGGGGAATTCACATCTGGTTATTTACTTTTAAGGCTATGATTTGCAATGTGAATTGTTTACATTAATTTCAACACCTTTAAAATTGTAAACACAATGTGTTTGAAAAATGGTATGGTAAGTGAAAGTTATAAAACTGTTGCTAATAGGAAACTGAACATCCTAAAGGTGAGGCAATAACTTTGGAAACCATAGAGTCTACTTGTTTAGGTGGTAAATAGTCTAGTAGAATTTCGTCTACTTTTTTTGTGAACGGTACTTTTATGAATTTCCTCTTAAAATGAGAAAATAGGGGAGAGTGATGCAGAGCAAGTACTTTGATTGCTATGATATTTAATGAGAGTAGAATATATTAACCTTCTTACTTACAGATTGTCGTATCTATGTGCCTTTGCTTTTGTACTGAGGAATAATTTTATTTAACCCAAAGAAAATATACAGCTGGTTAAAGCAAATTATATAATTTATAATTTTCTTCCTTGCCGCTAATGTTAATTAAACTTTAAAAATCACAGCATGCTCTTTACAGTCACCTTCACATTTTGGCTTAGATTATACATAACTTGTGTGAAGCTAATAACATGCTAGCAATATAATAGAGAAATATATGATCTTGTGCTAGGAAACAATAGAAAAGATTAAATGGTGCATGAAAATGATGCACAATATGAATTTCAACACATTTCATCTAAAGTGATTTGCCTATGAGTTAAAATCCTTAAAGTTTCTGTTGAATTGCGTTTGATAAAATATTTAAATTATTTCAATATTTGTATTCAAATCCAAGTTTATGAGCTTCGTGATTGTATTTTGGTTTTGACCTTGTTGAAGGAAAACATTTCTTCAGGTTTAACGTGCCCAGTTACTCACAAAGTTATGAATTATTAGGAATTCAAAGTGAATTTTAAGTTTAAAGCCAAAATAGCTGAGATGGGAAAATTCTCCCCATCAGCTATGCTTCTAGTTTGGCTATTTTGGCCTTGAATATATTCACCTTGAATTTACATCAATGTCCCTGGTTATTCTTGCACTTTACTGCATGCATCACTTTTTTAAAGTGCTGCAAAGGTCTAAGAGTAGAGCAGTCACCATGGAAACCAATAGAACTCACACCATTGGTGGTTTGGTTTTAATGATTTAGGCACTTGTATACAATTTACTATTTGACCATCAATCATCAATTGCACTCATTTTCTCCCAGCTAAGCTTTTATACATCTCCTCTATGTGGACAAGTGGTTCTTTTTTTTTTTTATTTAATGATTGTCTCTAGCAAGTAAATCACATGAGAACGATTGAGTATAGCAAGCTCAGTGTGGTGTTTTTAACAGTAATAAGTACAGGCTACAATCATTGACCGTATTGATTTCTCCATTTTTCTAAGCTATCATTTTTCACATGACTTCACACAATTATAGTGAAACATTACTGCAGGAGGACACTGAATAAAATGATAATCTCATATAATGGGTGTAACTGCTTGATGCAAATAGCCCATAGTGTTGACTTGCTGGCTTAATTAAACTGAGTCACATGTCAAGTACAATGAACTCTGAACAAGAAAAATTACTCTTTTGTTGTGTGCAACCAAAAAAATTCAACACATAGAAAATCGAGAAAGAAAATAAAATGATTTTTATTTATTTTCTACATTTTTAAGGAACATGTTTGTACTTCAAATTTATGCATAAGTGAACTGTGATTTTCTGCATAAAATATATGTAGTGTAATCCGTTAAAATGTCTATCCTTGATAAAGTATAAATAGATCAGAACTCTGTTTCGTAACCAACGAATATGATGATTTCTTTGCTGTTTTTTGGTTTCTTTGATTTCATATTTTCCTTGAACTAGAAAACAGTGCCACTTTCTTTTTATTTTTTAAGAAAAAAATATTTATTTTTCTATTGTGTATTTTTTTTCTCATCTACCTAAAAATACTATTTCAATATTTGCCAGACTTGTTATTTCACCCACATTTAATAGAATTTATCATAGCAGAAAATTCTTATAAAAATTGCATAGAATGTATTGTGTGCATGTCTGGGGTAGAAAAAACGTTATAACAATGTGTAGAGTAGCATTCACTAAAAGGACATATTTTCTGTTGCATATTCTGTAAATTCAAACAAAACGATGAGAGGCTCGTAATCACAGCACATTCACAAAATGTGCAGTCATCCAAATGAAGCAAATCAAAGTCTGAATTGATTAGTCCTGATATGGAGAAGGATGATCCAAATGAATTGCCATGAATTGCAAGCAGAATAGGTCAGGAATGATGTCCCAAACAATTCTCCCAACACATCCTGAAATAAAGAAGTAAATAAGCCATAGCAATCAGGTGTGAAATAAAGATGAAGCTGTGGCAACACACCTCTCTAACAGGATGGATAAGAACAAGCCACTTCCAGCATAGAAAATCAAGTAATACCTTTCTTTTTTTTATAATTTAAACTTTTTAACAGGAAAGCCACCATAGAAACATGTATTTAGTGGCTATGGTGGTTATTATGGATTTGGGAGTCAAAATAGCTGTGTTTATTAGGCACATTGTACTTCGGAGAATGGGCATCCTTGTGACACCTAGTACAAACAACAGGTTGTGCCAAAATAAATAACTAAATAACTAAAATAAAAAGGGAACAAAAAGTAGATACTATAGGATATATAAAATTAAATACAATAAAAAAATGAGCAATAGAATAGAGTCTAGAAATGTGTCTAATGGTCTGAGTTTTTTTGCAGTCTTTTCCATTCTCACTGGGTGGAAATGTGGATAGAAGAGTGAAAAAGAGGTATAATAATAGAGTAGTATTAAGTATACTTGGTTAGTGACTTAAATGCCCAATCACATTTTTTGGAGCTTACATACAAGCTCCAGTAATATCACCATATAGCGGTATTATCCCCACTATTGGATATAGGTGTAGGCAGAGTCATTTTTGTAGGCCCCAGAACATGAAATGACAGAGCAAAATCCAATAGTGCAATATTATAACTAGAGAATATTAAATGTACACTTACAAATGTAGAGATTTGTATTATAGCTCAGATCTTCAGTTGTAAGATAGTATTATGCCCAACCAGGGATATAGTTCATCCACATGTCCTCCAGCGATGTTCACACATATGAGAAAAAGGAGATGGAAAATAGTGTTCTCTGCATAATATTATATATAGAGAGAATTTAAAATGTACTCACAATTTTTGAGCAATGGATTTCCTTAGTATTTGCAGTGTGGGTAGATCAATCCTCCACCAAGAATTTAAAAGTAGTAGTCCATGATGTTGTTCCTCAGGTCATGCCAAAAACAGATAAAATTCATAAAAATAATAATAAAGGCAAGCAAGCAGGTTCAAAAATAAATAATAAAATAATCCAACAATGCATTTCACCATTAAGGATTTTTCAAGTAGCTACCAAGCTGTGGCAACACAGGAGGGATGAGAACAATCTACTTCCAGTGTAAAAAAATCAAGTAATATGTTTTTTTTTATTTTAAACTTTTTAACAGGGACGCCACCATAGCAACATATATTTAGTGGTTATGGTAGATTTTGGTGTTAAAATATTTGTATTTATTAGGCACATTGTGCTACAGAGAACGGGCATCCTTTTGACACTTTTCTGATGGTAGATTATTGGTACTATTGTAAACCCTAACACTCATATTTTGGGTGACAACATGTAAGCTTACCTACTGTATTGATTTTTGGCACCTTAAAGGAATAATGTAGCATTATATATATATATATATATATGTAAATGTACAGTTGTGGTGCATAGAGGAGCATTAAGGAACGCAGACACATGTGGCGCACTCACCGCGATGCACCTGCAATTCCTTCATAGAGAATCATTGTATTTAATGCACATGCGCTTGTGACATCATAGTATTTAACGATATGCGAGTTGGGAAGTAAAATTCCTGGCTGTCATAAAGAAGGGGATTAGAGGCCTTCCTAGCCTTCTAATTAGAATATTATCAGATATTGGGGGGGAAACACCAGGGGAGAGGGGACAGTACTGCAGGCACTATAAGATCAAGTTGTTAAAGCACCTATAGTGTCCCTTTAACTGCCATGGACTCGATTTGCCAATATACTCTTTTATTGTATGCATTACATCCCCCCAAAATATCTAGTTAGTGAAATCTATATACAGTGTTTTAGGTTTAAGAATAAAGTGTGTATTACATTATTTTAGACTGGTAAACAATGCAGTTTTTGACAACATTGTGCTTACTTATTTAATTTAATATCATTGTCATTTTTTTCATCTTCTTTTTACACATATTGTGACAATTATTCCCCAAATTTTAATTCAATTTGGAGTTCAAGAATTTATTTATTGCAAATCTCTTGTTGCTGGTGTTGTTTATATCAGGAATTCATTATTTGCTAGAAAATTATATTACACCATATAGATGCAAGCTCAGCTTAGTCTACATGTATATCTATAAGAGTGAGATATGGACAGATAAAGGATCTGTCACAGAAACATTTTTTTGCTCACATGATCAAAATCACAGAGGGTGCTGAATACTAGTTTTGAAAGCTCTGTGTTTGTTGAATAAGAGCATCTGTAGTTGACTCACAAATAGCTGTTTTGTGTTGCACATTCGATTTCTGTAGTGTAGTGATTAATTTTATAGTGACTGGACTTTCATCTACTCATTGAATAAATGATAAACAATAATCAAACAGTCATACCCCAACATGTAAAGAACGTTGTATTTCAATTTTAGTTTAACTGCAAGAATCATGACAGGGAAAATAATTCTTCTTCTGTTACTCAGAGGGATGTGACGACAAGGGGCTACAGTTGCCCTTTTAGCTGTTCCATGATTAATATAATACTCATTGTTTACATACAACAATTCTATATATGAATATAAATAGGCAGGCCCAAGATACTGTTCTGCCTGCGTCCAAGGACACAGTGCTGCCTTCTTGCTACCTACCAATATCCCCACATCTCCTCCAGCCTATATCACCACATCTCCCAATAAATCTCCCAATGTACCCAAGTCCATCTTACTATGGTCCCAGTGCATCTCCCCATATCTCCTGTGCATCTCCTCATGACCCCCGGGCATCTCTATGTTTTCTGGGGGATTTTCTCACTTACTTACATACACACCCTCATACAATTTATATACAACCACAAACAATTTCATTCAAATTCACATACTCAACAATATACAGACTCATAAACAGCCACACACACTCACAGCCATCTACACAGTGTTTTTATATGTATCATCTGTCTCCTAAACTTTTGAAATCTGGTGTGAGTGAGGTAGAGGGAGCAAGGTTGCGACATCCTTACCATTGTGAGGGCAAATTAAATTGAGGGGAGTTTGAAGGTACTTCCAATTACTACTGATGCTCAGGAGATGTGGCACTGAATGGGGACTACATACCACAGGGGGAGGCAGATTGCTACTCCCTTTCCATGGCTACTTAGGTCCAATGAACCCAGTGGGACCCATGCAGGGTCAGCTCTTCCTACCAGATGTGTTCATACTGAATGCTAAATTTCTACAAAGAGTTTTGGTGGTCACGGTATGTTAAACTAGTTATACTATAATGCAATATTTGTGTGTTTACTTTGATTTAAGCAATATCTATCTATCTATCTATCTTTCTATCTATCTATCTGTCTTTCTTTCTTTCTTTCTTTCTTTCTGTCTGTCTGTCTATCTATCTATCTGTCTGTCTGTCTGTCTTTCTGTCTGTCTGTATGTCTGTCTTTCTGTCTGTCTGTATGTCTGTCTATCTATCTATCTCTTTATACATATAAACATTATTAAACAAATTGTTGGGCAGCAAAGTAACCGCCATGAACATTTAACAGTTATAACATTGAGGCCATCTTTAAATGCAAATAAATAGTGTTTTAGTAATTTTACCTATCTACTTAACTTATGGTTATTGGAAGTAATTATAAAGCATACAGTACAGAGTAAATGCGTGCAAAATGTTTATATATACCAAGTGAATCAGATTTCCCTTGTAACCAGCCACATGCATATTAATACTTAATATACCCTTTGTCTCATCATCACAGAAACAGATCGCAATGACACAAAGGACATAAAAATTACACAAAGGAACATAAATGTAAATTATAATTTGCTTCTTAGAACTATAAAAAGAGATGAGTGGTATAAGTCACTGTATATATTCTGCTTTAATAAGTTTGGGCAAACATTAGATTAAGGCATAGTTGCAATTAATAATATCCGTGTACCACATATAAAATGTCAAACCCTAAGCTAATGTAGTTCAAAATGTTAATTGCTGCATCTTATAGAGTATCTCTTACAAAAGCATGCAAATGTGTAGATACTTTTTACATGCCAGGTATTAGACTTGCATGCTTAACGTTTCACTAATTTCCGTGTTGCCTATGTGCAGTCTTGTAAATCTGATATGTTTTTTTAATTATGTGTAAAATTCACAGCTTCGTTGGTATTTAAAGAATCTCAGCAACAGCAAGAGCTGATTTTGTAAGTATTGTTGTGTAACTGTAAATAAGTTTAATCACTAGCTATGTGACATTTGCCAACATATTGTCTTTTTTTTAGATACAAAATAAAAACTATTTAGTATGTATAAGTTAAGTAAAAAAAAATAGGCTGGTTCCCACCTAATTGGGCATGTAGGTTACAGCAGTAATGAAAAATAAAGAAAAGATTCTGAAACAATTCTATTAAACATTATAATTAATTGTTGGGTTAGACATTTGTGGTTTCAGTGCAACCCTAAATTATTTAAATTAAAAAAAATTAAAAGAGTAAACACTCTACTCTGAATTGCCTTTACAATTACCTACCTCTCAAAATGTCTATACCTCTGCTTAAATCATAGGCTTTGATTTTAGTAAGACAGTACAATGAGTTTTGTGTAAAGGATTACAGGCCAGATTCTATTAGATGACACATTTCTCTTGTAATTAAACAGCCTTCACATAGAAGACAATGGGAAAATTGATATTCAGTTACAAAATATAAGCTTTCTTATCCCCTTAAGGACGGCGGGCGTGCTATGCCGCCCATGGGCACCCTGCTCTAAACGCTGGAGGGCGGCGGTCCACACCATCCTTCACTTACCTGACATCCCAGGGAGTCCCCCTGCTGCCGATCTGGCTCTCCTGGGCCATGTGATTGTGAGGCCCTCACGATCACATGGACGGAATAACCGTCCATAGCAGTGCCATCATGGAGAGTGACTGGAATGACAGGTAGTCCCCCTGCTGCCTGAAAAAAAGTTTAATAAAGTTTTAAAACAGTGTAAAATAAAATAATATATACTTAGATCATATATGTATATATGATCTAAGTATATTTACACTTACACATACATAGACATACACTGTCTAAGGGTATTTTAATATTAATATATATTAATATCAAAACACACGTATATATATTAATATCAAACACACGTAGAATGATATTAACTAAATATATATACATATATATATATATATGATTATATATATGTATATATAATATAAAATAAAATTATGAAATACATTTATATATATATATATATATATATATATATTAATTATTTGTTTTAAAGAAGACCCTGTAAGGGTTGAAACGTCGATCATCTAAACCTGCACATGTAACCTGCACTAACGAATAAATCAGAATTTTGATGAAGACCTGTGAGTGCTCCTTGTACATATTTTTTGTTATATATATATATATATATATATATATTTTAATTCTACATATCTATGTAATATTTTTACATAATTAAGTAATTTTATTAATTACAATTTGCAGGACCTGCCTGATAAGCCAGGCAGAAAGTCCAGAGAATTTAATTTGCCAGCACTACAGTGTAACTTTCCAAGACACTATAAAACCTGTACATGGGGGGTACTGTTTTATTCTGTAGACTTCGCTGAACACAAATATTAGTGTTTCAAAACAGTAAATTGTATTACAACGATGATATCATTAGTGAAAGTGAAGGTTTTTGCATTTTCACACACAAATGGCACTTACACTGACAATATAATTGTTGTGATATGTTTTACGGTTTTGAAACACTATCATTTGTGTTCAGAGAAGTCTCCTAAGTATAACAGTACCCCTCATGTACATCTTTTATGGTGTATTAAAAAATTACAGAGTTAAATATAAGGCTTGTGTTCCAGTTTTTTAACATTGAAATTCGCCAGATTGGTTACGTTGCCTTTGAGACTGTATGGTAGCCCAGGAATGAGAATTACCCCTATGATGGCATACCATTTGCGAAAGTAGACAACCCAAGGTATTGCAAATGGGGTCTGTCCAGTCTTTTTTAGTAGCCACTTATGGCACATTGCTGAATACAAATATGTGCATTTTATTGCAGTAAAAGCAAACAGTATTATCACATTTACAGTTAGAAGTTCATGCAGAACTAAACAAATAACAAAATGTCTGAATTTCATACATTTTTTTTATATTTTATTCATATTAAATTATGCTTCATAGCTATATATTTGATTTTAAATAAAAGCCCTATTTCTCCTGAATAAAATGATATATAATAAGTGTAGGTGCACCTAATATGAAAGAGATGAGCTACGGTTGAACAGACATATAGTCACATTTCAAGTTTTGTTTACATTTTATTTTGATCAAAATGTGTACATTTGGCTCAGTCCTTAAGGGGCTAACTAAGAGAATCTAGCCCTATGGGAATTGTAGTAACACTGCATCTAAAGGGTTGAAGCTAGATCTTCAACAGTCTTCAACGTGGTTTGCCAATACCATTATTGCATGCATTAGTTCATTATGAGTTAATTAGTCAATGGGAATTCTTGCCAGTGAATCTGTCATAAAAATAACATGATGTCACTTTAGAGCCAATAACATTTATATTGTCAAACCCAAATGTGCAATTTTATTGCTCTAGCCAAATTATTACTATTTATTTTATTTATTTTTTGCCTCTATCTCCACCACTCTGCCTTTTTAATAGTGGTAAAATCTACAAAAAATTAAATATATGCAACCCACCTATCTCAAGAAGTATGGGATATGTGTTTTGTTGGTTTAAGTGTGGAAGAGGTGATCTTTATGTAAATATCCAGAAAATATCTGGCTTGTATAATACACATTTTATAATCTAAACATTTGATGGGTATTCAACTGACACAAGGTATAAGTTATCTGAAAAATGTCTCTTATTCACAGTGTATAACTTAAATACTGTATAGTAGGTAGTTTTGTCACCTAAATTTTGTATCCACTATAAATTAAAGGATAAGGAAGGAACACTGGAGTGTCAAAGACATTTTTTTACTGGAGAGGAGAACAGGTTGTTGTAAATCATATATACGAATGCAGGAGTGTATTGTTAGTTGAGAATGAAATGTGGAAAGTAGTTGAAATTAGTCATATGTGGAAGAAGGAAAATATGACTATGGTGGTTTAAAAAAAAAAAAAAAAGGATTTTGTCCTAGCTTTTCCTAAAGCAAAACAAAGGCTCAATATATCATTAAGGGTGCCAGTTACTGCACAAATTCCATGAAGGTGGCAATGGCATCACAAGCTGTAATTCCATCACTACTGGTACCAGTGTCAGTACAGACTTTAAATACATCACTTATGGCACCAGCAGCAATACAGACTCTAAACACATCACCGATGGTGACCGTGGTGGCACAAACTGTTGCTATATGGCTGATGGTCCCCATGCATTGTTTTAAATCAGTCTCGCTGTACTGGCCTGTAATAGTACAAACTTGATTACCTAATGTAGAAAAGCAAAGTCAGTCCTTATTAGAGCCAGCAAATAATGGCAGGTGTATGCATTATTTTCCTTTCTGCAGCTTGCATTTGATAGTTGCATGATAACATAAAGAGATTAAATAAGAAGGACCAAAAATACCAGATGACAGCAAAAGTTAAGTAGTTATACTTTTAGATTTGCTAGACTTTACATTAGGAGTGAAAACATAACCACCAATTTGCTTTAAGGAAAATGCATTATGCTAATTAAGCTAGCACACCGGCCAAAAAGAGATGCTACTCTGTATTGTGCCATAACCCTTGGAGGAACATATTGCCAAAGGGTTGAACCTTATCAATATGCATCTTCACACAGCAGCATAATGTCTCTACTGCATTTGCTTGCTTGGGCATATATTTGTGTTCTGCTGACTTGTTATAGTTTGATGATTATGCCATCAATAAGTTCGAAATCTGCTATTTACTTTTATTCTAGTAAAACTCAACACATTACTTTCAACAATAAAACAAGCATAGATTATTCTTAGAATGTGTGCTCATCACACACATGCATACATACACACTCACTCTTACTTTGCACTAACTTTCATATACAATGCTTTATTTGGAGAATACAATTACTCTCTTACTAATGGAAAACAATTATTTGGTACTCATCAGAGCCAACTAACAAACACCATGCTAATTTGTATACATTATTACAGCTGGTATAAAAAAAGCCAAGGATATGTGGGTGTATGTAAATACATCATGATTATATTATGTGAACTAGATATTTCTCTGCCGTCTGAATACATGTACCTCCATACTGACATTTTTTTAGGACATGTTATCTGTATGTAGTTTATTCTTACCTCACCTGTAACACACTTCAGTTACTTCTGTGACTAGATAAATACATGATTGAGAGCTAGTTATTGCTGAATACATTTTCAGCCAATTTAAAAATCCTTGATTAACTCTCTCTCTCCTTTCCCGTTCCTCTATCTCTTTCACTTGCTCTCTCCATTTCCACTTTTCTTTCACTCTCTAAAAATGTGTGATAGAGAATCATATCATACGCAAATCACATGTATGTGTTTATAGTGTCCCTTTAAATTAATTTATAGAATAGTCACCAGAAGAACTACAGCTTAATGTAGTTGTTCTGGTGAGTATAGTATGTCCCTGCAGGCATTGTATTGCCACCACTGCCTTTTGAAAGAAAAGACAGTGTTTACATTGCTGCCTAGGGATACCTCCAGTGGCAGTCACTCAGACTGAAACTAGAGGTGATTCCTGGGACAATGCTGTATAACGTGCAGCTCTGACATTCAGCTCTGACGTTCAGCTCTGCATGGAGGCACTGAACTTTCCCCATAGAGATGCATTAATTTAATGCATCTTAATGAGGCTATGCTGATTGGCCAGTGCAACATTTGGCTCTGGCCCTCATCCTATGGTAATATATTGGATTGTCAATTCTGATTATCACAGCTGTTAAGGCGGATTGGGGGTGGGCCATTTTTGGCAGTCCCATGGGACACTGCAATAAAGGTGAGTATTAACATTATTTAGGTGTAGTGGCTACCAAAATAGTGTTTTTAACACTATTCAGTCAGGAATACGTGTTTATATTCCTGACCCCATAGTGTTCCTTTAATCTTACAAGTAAGACTTTTTTTGCAAAAAATAATTTGTATGCTTATTTATACATATATTTTCTCTTACATACAAGTATCTATCAATATCTAATCTCACTTTGATTAATAAAATAAACATAGCTGTACACATGGATTAGAAATAAATATTGTTTCAAACGTATAATGGTGGTATTTTATGATTTTTAGTTTCATTATTAAAATAATGCATTTTGTTTTCCAAATAAAAGTCTGCATGAAAATATTGAAGCATAAGGGAATACTTATGAGCAGCCATACATAAACCAATGGTTCAGGCAAGAGGCTTTCGTGGTAACAAGAGAACTTTAGTGCACAATTGAATGGATCTCTTGTTTCCATTGCAACTTTAAATTTGAACAACAATTTTATATATATGGTTGTTCATACACAATTGTTTGCTGAATAGAAGTTTTTATTAAAGAATAAATAGCTGGAGCAGAAATATATCTTTAGTTTCTATTGGTTGATCAAGAAAATGTGTACTGTGAGTACAGTATAGTACATACTCATTAAAGCAGTATTATAGTGTCTGGAATACAAATATTTATTCCTGACACTATAATGCTGGAATGCATAATGAGATGCACAGCTCACCTTATACCGCAGTAAAAAGGTAATCTCCCATGCCGCACTGGTCTTGCCGCGGTTGGCCACGCCTCTGTGGCTGAGATAATCAATTTTGATGATCTCAGCCAATCGAATGCTTTCATATAGAAAAGAATTAAGAGGCTATTGTGCATGTACAACACATAAATCAATGCATCTCTATGGGGAACGTTCAGCGCCTCCAAACAGAGCGTGGAGACACTGCACACTGTGCAACATTGACGCATCATTGACGCAGGAAGCACCTCTAGTTTTCCTCTGAAATGTCAGTGTTTACAGTGCTAACATTGCAGGGGCAAGCTGTAGTGGTTCTGGTGAATATAGTGTCCTGGCATAGATCATTCTATATCTGATTAGCATAACAAATATACACATTAACCTTTCATTAACCCCATTCACTACCACATTCATTTCTTTTTAAAAATAGAAACTATCAAAATATTGAAATGAAATGTTGGATGTATAGCTAGCACATAAACAAAGGATAAGCAGATGTGTTTTGTATATATATATATATATAGTCTGCCATTCAGTGATAGAAAAAAACTAATTATGTAAATTTGCACATTTGTTATTTTAATTTATTTTTTCATAATTTACAACAATAGTGAAAGAACATAACATTATAGAGAGATGGCTTGCCTTATCATGAAACAGTTAAGACATGATTTTTAATATTTGCATAGAAACAGTGCTGTATTAAGGGCCTCATAATGTAAATTAGTTTTTTTTTCTGGGTCTAATTAAATATGTATACTCTAATGGGAATATAGAAACATCGAATGAGACAGCAGATAAGAACCATTTGGCCCATCTAGTCTGCCCAATTTTCAAAATACTTTCATTAGTCCCTAGCCTTATCTTAAAACTAGGATAGCTTCATGCCGATCCCACACATGCGTAAACTCCTTTACTGTGTTAACCTCTAACACTTCAGCTGGAAGGCTATTCCATGCATCCACTACACTCTCTGTAAAGTAATATTCCCTGAAATTATTTTTATCACATTACATGAGGAGGAAAAAGGTGCATAATACTACAGCCTGACCAATCTTTTTTTTTGTGAATATCTGTTTATTTCGACAAGCGAACCTTCTGTTATTTTCCTTTGTTATTTTTTTTTGTTTTGGTGTTGAATAAAACATATAACAGAGTGGTACAAGACACACAGGTCAAACAGGAAAGCATGTCAGCCAAGGTGTAAACAAAAAAAAAATCACTTACACTCCACACAACCATTGCCAACAGGCTCCAGGTGCACACAGGCAAAAGTGTAAGGTGAAAATCTTTTTAGTAAAGCATGGACTTTTTATATGTAAATAGGCCTGAAGCTTTAACTTCTTTAGCTCTAGTTAATCTAATCCTGCATATAAGCAGAAGTATTTTTTTTTATCACATATAGCAAACATGAAAAAATAAAAAATAAATCGTAAGTACACTTTTTACTGGTATTCTGTGAGGGATTTGACGGTACAATGTAAAACAATGTATGTATTACTGTACGTGGCATTGCATGGTGGGTAGCCTGTAATCCATACAGTGTATGTCATGTGCCCAGAGTCTTCCAACCATCACCCCTCTTACTGCAAGAATAAAGACATGTGTTTGAAGTAGCTATAGTGATGAAAGAAGGTGTTGCATACAAAACAGAGCTCAGGTATAAGTAATAGTTTCTCACCAGGGTGAAAATCACAGTTGAGGGAAAAATTTAAAATATTTTAGGGGCTAAATTTTATTTTGTATTACTTTAAGATACAAAACAAAACAGCGTTCCAATGGATGTTGTTGGTAAACTATGGGTTAAATTCACTCCATATACCTTAATCATAATGTTGCAGATAGTTATCATTTAACCATCACATTCTCCTATATTCAAATAAAGTACTAGTATACCATACCCTCACACACTTTAATTTCAGATGTGTGAGTGTGGTTGTCGCCAGGGAAGGGGCTGTTTTGGTAAATTTTAAGTGACTTACTAGTAACAATTTATGCAACTAAACTGTAATTTAGAACAACGTAATTTACTGATTTCTAAACACATTTATTGTTGTTTAAAGACACCATATTTAGAATATTACTGCTGTGAATCTCTGTGATACACTGAGACACACCAACAACACGAATCTCCTAGAAAAGATTAACATTAGGATAGAAAAGAGAGACAGAGGGATTTGAGCCCAATATGGCACAGTTGGTAGGTATGGATAATACACACTTTTAGCTGTATTTTACACCCCAGGTGTCTCATTTCACTTTTACTTGTAAGCACCAAATTGTTGTGTTTATTGGACAGTGTGGAATATAGAAGAGGGCCATATCAAGTGATGGTGCAAAACATTGTTTATGTTTTAGAAAACAGTAACTTAAGCATAAAACAGCAGTATGCTAACAAATATTTAAACATAAAAATCATAACTATAAAAATCAGAAGCAAAAACAAACTACCAAATACACATTTTTCATCCTTTAAAAAACACAACTGTATTTGTGTCATGTCATGCTTTAGAAAATGTTTTCTAAGTGTAGCAGCTACAGCTTCAATTCTAGCCTTGCTTCTAACATACGGTAAATATTTCACACAAATTGAATATGATTTGAAACATCACCCTTCCAGATGATCACTTCACACAGTCTTCTTAAGTTGTCATTTCCACTTTGTCGCTATAAACTCTTAAAAATGTCATTGCTGTATAAGGAGTGTAATCTTGGCAAATGATGAAAATATCATCCTTTAAAAATGTGATTTTGTCACTAGTGTTGCACCAAGTGTGATGATGACATAAAATGGCATTTGCTTAATTAACATTTTCTTCTGTTTGTATGAATTACAAAACCAATTAAATATACATTGCTAGAATACCCCAAGGATGCACACTTTTATAAAAATAAATGGAAAAGAGTAAACGTATTTTATAATATATTTTACTTTTAGTAGCAGGTTGGTTAGGGTAAATGTTTTTGTCCAATTAACAAAATTAATTATTTCTAATGTAAACTAAATATGAACAAATTTGAGTTAAGTTGATTCACTGAGTCATGCCAGGTCTCACAGTGCTTGAGTTATTTATTCACTGGTTGCACAGAGTATGGCAATAATTACAATCTTTAAAGGAACACTCCGCACACATAAAGCACTTGAACTTGCTAAAGTGCTTTCTGGGTCTAGAGTCTATAATTTTTTTGACAATTTATAAAATGTCAAAATTCTATAGAAATTAGCACTTTTCAAAATGGGGGCAGAAACACCTCACTGGCTGTTACGCAGAGAGACAAAAAAGTTTTCTTCAGCCTCCATTAGCTTCACAGAGCAAATGGAAGTGGTAGGTGCGTTAAGCTAGAGCACCACTCTTCTCAATGAGCTTGTCTACAGAAAAGCTGTGACTGTATGCACATGCTTGGTGAATTCTCTGGCACAGACTGAAAGAGGGGAGGGCTTGCAAAGGTTGAACACAGCAGGTCTGCAGCTTTTGCAAGCTGTTTTTTCTCAACTACCCACAAAAAAAAATTCAGGAAAAGAAATAACATGCATATTTTATTTGGAGGTACATCTACTAAATAGTTTTAAAAAAACAAGTGTCTCTTCACAATTAAACTGGTTGAGTCATAAAAGCGGGTTGCAAATTTGTACTGATAATTAGATGACTTACTATACTTTTAATTGCAAGGTAACTATTTTGATAACTTTTTGATAACTCTACCAACTTTTACATTGGTCAATGTAAGTTAATTGGTGTAATTCTAGGCTTAATAGCTTGGGTTTAGTTTTCTAAACATGACAATCAGCAACTAAACACAGCTTTAGGCAATATTAATGCCATACTTTTACGATAGTGGCCATGATACGTTGCTCAGTAAGGCTTCCACCTAGTAGCTCAAAAGTGGGTTTAAGCAAAACCAGATAGTTGCACTAATTTAACTTCTCACAGTTGTCTGTCAAATATTGGATGGCTAATATGGAAGTCAATTTTCACATTAACTGAGAAACAGGGGTACCAGTCACAAAGTTAATACACTTTGTATTGTTAGTATATTGTTTCTTTACAATTATAGATTAGGGATAATCAACATCCAGATCATATCATGTAACAGAGACTAGAGGTTAAGATGGTCCTGCTCTAACAAGTTTACAATCTGTGAGGATTTGAGGTAGGCACATAGATATTGTTAACTTATCTTGACTCACTTTCTGAGGATTCAAACTGAGTTTCCCAGTTTACAGATCATATATGTAAATGAACTACTTCATATAGGATCCTCCTGATACCTGGGTAATATTAATGCACGATATAATAAGCATGAGTACCTCATATGTAAATATATTACGACGGAAGAAAAAACTGTCCTGATCCAGTATGATCCAGGATATCGAAGGTTGTGAACAGGAGAAAATATACTCTTAGCAGTACCATACCCTGGAAGAGAAGCTGTATTTTTTTTCTTGCAATTTACATACACTAAAAATGCTTTGTGTAAACCTAGTACCTCACGGGACTTAATCTAGCATTTCTTTTATTCCCTTGCGATAATATGGAGTTACTATTCCATAAAAATGGATGACGTCTATTTAACAATATCTATGCTATTATATTTATATACTAAAAGGGATGCTTTTAGTATACATCCCATGACACACTCTATATTAATACATGATTAATATGACAAATTAACGGAATAAATGACATATTATGCAATAAATGCTAATATGTACATTGGTTTCCAGAGTGCTAGAATATTGTGCTGTGTGTGGATCTGTCACTCCAATAATTTACTTATTAATGCATATATAAAGATTCTACTGTAGAGTATAATGAAATCAAACATAGCAGTATATTATTAATACACATCTTTGAATGCACCAATACATGCTTTTAATGAACAAAGAAAAAAGATTTATATGTAAAATGTTATCAATCTGATATGTACGATGTTCATCCACAACAGTAAAACCACCTGCCAATATTGTGTAGGTCTCCCTCATGCTGCCAAAACAGCTCTGAGACATTGAGGCATGGACTCCACAGGACCTCTGAATATATCCTCTGGTATCTGACACCAAGACATTAGCAGCAGATCTTTTAAGCCATGCAAGTTGCAAGGTGGGTCCTCCATGGATCAGATATTCTATTCCAGCACATCACACAGATGCTCAAAAGGATTAAGATCTTGGGAATTTGGAGGCAAAGAGAACCCCTTGAACTCTTTGTCATATTCCTCAAACCATTCCTGAACAATCTCTAGGTAGGTGGTACGTGTCACATTAGCATCCACATGAATGGCAGGACCCAGGATTTCCCAGCAGAACATTGCTGAGAGCAATGTGTCTGCTGGCCTGTCTTCTTCCCATAGTGCATCTTGCTACCATCTTTCCCTGAGGTAAATGATGCACACATACCCTGTCCTTCACCTGATCTTAAAGAAAATATGATTTAGCAGACCAGGCACTGTGATTGCTCTCTGGTCAAGTTTTGATGTTCACATCCCTACTGGAGGTGCTATTGGCCCTCTGACCAGTCTACAGTAGCAGCAACAATGTGATGTACTGTGTGTTCTGTTCTGACACCTTTCTTTCATGGCAAGCATTACGTTTTACAGCAATTTGAGCTACAGTAGCTCTTCTGTGTGATCGGGCCAGATGAGCTAGTCTTTGCTCACCACGTGTATCAATGAGCCTTGGGCACCCATGACCCTGACACTAGTTCACCATTTGTTCTTCTTAGCACCACATTTGGAAAGTACTAACCATTGCATACTGGGAACACCCCACAAGACTTTTGGAGATGCTCTGATGCATCTAGCCATCACTATTTAGACATTGTCAAAGCCACTTAGATCTTTTCTCTTGACCATTTTTCCTGCTTCCAGCACATGAAACTCAAGATCTGAGTGTTCACTTGCTCCCTTATATCTCCCAGCCCTTGACAGACGCCATTGTAATGATACAAGTAATGTTATCATCCTCACTTGCCAGTGGTTTTAATGTTATGGCTGATTAGTGTATATGCTGTTGCACAGTTATTTTGCTATGTAAATGTGTTTTTATAGGGTGATATTTATTTTGTTCAGACATCAATGTCATTGAATTTTAAAAAAATATATTTTTTTTTATTTTATTTTTACTGTGTTCTTTTTTTGTGTAACTTAAAAGCATGTTATGGAAAACAATTGCTCCAGTTAATCATTTTGAAAGTCATCCCAGATATATGTATTGTATTTGTTATCTTAAAGGGGCAGGACTAGAAATTGGTACACCCTTAAGCAGGGGTAGACAACCTTCAGCACTTTAGATGTTGTGACCATTACGGCTCATGATGGCTGTAAGAGCATTACGGGAGATGTAGTCCACAACATCTAGAGTGCCAAGGGTTGCCGACCCCTGCCCTACAGTGTAGACAATATGGTGACTTGATTTTGAAATTGTGCCTAGACTAACAGGTAAAAGAAAGAGCTACAATATTAAATTATATCCAAGACATCGGGGAGAGACTGTATTTAAAAATGTAATCTTAGAAGCAGCTTTGGAAATGTTATTGTGGTGCTTTATACTCCCACCAAACTGCTGCTATATTCCTCAATGTGATGTTTTATAAATAATGCATCATCCATTCCCATGTCCAAAGCTCACCACTGAAGATGTCAAGCCATATCCTCATCCTATAGAGTGGGGGAATAAATTAATGAGTAGAAATATTCAGGCATATCAAAACACAACATGAAGTGAAACACGCATAAAAGATATACATTTTCCTAACAACATCTTCTGCGCATGCCAGCACTACTTTAATTGGTACACATTTTTAATTCCTTTATTTTTCTGAACTTTGACCTCCTTTTTAAAATAGTGAATGATGGCATCACTTTGAGAGTCCATTCAATGAACTGCTCTCTTGAGATGGACTTATATAAACCAAGAATTGTGTTTATATTAGAAACTCCCCAGCCGTCTTCTGGAGCACTTTGTAAAAACATTCTACTGATGGTAGATTAAAGCCCACTGGCAGGGTTCTCTCTCCTTCTATTCAGTATGTTTAAATGTATATGTGTAATTACTGGCTAAATTTGTAAAGCACTCTGGATAAGAGCAATATATAAACACTATTAAAATGTTGATAAAATTATCACAGCTGTTCACACCATTTTGCCAAGTTTAACAAAGGAGGTAACTTGTGCTACTTCATCTAATTATGTAATTTCCCCAGTTTTAATTTGTATGCGTTCTTATTTTACACTCTTTCAAATACACATTTGTTTCTTTCATTGGCTGAAAACTATGATTACAGGATCACAGAAGATTAGATGATATAGTGACTTGTATCTTATAAAAGCAACAGAGTGCAACCAGTAGAGCAAGCCTTTCAAACATATGAGGTAGAATAACAATATTAGTGCACACCAACTGATAAAATCATAGATCCATATCCACATATATTCTTAAGGAACAGCAAAGCAGCATGCCTATTCACTAATAACCAATACTAACACACTATTATTATTATTATATTAAATATTTATATAGCGCCAACAAATTCTGCAGCGCTTCACAGTGGGTGGACGAACAAACATGTATATGTAACCAGACAAGTTGGACACACTAAACTTAAAGGGTTACTCCAACTCCATGACCACTTCAGTGATTTGTTAGAAACACTCTGTTAGAAACACTGCACATACAAGAGAAATTGTAAATTGTATGCTGGAGGGCACATGTGACTTACGTAGCCTGGAACTCAGAAGGGTCCCCCATCTCAAAAGTATTATAGTAACCGCTTAATGTTGCAATATATAACTAGCTAGGTAGAGGATAGAGGAACTTTGGATTGAAGTCAAAAAGGTTGGTAGACTAGTCTGTGCCTTCAGCTTTTCATTTGTAAATTTTTAATTCTAATCTTTGTGGCTTGTGTACGTTAATTTGCAGAAGTTAATGCTAATTTCCTATACTTATGCCATCTATCTCCCTTGCCAAGTAAAAGTATTTTACCTTTCTAATCAGCACTTAATCTCATGACCCTAAAAGCCTTTTTCATACCTTTATCTCACTCGGGCCCCTAACTAACCTCACAGCTAGAGACTTTGTATAGCTCTTTGATGAAAACATAGACCTGGTAACAGATTAAACTAAAGGGGAGGACTTTGTCATGTATAGGTATCAATCGTTTTCAATAACCACTAGAAAATATGTGACTCGATATGGCAATTATTTATGTGTAACAATGATGTGTAACAATGATAACATAACAATAAATCTAGATCTATTCACTGATTAAA
Source organism: Pelobates cultripes (assembly GCA_933207985.1). Taxonomy (NCBI): domain Eukaryota; kingdom Metazoa; phylum Chordata; class Amphibia; order Anura; family Pelobatidae; genus Pelobates; species Pelobates cultripes. The sequence continues at coordinate 315,610,344 of OW240912.1, read as the reverse complement.
GATTTCTCCCCTCATTACTCCACCCCTCTAATACTCAGCTTCTATTTTGTTCTTTCTTACACTTTTAATTCCTTCTCATTTGTTTCTGAACAAGAAATATATTTGACCCTTTCTCACCACCACCTGTTCTCTTGATCCCATTCCACCTCACCTTATCCTGTCTCTTTCCTCTAGTCTGGCCCCATTCCTAACATATATTTTCAGTCTCTCTCTCTCGCTCTCTCTCTCTCTCTACTGGCATCATTACCACTACCCTTAAACATGCAACATGTCTACATCATCCCAAAGAAGCCATCTCTGGACCCTACTTCTCCTTTACTATCTCATATCACTACTCTCCTTCACTTCCAAGCTTTTTGATTAGCTTGTGTTTGCATGTATAACTCTTATATTAACTCCTTCCTCAACCAGTGTCAATTTGGCTTCTACTCTCTCCTATCTACTGAAACTTACTAAAGTGACTAATAATTTAATCTCTGCCAAATCTAAAAGTAATTACTTTCTCTTAATAAACCTCATATATTCTGCTGCTTTAAATAATATTGACCACTATTTTATTATTCAAATCCTCCCCAACCTTGGCCACCATGACACTGTACTTTCCTGATTTTTAGCCTTTTGAGTTCTTCTTCACTACCACTTAGTTGGTGTTTCTCAAGGCTCAGTTCTTGGTCCCCTTTTATTCTCCATTTTCACTGCCTCTCTTGGTAATCGCATTAAAGGGACACTCCAGACCTCTAAAGCACTTTAGCTTACTGAAGTGCTTTTTGTGTGACGAGTGTGTACTTGCAAGGAGATGACTTGCAAAGGCTACAGAAAAGAGGCATGCAGATTTTGCTAACTGTTTTTTGATATATCCCTAATGAAAAACTCCATAATTAAATTAATGGGTAGTAAATCTACTAAATAGCAATTTAAAAAATATGTTTCTTGTCCCTTCTTGTCTTCTGCAATGCATCACAGATTGCCTCTCTTTAATCTCTTCCATGATGTCTTTCAGTTTCCTAAAACAATATCTTTGTAAAACTAAATTCCTCATCTTTCCTCCATAAATTATAGACATGCCCATATCTCAATGCAGGTTAATGGGACACCTTTTACCCAACCCTTTAAGCCAACCCTTAAATCATAATTGTCAAAGATTTTCTTATGTCTGTTTGATTTGTATGCAATTTTTCTTTCCTTTCAATTTGGCTCCACAAGCTGACATCCCATGAGTAGTATACTTCTTTATCCCTCTTTCACCACGCCAGCCACTTGGTTTAAAATGTGGCACGTTAATACTGCTAATAATTCCCCCACAGACGATGGTCTAGTACGCTTAAGCCATGTTCTCCTAATGTCTGTCTAACAGGGGGATTGTCCATAAATCCAATATTATCAGTATTTCCTTCCCTATTAAAAAGAATTGTGATCAAGATGACTTTTCTTATGGTTTATTTTCACTTTGCCTGATTCTTACTTGTTTGATATCATTTTCCTACCTTGAAAAAAAGGGCAGCTCATCTTGACAAAACTATATTGTAACCATGTCTCATATCCTTGTGCAAAACTGTCATTTATCAATGCCTATTCATGTACAAGCTAATGCCCATCAAAAATAACGAATGTAAATTTAAAAAAAAAAAATGAGAACAGAAAATGTAATGACAGTTGTACTGTAATTCTTTAATCCTGTGATTAAGTACAGTCAACAACATGATTAATATGTTCATTGTTAACAAAACTACTGGAGGGAAGTACAATATCTCACAAAATATTTATACATACACTATTTTAGAATATTTTAGAATAACTATTGAGGTTAGGATAATGCTGAAAACTGAGCTATTTTATAGTATTAAGATCTTCTTAACTAGCTTAATTTTATTATTTAAAAAATATAGTGTATCCTTCACAATATAGATTTGTTTACTTGTAAATATTTTTATGGAATGAATCAAGCTAATAAAGAGGGCAACATCTAGTACAATTCTACGAAGACAGACAGAGCTAAATTCTATCAGTACTAATAATTTTCTAGGACACTAAATGATCATGGCATAGGCTAATCTAATAAGTCTTCCATTATCCTTTAATACTTTAAATCTGTGCCTAAAGCTTTGTGAGCCATTATCAAATCGTAGTTCTGTTTGCAGCGTGCTGCATAATACTGAATTTAACACATATTACCCCTGAATCTTAATTACCAAAACAAATTGTTTACCACCTAATTACGCTACTAAAGGTTACTATATATTTATTCTTTGAAATTAAAGTGATTAAACAGTTAGGAAATCTGATAATGTTATGGCCTGTACAGCATATAAGAAGTATTACAGTTTTATTCAGAGGCCATTAAACACAAATGATTATCTCCTTCAACATGGGATAACTTTGGGATTTTGGATTATTCATAATATCTCTATCCTGCGTTGGACATTTTATGTTTAAGCTTTAGCATTTATATGTAGAGATTTGTTTGGTTTATATATATATATATATATATATATATATATATTTTTTTATTTTTTTTTACGATTGTGACACCTGACCAATGATCTAACTTTGGCAATAAAGCTCTTCTTGAGTAATTGTTTTCAAATATAAACTACTCAGTTTGTTAGTTATACCCATCTAGTAAAGACTTTCTATTAAAGGGACATAACTTTGTTACAACACCTACAGTTTATTATGACTGTTTATTAGATCCTCAAACGTGGACCTGGCCATAATTTAACGTATAGTGGAGGCGTTTGCCATGTTCTTAGTTGTTTTATATAATTACTAGAAAATGTGTGAATAGATATGACAATTATTTGCCATACTGATGAGTAACAACGATAAGATAAAAATAAATCTGGATCTATTGACTGATTAATGGTATAGTCACTGGAAATGTCTAAGTATGTTTCCATAAGAAAAACATTGCAGTGTAAAATGTACTGTATTTTCAGCTAGTAACACATTATAGAAAATGGAAGATTAACAATAAGAATGAAAAAAAAAGTATAACAAATAATAAAGCATTCCTATTCCTGCTTTGCATGTTAAATATTTAGAATTTCAGTAATTACAGCCAAATTAGACATACCAATATTTAATGTGAGTGTTAATGTATTCATTTATGAACACAACTTCTATATAGGAAATTGAAACATTTCAATCATTTTGAACACATTTAACATATTACTGCATCCAAGGGGATTTCTACACAAATGTATTGCAGAATAGTTTACGACAGATGTTAGTCTATTATCCCTGTCCAGCTGTTGCTGAAAACAAAAAGAAATTAAAGAAAAATTTAAATATATAAATATATATATATATATATATATATATAAAGAAAACAAAATGATCTATTTAAATATGAAAACATCCTTTCATTTTGTGTTTGCAACTAACATGCAAAAAAACAAAAGCACAATTGTGTTTGTGCATGAAAGGACCAATATGTGTTATTGTTAGTAAAAATGTCTACTGTGGGATATGAATTCAGCCATATTTTATATGTATCTGTATTTTAAGTTAAAAACATTCATGAAATTTACTGTGGTAATATAAGAACTGATTCTTTATCTTACATATGTCTGCTTACTCTAAGATATGAAAATTTTATGTGTATAATATTTTGTACAACTGCAGTAGGAAAAACTGCCTTTTTAGGTGCACTACACAAATGTGGAATTCATTTTTTTAGGCACTCTCTAGTTGTTTTTTGGGTTCATTCACCAGGTTGTCTATTTACAATTTAACCATTACCATAGCCATCACAAATTTTGAAAGATCTGGAAGGGCTTCATATAGTCTATACCAATACTACCTCAGTACATTTAATATTTATGTATGCTAAAACTGGCAACATATGCCAAGCATAGTTTTATCATCCGAAAGTTTTATGATTTCAATAGGGGGAATTATCACTTTTGATTATTTTTCCAGTTAGTAGAATTCTTCCATTAGCAGCACTAGCAGTACTAGTGTAGCATGTTTCATAAAAAGATTTATATTGCGAAGCTCTTTTGGGGTTTGCATAGTTAAAGAACAACATTATCGTTACCCCTTTTAAGCATCCTGAAGTGGTTATGCAAACACAATTAGGAAGTCAGGACTCTAAACTTCTAAAGTCCTACTACTTTTTCTACTAGCCACGCCAAATTGTTATTTTCCACTGTACACCTCCTTATTGCAATTAGTGCACTGATCATTTTACACCTGTCTCTCAATCATAGCTCGATCGCTCGCTCAAGCTACATTAAGGGCACTAGTGCTCCCTGCATGTCCTGTCCTCAGTGGGTCGGCCTGAGTGACAGATAGACAGCCTATTGTGTATTCACACCAGGCTAACCTGTCATTAACTCAGGCAGATTCACCCCTTTTCCAGGTAGGTCTGAAAAGGGCGGAGCTAGTGAAACATTCGCTTCACTGTACGTTCGTCCATCCTTAGCAGTGGTTGTTGGGATTGAGACGTGTTAAATATAAGTACCTGGTAAGGTAAACCTATAGTCCCATGGTAAGGAAACCTACAGTCCCATAAATACAATTATTATTGCCGGAAATATAGGTTCCCTTCAAATTCTGAAATAAATAATTGAAATAAATGTAAAAAAATAACCCCTGCTCAATTCTTCAAAAGTGTGTATCCTAACAGTCTAGCTCCTTACTAAGTACTGGATTAGAGCATGTGTGATGTTTAAGCACACATTTCCCATTTAATGGCTGGGGTACTTCATGAAAATAATGAAGGATTTAAAGTTGTGAAGATTGTATATTAGATTACGTTTAACATGTTTCTTGTAAATGTAAAGTATATCATTTCCCATTGAAATTAAAACATTAATTCCCAGATGATGTCTCCTCCTTGAAAAACATCATTGCGTTGCCAAATAGATATGTAAGGATGCAATTATGTTTAGATTTATGCAAAAACTCGATTTGCATGTTTTTTTTTCTTTTATAAATGATGGACCAATTATTTTACTTTGTATAGTATTAATTCAGGTATAACTGGATAAAACTACAGCCTCATTTTTTTTCCTCTTCAGATCAACATAATAAATAATTGGTCAAGTGTCAAGAGAGAATTAAATTAAAAGCGTGTGTAATCCCTAAAGAAGAGTCTGTTTAGCTTCAGCTCATTCCCAAAAGGAGACATTGAACCTTGAGATGTTTATATTCTACATGGAAGGGGTTATTTAAAGCCTAATGCACAGGGAATAATTTGCAGCATTACATGCAGAATACACTAGCTACCTGCTCAAGAAACTAGCACATATATGTCAGCTATATTCAACTTATATGTCACAATACTGAATTTACTGCAGTCTGTGATGAAAGAACATGCATTTGAATTGAAGATTCTGTCATTTTACACAGTGTTGGGATCCGTATGCTTGCAATAATTTATAGTCTTGGCAGGATTAGCTCCAAGTCGACCAATTTTTCCGACATACATCAGTGCTGGAGAACTTAGAAACGACTGATCTATGTCACTTGTTTAAAATATAAACTGTTTTTTTTTTTTCCTAGGCTTTTACTTCTTCATATATTTTCTTACATAATATTTTCTTTTTCTTTTTACAGTATGGTGAAGAATATGTTGACCATACATTTCCAACTTGCATGTTCAGATGTTAAAATGTGCCCCAATAATCTGAAAAAAGGTGTTTCATTTGAAAACCTATGTAAGGTGTTCCAGTTTCATGTGTCACTGTTTAAGACAAGCTAACATGCCCTGTGCTAAATCAATGGATAATGTGGGGAAAAAAAAACTTACAATTTAATTATATGTGACAAAAAGATGTTTCTTTGGTAAAGCAATTTTCTACTTAGAAATCTATAAATCATTGCAAGTATTCAATACACTGAAATGGAAATACACATACTACGTAGCACTTACACCTCTGTATATTTAATTTTTTTATATCAGTGACTGTCCAGCCATTTTCAGACAGGGAAAACCATATTTCAAAAATGTCTTATATCTTAAATACATATGATTGTGCTAACTTGAATAATTACTTTGGTATAAATAACTCAGATATGCAACGTACCAGTCAATTCACTGCTCTACACACCTGTCACTGCTTGAGTGACATGCTTATTTGAAATAGGTTAATAATAACATAAGGGAGGGGAATGTTTTTTTGTATTCTCTAATGAGTATGTCTAAAATGTCAGTTCATCATTGTAGGATGCAACACAAACTGCATTATAAATTCTTCATGGTAATTTTACTATAAGAAAGGTGTGTCTGTATAACATATAGATAGATAGATAGATAGATAGATATTTGCACACACATGCAAGATCCAGAGAGCTCACTCATTCACTTTACAGCAATTTCAGAGCTCACAGAATGTATTTTTTTTTTAAAGCACCTAATTTAGGCAAAAATCATTTGGGTTTAGGTATAGTACATACATACATTGCATAACGCAGATGAACCCCATTTTGGCAGGTCCTAATCTAGCAATCTAATGCTTGCTCTTATGAGATTACTTGAGAGATGCTTTCTCCTTGGACTCTCTGCAAGTGAAGGTCATGTAGGGCATTGGAATAAGGCACCTGTGATAGGGAACAGTGAAAAAACAGGACTCCAAGAGGATATGGCTTGGATTCCTTAAAGTGGCCCTAGTAGCATCCAGTGGCGCGCACACAACCCATGGGGCCCCGGTGCGAAACTGATCCATGGGCCCCCCGCCGACATACACACATACACATACATACAGAGACACACACACAAAGACACAGACACAGACAGACAGACACATACAAACAGACAAGCACACATATATACAGACACACACATACATACAGACAGACAGGCAGACACACACACACGACAAACATACATACAAAGACACATCCATACAAACAGACAGACATGCACACATACATACAGACAAGACACACATACATACATACAAACAGACAGACAGACAGGCACACATACATACAGACAGAAACACAGGGGTCAAATCCTGGGGAATAAAGAGTGGGAACTAACCCAAGCTCACCCCCTGCCCACCAAAAAATAATATACACTCATACGCATGTATAAATGCATGCACACACACACTGACAGGTGCACACACACCCAGACACACACATACACTCACAGACACACACATACACTCATAAACACACAGATACACACACAGACACTCATACACACACACACACAGACACATAGACAAACACAGATACACTCACAGACACACACACTCACAGACACACACACACACACACACACATACACTCACAGTCACACACACACTCACACACACAGACACATACACTTACTCACTTACTCACACACACACACACACACACACACATACACTCAGACACAATCACATACACTCACCGACACACACACATACACATACTCAGGCACACATGCATACTTATAAGGAGTAAAACCAAGGAGGTCTTATTCCGCATCTTGGAGCAACATTAGCACGTCACATCCAAAGTAGAGGCCTGGGTTATTTCTGTACATATTGCACATCTCTCATCAGCACTCAAAGCATGCTGGCAACAGACAAAAAAAAATGTCAGGATGCCCCACCCTCCATTCTACTCAAGTCTTTCCCTGAACCCATCCTCCTTGACATTCTTCTACCTCCAGAGATGGGGTGTGATGTAACCAGAGGAGGGGGCTGGCTGCCTGGAGAACTTGGCATTCAACTTGGAATACAGATAAATTATTGTGTTGTCATTTTTTTTTACTTTAAGGGGGGAACAGGAGAGTAAGAGTTACGCTTATCAAAAAAGTTTTTTTTTATTAAAACACTGGGGTTTTTTTTGCGGTAATCCTTTAACAGCTTCTACCAGTATATTGAATTGTATTTTACTATTCACATGAATAAGATCATTTTTTGAACATATATTCATATGATGTAAATGCTGACTAGTTTCATTTTTATTTTATAGTTGGGGAAAAAGTGTGCTATGTATTTAAATACTTAAAAATGTTTGTACATATGTGTATTTTACTTATTTTTACTTTACTGAAAAAAACAGTGAAATGCAGTGCACTAACAAAATATTTACACACACTTTTTGTGAACTTTGTGCACTCTTTGATAGAATTAATAAAAATAGAGCACTTACTCCTGAATAAGTAGAAAAAGGGTTGAGGCAATATAGAAGATTTGTGTGGCACGTACTGACGTTGTGCGTCTTGTTGTGGGATGACGCGTTTCGCCTGGGCTGCTTCCTCAGATCACATCTTAGGTTTGCCGTCCATTTGAATGTATATCAACCTCCATGGGCGTGGGCATTTCAAAGTCCATACTGATTGTTCCTGATTGTAGCTTGTATTCATCTAAATGATCTGAAGGGCATATCGCCTAAATGTCTATTTTTCAAAACAATAAAAAAGTATCTACATAATTTTAAAATAAACATTTTGTGTCCAATATATTATTAGTCCAAATATCTTGTAAATACAACAAAGGGAGGGAGCATATTGTCTAAATTCCTTTGTAAATGTCCCAAATGCATATATGTTATAAACCTCTATACACAAGTCAAGAAATGCATAATATAAATAAAGTAGTAAGAAATGCTAAGCGATGTTAGAAAATGTTCCTACTATATGGGAAGGAAAAGGGAAACATTAGAATTTTATCTGTATCCAACATATTAAATAATCAAAATTTCAAGTTAGTCCAAGACGCATAAAAAGAGCCTAAAATCTAAAATGAAAATGAAAGTAGAAAAAGCATATATATTATAAACCTCAGTGAACATGCAGAAAAAAACCAGTGTAGATGGAAAGAGATAACATAAAAAATGTATATATTATTAATTAGGATAAAATAATCTCTTATTTTTAAAAATTGCTAAAAATAACCTACAAATATTCCTACTAGATGGGGAAGAAAAAAAGGTGGGGGACATAATGGTATCTAAAATCTCAAGTATATATATCTCTCAGTAAAAAGGATAAAATAATAGTAATAATTTAACCAAAAGGGAACTTCATATAAATATTATAAAAATTATATAGATCAAATTCGATATTAAGTCCATTGGGTTCTAAGGTACCCAGTTTGTGTACCCATTTCATCTCTTCCTTCCCTATGTCTAAAATATAATTACCACATCTCCAAGATTTTTTTTACCATCTGAATGCCTAAAACCGTTAAACCACTCGGATCTTGTCCATGGTATCTTTTAAAATGTGCTGAGACACTATGCTTTTCAAAGCCATTTTTAATATTATTGACATGTTCATATATTCTTTTATGAAGAGGGCAAATGCTACGGCCAACATAATGTAATCCGCATGGACAGATTAAAAGATAAATAATATTTTTGCTAAAACATGTTATAAATTAATTTATAAAAAATTCCTCTTCCTTATAATTTGTTTTAAATTTGTTAATGCCTTTCAGAGTTTTGTTTTTGCTGCAATGATGGATTTAGCCTTCCTACCATCAATGTTAAAATTCAAAACCAGAGGTTCTCACACTTATTAGTACTATTGTGTTTAGAAATCAATTCTTGTTCATTCAATTCATTTGGATTTTAGTGTGACATCAGTAATTTACAGAGAACTGTAAGCCAATTACTGGTTTCAGCAGATATCACTGGAGGACGATCATACCACTAAAACTTCCAAGAAAACATACATTCAGAGTATATATAGAAGGCGTATATATTTATTTTGAAATTCATTTTGAAATGCACACATTTTGAATGCATTATGTCTGTAAAACGTCTGGGAATCCCAGCATTCCCCACCCGTTCAGTGAATCCTCTGTTTATTCTAATTCTAACCGTGTTTTGAGGTCCTTCTGCCACTGAAAAACCCCAGATGCAATCAGGGAAACACATAAAAAATGTAACATAAAGCCAGTATAATCTAATAAATATCGATGTTGGGGGGAGGGTGGGATCATACATGCACATGTTTTTTTGTTAATTGTTACGCAGTCTGTGTGTTGTTTTATTGCAAGATTTTAACATCATTATATTCCGGGGAGAGTGAAACAACAACAACAGATGTTGGATGATGAAAAAGAAAACAAAAAACACAAAAATATGATTCTCCATAAAGTCCAAACATTTGTTTATGATAAACAGTTATTCAAATAATTAATAGCTATAGTTTGCAGCCAATTTTAAATTTTTATATGCAATTAATTAGCTTGTTTGCTAATACTGAAAATGAGTGTTTCATGTGTAGCAGTTTTAGACTGCTTATTGTTTGTAACACGTTACTTGTGACAATATTAGTTAAAAATTAATAATAGCGGTAATGGTTTTAATATATGAACATACCAGCCATGGTTACACGTAATACAACTGGGTATAGCTCTAGTGGAGATATTTACTAAAATATGACAAGTTACATTAGAAACCTTATGCATCCACTTTTTGCAGTTCTTTATTTAAAGCAGATTAGAGTGACAACATGTAAAATCACACATTACCGCATTAAGAAAGCACCATTATGAAAGCAACTGTAGAACCATTTACATTTTCAAAAATGTTACAGCGATAAGCCCCTCAGTAATTACACGTAATATCAAGGTGCTTATAATTAAACTTGTGCATTCATATTATTTCTTTGTACCTAAATATAGGTATTATATTGAATTCTCGCTTTTCTAACATTTTAGTATTTATGTTCCTATGTGTTAGTACATCTTTATATCATGTTACTTCAAATGTATGCTTTGTGAAGGCTGTTTACTAACCACTCAGTAATTGCCGATGTAAAATGCATCACAGAACAACCCATGCATGTGATCATTTTTCACAGTTTATATTTAGCCGTTGTCATTAAAGAAGATCACTTATGCTTTTTAACTTGCATATTTATGTTTACACTTAAAATATATAGCAAAAATAGAATACCACATTTGCTGTGCCTATCATGCAAAAAATGTATGATATTGCAATAACTAAAATAGTATTCACTCTATCTAAATTATCAACAAATTTATATATTAACAGAACATTTTACCATTAGTGGCTATGTGGAGAAGCATTAAGAGAGCAACAGGGAATATAAAAAATGGGACAGATTTTAAATCTGTTCTGTCTCACTAGGTTTTGCACATGCCTAGTCTGGTTTAAGAAGGAATTCCAGGGGCATCCCATTGAGTTGCCATTCAGGCAGCAGAGCCAACTGCCCATATGTGGAGGAATGCTGTTAGCTACTTATTCAGGGGCCATAATTTGCTCATGGCACCATGATAAGGGGTTACAGTATCCACAGTACACAAAAGTAGGATACCATTTTGGAAGTAGCAGGCAAAGAGCACAGCAGCAGTAGCAGATCCTGGCCTCTGCTATATGTTAATGTATAATATAATTGTATCTCCTCCAATAGCTTTAGTATTTGCCTGTGCACTGTGCTACTAATAGTTTTTATAACTCGTACTGCAAATTAAATTAAGCAACCCAGTGTTCACCATTTTTTTAAGTGGTAGCTGAGAACTGAGAGATGTGCTATGGCTAGTTTAAAAGTTGCAGAGCTCCACACTGAAAGACTGGGGCTGTGACTCAGATTCTGATATCAGTCTGTTAACCCTTTAACGCCGTTACGGCGTTCTATGCCGTCCCACTTTAATTGGGCTTTAAAGCGGCATAGAACGCCGTAACGGCTTTGAGCCCTGGAGCACCCGGTATACTCACCTTACCGGAGCTCTGCTTCGGGAGGACTGCCTCACAGCCCAGGCAGCCCTCCCAGGGCAAAAAAAGCCCCCGGGGGCCATGTGATCGCTCTCAAAGAACGATCACATGGCCCCCTATAGCTGGCTGTGGATCAGCCAGCAGTGGGACTGTCTGAAATGTCAGATAGTCCCACTGCTGGTGGGAAAGTAAAAAAAAAAATTTTTAGACATGTTTTAAAATAAAATAAATATATATATATATATATATATATATATATATATAATATATGTATATATATTATATATATAATATATATACCTATTATATATATGTAACGTCATACGTAATGTATTTTAATATTAATATAAGTACATATATTAGTATTAAAATACCCTTAGAATGATGTTACATATATATAATATGTATATATATCTATTATATATAATAGAAATATACACATATATGATATATATATATATATATATATATATATAAAATACAAATAACCGCAAATATATATATATAGATAAATACATATAATTACATAAAAGATTACATTAGTATACATGTAGAATTTAAGTACCTATAAATGCATATATATTAAAATTCTACATGTATATTTAAGTAATCTTTTAACATAATTATGTGATTTGATTAATTCAAATTTGATTGACATGCCTGACAACACAGGGAGAAAGTGCAGAGAATTTAATTTGCAAGCACTATATATGACCCTGTAACTCTCCAAGTCACCATAAAACCTGTACATAGGGGGTACTGTTTTAATCAGGAGACTTCGCTGAACTCAAATATTAGTGTTTCAAACTGGTAAATTGTATTACAATGATGATATTTTAAGTAAAAGTGAAGTTTTTTGCATTTTTTACAAACGAACATCACTTTTATGGACTATATTATTGTTGTAATATATTTTACTGTTTTAAAACACTAATATTTGTGTTTAGTGAAGTCTCCCGAGAATAACAGTACCCCCCATGTACAGGTTTTATGGTGTTTTGGAAAGTTAGAGAGTTACATATAAGGCTTGCATTTAATTTTTTTGACATTGAAATTTGCCAGATTGGTTATGTTGCCTTTGAGAGCGTATGGTAGCCCAGTAATAAGAATTACCTCCATGATGGCATACCATTTGCAAAAGTAAACAACCCAAGGTATTGCAAGTGGTGTATGTCCAGTCTTTCTTAGTAGCCACTTAGTCACAAACACTGGCCAAATAGGGGTACTGTTGTACTCGTGAGACATCGCTGATTACAAATATGTGCTTTTTTGCAGTAAAACCTAACAGTATTATGACATTCACAGCTAAAATGTCAGACGGAAATACAAATTTAAAAAAAATAAAAATCTTAGTTTATCACATTTTATTAAATTTTATTCATAATAAATTATGTTCCATATATGAATAGTTAATGATAAATTAAATCCCTGTTTCTCATAAACAAAATGATATATAATAAGTGTGGGTGCACTTAATGTGACAGCGGTGAATTACGGTTGAACAGACATATAGCGCAAATTCAAGTTTTTGTTTACGTTTTGTTTTGCTCAGAATGTGCACTATTGACTCCGTCCTGAACGTAATGATTGTAACTGCTGTTTACCATATCAGCTGTTTTGGCTGCATATTACTATTGCAGATTACTTACATTGCCAGCTGAAAAGGTAATAAAGAACATATCAGTATGCTGCTGCTTTAACCCTGTGTACACTGTGTAGCTGACATGTTTCATAACAGCAGAAACATTCATTATAATGCTGTAATGATTCTATATTATAACTAGTAACTCTGTACTGAAGAGGGACTACTATTAGGGGTAAAGTACATGAGGTTAAGTGGACAGATGCCACTTGTCACAACATGAGGGCTTCAGAGTTTAAGGTCAGAGTCAGAATTCTGGGGAAGGAGTCTGGCACCCCACCATCTTAAAACGTCACCACCCAACATTGACCATTATTGGAGGTGGATTTAACACTGCAATGTTAACACTGCTGTTTAAAAAAAACAAAACAAACTGCAATGTTTTACATTGCAGGATTAAAAGGACATGGGCACTGCACCTAGACCACTTTAGTGAGATGAAATGGTATGGGTAACTATAGTTTCTCTTCAAGTTTTACTTCTGTGTCTATGTTTTGCCTTTATCTCCACTACAAAAAAAAAAAAAAACTACAAAATTTTTCTTTCATATTCAATGCATAAGCATCTAAGCACTCATAAAATGCTTCCATCTCATGCTCACACTAGACATTGTGGTATGCATTTTTGGGTAATTATATGTTGAATGCACTTCTATGCAAAAAGGGTAAATATATCATTTAGATGATTATTTATTGAATTGAATGTATAAAAGGCTTTCTTTATTAAAAATGAAACTTTTCCCTGACATACCTAACATGCTGTTTGAGTGAATGTTTGGATTCCCCTTTATACCATTTACATGTATAGCTTTTGATGTGTGCATTATATCTATTACTGTGAGGAAGTGGTGGTGGAATGGCAATAGAGCAGCACTGGGTACAATTGTTTATTTGTTTAAGCTCGCTGCCTAGGTGTTCTCTTGGACTCCGACCTCTCCTTTAAGCCTCATGTTCAATCTATCGCCAAATCCTGTCATTTCCATCTCAAAAACATTGCGCGCATCCGCCCCTACTTAACGCCAGATGCGACTAAGGTGTTGGTCCATTCCACTGTCCTTTCTCACCTTGACTACTGTAATCCGCTTCTCAGTGGTCTTACATGCTCCCAACTTGTGCCGTTACAGTCCATAATGAACGCGGCAGCGAGGCTCATCTTCCTGCCCGCCCGCACTTCCCATGTCTCACCCTTCTGTCAGTCCCTACATTGGCTTCCTATAAAATATAGAGCTCAATTTAAAATTTTGAATCTTTCTTTCAAATCTCTGCATAATGTTGCTCCCACCTATCTATCCTCCCTTATACACAAGTATGTCCCGTCTAGGCCCTTACGATCTGCTGAAGACTTACATCTATCTTCTGTCCGTACTCCCACCTCTGATGCTCACCTTCAAGATTTCTTGAGGGCTGCACCGTTCCTGTGGAACTCACTTCCCTCCTCCGTTAAATGCTCACCCAGTCTCCACTCCTTCCAAAAAATCGTTAAAAACCCACTTCTTCATAAAAGCGTATCAATTAAACTGTTAATATCTCCTGACTGATTCCTCTTCTGCAACTGTGTCATTTTACCCCACTCCCTCTAGCATGTAAGCTCATTGAGTAGGGCCCTCAACCCCTCTGTTCCCGTGTGTCCACTTTGTCTGGTTACAACTACATGTCTGTTCGTCCACCCATTGTAAAGCGCTGCGGAATTTGATGGCGCTATATAAATATCATAATGATAATAATAATAATAGGTACTGCTCTTAATACTCTTTCTCTGCTATAGGCTTTTTTTGTTTTGTTAGTTTTTTGTTTGGTTTTTGTGGACATTTGTATAGATGTTGGGCAGCATATGCCATGTTAGGCTGATAAGGCACGGTATGTAAGATTAATTCCTGCAGAGTCCTACACTTTTTGCATATGCTTGTATAGTATTACTGAAGGAACATTGCTAAGGCATTTCTGTGTAGATGCCTGAGCGTGCATGTGCTTGCCCAAGGTCTCAAGGGGTGGTGAAGTAGCTCAAAATGCAGAAGTGCAGCATAGGTAGGTGTGTGTTTACTTAGCACTGCTGCCTTATTTGCCCTAATAAATGCTACTGTAGCATTTCAGTTTGCAGGGGAACAATGAACTGTCACTTTTAGAGAATAACATATGATGTATATTTTTTATATAATTGCATGCATGGACATTGAATAATTTCCTTACCACCCGTTATTTATAATTGTGATATATTTTTTGCGACACGCAAATAATTTTGCTTCTGATTCCCAAAAATGCTAATTTGCATAAGTACACCTGTGCTTCTGCAATATGTCTGGAGCTTAGAAACATAACTATATACGATGCCGATTACAAAACTGCTGCAGCTAGATTACTAATGAACTAGGCACTTATCATATGACATCCATCTTCTGCTAGTTTCCCTTAAAGGGACCTTTGCAGGAACTCATGCAGGGTTATTCACTTTAGTTGGGAGTTCAAAGTGAATTTTACATTTCAGGTCAAAATATCCTAACAGGATAAATGCTCCCAGTCAGTTGTGCTTTCACTTTGGCAACTTTGACCTTCAATTTGAAATTCACTTTGAATTCCCTGCAATTCCCACTGATGAAAAAGTCTAAATAGGGTTACTTTGTTCAAGGACATGTATTGAAAAAGGGGACAATCAGGAACATTTGTATTTTGTTTTATGTCCTTCAATAAACCTTTGGTAGCAATTCCTCTAATTGAAGTGGACTAGGTGCAGTGTTCCTGTCCCCCTTAGCCCTGCAATGTAAAACATTGCAGTTTTAGAAAAACTGCAATGTTTACATTGCAGGGTTAAGACTGCTCCTTGAGGCTGTTTACCAGACAGTCACTAGAGGCGATTTCTGCAGGTACACAGAGTTTAACTTCATGAACTGATGCTGGACATCCTCGTGGTTTGCATAAGAACACCAACCATCTTTAAAATCCCCATAAGGGCCTCATGCATGTGTGAGGCTTGCCGCACATGTGCATCAGCATCTCCCTCATCTCCTATGTCAGAAGAGGTGGAGACAGACATTTTGTGCTGGAAAGAGAAAAGCGTAAAAAGATTTTTTTTTAACCTTTCCATTCCTGGGACAGGCCTGACAATATCCTAATGGCTGAGGAACATTATAGCGTTAGGAATAAACATTTGTATTCCTAACGGTATAGTGTTCTTTTAAAATGTTATGTAATAGCTGCCTCCCTGTATATAAAACCTGCCCGACCCACCTAAAGTTGCCATGTTTCTCTCAGAGATAACTCAACATTTATTACTCAAATATTACCTGTGTTGCTATAACATATTCCTGCTATCCTGTTTTCTATCCCATAGAGTGATAGAAGCTCCTTTAGATAGAAATATTTAAAAAGGAATTTAAGGTTTATGAAATTATTATAGCTCCATATAACATTATCAGGGTATTTCTGAACTTTACTGTCAATGTTTATTGTCATATATAACAGTTACATATTGAGTCCATCTGGGAGTAAATTAGTATTTTCAATATTATCATTGTTGTTATCACAACAATTTTCTTTCATTCAAGTAAGAATTGCTTTTTAAATCTTATAAATAATAATAAAAAAAAAAATTAGGTCAGTATATATATATATAGCTATAGAGATACATGTTTCATGCCAGACTACTGTTGTAGGGTCTTAGTCAGATGTTGCAAAGGGAATTATATAACAATGCAAGTTCTAGAAATAACTAGACAGTATCTTTCAACAACTATACACATTGCCTGGTCTGTTTTTGCTGCCTCAGCAAACATAATTAAATTGTAGTCTATTGTAGAGCATCTCATTTCCTTTGAAAATCCTGTGGATTATTCAGACACGTCACAATTCCTTAGATAAATTTTAAACATAGTATTACCTGTTGTTTAATTACTTTTCCTGCTTCAAATATAGAGCTGAGTAAGAAACATATCAGATTACTAGCATACATTTTCCTATTTAAAAATATGATAATTATTCATGGCCACTTAGGCAAACCTTTTATGGTATAGGTGCAAAGGCAAAATAAGAAGAAACAAAAGTGATGGATTTATATTTCTGCCACCCTTATCATAAATACAAAAAAAAAAATACTCTGTCCTCACGCCTGAATGACAGTCACACAGTTTATTGAATCAGTCTTACATCTGGTACTCAAAAGGGTTTATGATACCTGAACTTTTTTTGTTATTCAAGATGACTAAACAAATAATTAAGAATATTTAAAGTCTTAACAAGTAAGAATTCTGATGAATCCTGTTTTGTATAACATGTACTGTGTAATATGTATTGTATAATACTTGGTCATCACAGTTGGTAGTCCCATACAAATATTCTTTTGAAATCTTATAACATCAAAACGTAAATATTTGATGTTTAGATGATGATCCCAGAAATGGATTTGGAAATGTGGATAGTATCCAAATTGTAGCAAACAAGAAACAAACTAGGTAAATTAAGAAACATTATTTTAATGGAAGTATCACAACAGACAAGGACAATAGCATTTCCTTCCTGGCTATTGTATGCTCCTTTTCAATGGGTGATTATTTTTAATGTTCTACATTATACAACTTATAATAGAAGTATAATCTGCTTATTATAATATGTTCTCTTTTTAAGTATAAGTAATTGCCTTTAGGATTGCTTTTTGAGAAAAATAAAAAAATCTGAAATCCAAGAGAGTGCATTGTATGGAATGCTGTTTTTTTTTATCTCTAATTTCGTATTTTTACTGAAATATTGCAGTGTTTTGAGGACATCAGTAAACGCACTGTCTTTATATCCTTGTTTCCTGAAATAATCACAAATGCTCCATTTGAAAACCTTGAATTTCCACTTGAGGAGATCAAAATTATATATGTAAGATTTGAAAGCGTGAATTGTTAAGACATCCTTCCTGGGCTTTTCAAATAAAATATATATTGTACATAACAAGCTAATAGCAAGGCAACATTTTAAATTGTTCTGCTATTCAGAATGCATTTAATGCCAACATATTTTTATAGGACATTTTGTTTTTTAGCTTTTATAGTAACAATCAATTAATTGAGCTTCTTTTACTTTAGTTTATATCTGTGTTTAATAAACCTTGTTTATAAGAATGTATAACTTTACATATATTGTATATGTATAGTGTCTAACCTTTGAATTCAAAATATGAATGTCCTCATGAGTGGCCTGTGGCTTTTATAAGTAATTCTAGCAACGTTGTCTGGCATGATACAAGATGGGCCCACTGAGTGTGCCAGTTACACAATTGAGGATTACTGTTGAGAAACATATCAATGAAAAGACTAAAATAAAAGCGAGATTGGATTGTTGGAAGGCTTCCATGTACAAAGCACTGCTCAACACTTGTGGGTGGAAATCTGACCTGGCACCAAGTGTGTTTATCACTGCAATTTATGGGGATACCAGCGGTAAAATAAAATTGTAAGCCTAAATAGGGCTCTCTTTACAGGAAGTGTTTATGGAAGGCTGTGCAAGTCACATGTAGGGAGGTTTGACTAGGGTTCATAAACAAAGGGATTTAACTCCTAAATGGCAGAGGATTGAGCAGTGAGGCTGCAGGGGCATGTTCTATACACCAAAACTGCTTCATTAAGCTAAAGTTGTTCAGGTGACTAAAGTGTCCCTTTAATTTGCTAAACATTTCTTGAACAGTTATTGGAAATAGACTGTAATTAGACAGATGCATTGACGTTGTCAATGGTAAAATATTCAGTTCATTACAACATATTTGTCACCCAACTTATTGAATAGCATAATGTCTAACAGAATAGAATGGATTTAATTACAATTTTAGCTGACTAGGTGGTTGTTGAATTGATGTGTTGACAGGTCCAGTTGTTGTTATTGTTGAATTCGGTTTCTTATGGCATTCAGAGGGTTACACAAATTATTCCTGCAATTCTGTGATTAGATTTTCTTTTTCATTTGTAGTCTATTTGTGTAGCTCTTCACATTTGCCTTTCTTTTTTTTCACCCCAAAGTGCATTGGACTAGAAACATTATTTTTATGTTTTCCTGTTTGACATGTGGAGATTGATTTAATGCTGTGCTTGATGTTGCTTCATGGAGAGAAGAGCAGCTTCCGAGCTATTTTATACATGAGAAAAGACATGAAAGATGAAATCTTATGCAAAGAAGCACAAATGATCATTGCATGATCAAACATAAATGATTGCCTCCTGTTTCCTTTTTATTTTTTATCGCTGTAAAGATTTAAAGATTGATACAGCAAAGTAAAGAAAAGTATGCTATTACATGTATCAGTCTGAAGGTTTTCATTGTTGGGTTACTCTAAAAAAATTAGAAAGGTTTTTGTTTTGATTTCCACACATAATTAATGTGACCTGCTTTCTAAGAAAAATTTTAACAAAAAAGTAGACTTTACATATATCTCAATAACTCTCCTTTTAAATGTTTAAATATTCCTCAGTGTCTGTCAGTTGGTCTATCGATCAGCTAACTGCCTATCCACCTTTCTGAACTATCTAATTCCTTGTAATGAGTATTTGTAATTATTGCACCTGTAAATAATTTCACCTGTACCTGTACAAGCTCAGTTGTTAGTACATATAGGTATAATTAAAGCACATATTTACATAGTATGCCTCACATATCCTATGTTGTTTGTCCTGGGATCATAGACATTGCTAAGAGGGACTTTAAGCCCTTAACGATTGATGACGATTCAGGACCGTCATTGGAAACATCCCCTTGGGGACTGGTGACGGTCCTGAGCCGTCATAATGGAAAACAAGCAACGGGAGCGATCAGAGATCACTTTCACTGAAATATCTGCGAGGCAGATAGTAACAGCCAATTATGTCATGTGAGCGACACGCAATCACTCACAATTGGCTGCTGTCAAAGTGGGTGTTACAAACATTCACTTTGACAGTGATCTCTGCCTCTTTCTCCTCTGTAGCGTTTTGAGAGGGAGAGAGACAGAGATCGTGATATATTGTTGCTAGACATGTTGCCAGAAGTGCCAGAATCTGTGAAAACAATAATAAAATTACTAAAATGTGCCTAGCAAAGCAAGCAAACTATATTCAGCGAAAATGGGCAAGTCCAAAATTTGTTACTGTAAAATCGTGGCAAACCAATGCATGGGGGGCATAGGTGTACTCACTGGACTTTGCAGAAAACAAACTGAGGTCTTTTCTGGCAGTAACATATAACCAGCTGGCTAAAATCATAAAGCAGAATTAAAAAAAATTTCCCCCATGCACTTTCTCTGAAATTTTCTTAGCACAATGATTGGGGGGAGGATGTAAACACACCCCATATACAATATCCTGGCATGTCTACTTTATAAGAAATATATACTTTTATGATGGTAACATTAACTGGGGGATGCAAAAATACGCCAAACTAAATATGGGCCAAGTATACCTATATATCATGTTGAAAAACTGATATGCACCAGTCTCTATCGTGGCCTTTTAGCAATGATCACTGTACTCAGGAGATGTTGCTAAACACATATTGTGGTGTTGTTCAGCAGTGACACATAACAGGATCTGTTAATTCATGCATAAAGTACAATGTGTGTAAAAAAAAAAAAAATTACTATCCAGAGGCTTGACAAAGGCTGGTGGTAGTTTCAGTGCATGGAAAATGTTAAAATACCACCATTTGAAACACCCTGAGTTGTCTACTTTTCAAAAATATATGGTTTTATGGGGGTAAAATACATTGTCCCAAATAGGACATGGGTGCAGGTTGACTACATGTCAAAATTCCAAGTTGGAAAACAGATAAGTGCACCTGTCAAATGTGGCCTTTTAGCCCCAAAACAACCCAACAAGCCTATGCATGGGTGGTATCACTGTACTCTGGAGATGTTTCTGAACACATATTGGGGTGTTGTTTGGCAGTGACACATAACAGGATCTGTTAATTCATGCCTAAAGTAAAATGTGTTTGAGAAAAACACACAAAAAATACTACCAAAAGGTTTGACAGAGGATGGTGGTAGAATTAGTGCATGCAAAGTATTAAAATACCACCATTTAAAATACTCTGGGTTGTCTACTTTTCAAAAATATATGGTTTAATGGGAATAAAATACATTGGCTGGCTTCAAAAATGTCACAAATAGGACATGGACGCAGGTTGACTACATGCCAAAATTCCAAGTTGGAAAACAGATATGTGCACCTGCCAAATGTGGCCTATTAGCTCCCAAACGACCGAACAAGAATATGCATGGGTGGTATCACTATACTCAGGAGATATTGCTGGACACATATTAGTGTGTTTTTTTTGGCAGCAACACATAACAGGATCTATAAATGTATACCTAAATTGCAATGTATGTGAAAAAAAAAAAATAAACAAAGAAATTACCTATGCAAAGTTTGGCAAAAATGGCTGCATAGAAAGTGTTAAATAATATGTGTTAAAAGTGTTAAAATATCCTTAGATGAATACCCTGGGTTGTCTTCTTTAAAAAAAAATATGTACATGTGGGGTGTGATTCAGAGATATTATAACAGATATCAGTGTTACAATGTCACTATTGATACATTTTAAAAATATATATTTTGAAACAGCAATGTAATTATAGCCCTATCAAAAAAAGCATGTAAACACTGGGCGTTTTTAAAGTCAGAACAAAATTTTGAATCTATTTAGCAGTTTTTTTCATTCGCTTTGGTAGATGAGTAAAAGATTTTTCAAGTAAAAGTCATAAAAAAAACATGTTTGTTTTTCAATTTTTCACCATATTTTATTATTTTTTTTCAATTAAATTACATGACATGATACAAATAGTGGTATGTAAAGAAAGCCCGTCTTTTCCTGAAAAAAAACAATATATAATTTGTATTGGAACAGTAAATGAGAGAGAGGAAAATTACAGCTAAACACAAACACCACACAAGTGTTAAAACAGCCCTGGTCCTTAACGTACAACATGGCCAAAACAGTCCGGTCCTGAAGGGGTTAAAGGCTAAAGTCCCAGATCTCTACAGTTGATAGAGGGGGCTGAAGACTGATAGTGTTTTTTTCATTTTTATTTTATATCATGCAATTCATTCTCAAATCAGCCTCCTGTTATAAATGTAACGATCAGTAGTATAATGCTCCATTAGTCTACTTAAGGGGAGGGTGACCTCCAAGTGACTGCTGGGAGGGAGTGCTGAGTAACATAACATTTCTATACATCCCTGTATTAGTAAGGTAATATGTTGGGTTCATATTAAATACCTGGCTTTGGGTTTTTTTAGATCATAAGGAGCATAATCAGCAAGGTAAGGTAGAGACATAACATAGAGAAGCAAAGTAGGCCATGACTTATCTCCACCTCTCTGTCAAACTTATCTTTAGGCACAGATGAGTCTGGAGCCAAGCACTTCCCCAGCTTGGGATGCTTTGATTTTGGCATAAATAAGTGATGTTGTCAGATGAGGTACAAGTAGGCATCGAGTCTCTGCGTACCTAGCAGTTACCCAAAATCGAGAGAACTGGAACATAGTTTTTGACAAATATTTTATTTGTATATAACTACAAATCTGTATATTTGCTTGTTGCTTAGATATTACATTGTGTAGAGAAAACTATGTACAGATTAAATCAAGACTCTGTTATGCACGGCAGTGCTAATTACAGCTTTGCATACTACGTGCAGATAATGTGGCATTCTGCACAACTATAGACGCCCCCAAACCAAGCACTGATTGTATAACATGGACACTGTTTCTAAAGAGAGATTTAGTAGCCTTTTAAACAATCTGGGGGCAGGGGACAAGCTGTTGGATTTATTGAACAAACACAGACAAATATGTATTTCATTATAATAGAAACTAATTGATCTACTGGAGGCATGTCAGGAAATATGCATATTGTGCAGAAGGACGGAGGGCCTTGCTTGTTTGGTAATAGATGTCCAGGGCAGTAATGGAGAACCTGTTATGGCACTGATGCCAACAATAGAAGCCATTTTAGTGCCCGATTCAGGGTATCAATCACTTGTATTGCAAGAACAGTAAGGCCAGTAAGGTTTTGTCATGTATAAATAGGGGCATAAATTCTCGGGATGAAAATATAATTTTGCCTCTTTATAAATCGCTGGTAAGACCACACCTTGAATATGCTGTGCAATTTTGGGCATCTGTTCTAAAGAAAGATATTGTGGCACTAGAAAAAGTGCAGAGACAAGCTACAAAATTGATAAAAGGAACGGAGCATTTTAGTTATGAAGAAAGGTTAAAAAATTTAAATCTGTTTAGTTTGGAAAATGACTGAGAGGGGATATGATAACAGTACAAACCTTTATCTAGAAATTTATTCAGAAACAGGGCCATACATAGGACACAAGGTCACATATTTAGGCTGGAAGAAAGGAGATTTCATTGAAGGCAAAGAAAAGGTTTTTTTTACAGTTAGAGCAATAAGGATATGGAATTCTCTGCCTGAAGAGGTGGTTTTGTGAGAGTCTATACAGATGTTTAAACTGCAATTGGATAAATACTTGCAAAAATATAATATACAGGGGTATAATTTCTAATTAGTGGGGTAATAGCTGCTTGATCCAAGGAGACATCTGACTGCTATTTTGATGTCAAGAAGGAATTTTTTCCAAGTTTGTTGCAAAATTGGAAGTGCTTCAGACTAGGTTTTTTGCCTTCTTTTGGATCAACAGCAAAAGCATATTTAAGGAAGACTAAACTTGATGGACGCAAGTCTCTTTTCAGCTGTGTAACTATGTAACATATGGAACAGCACACTTATAACTAAACAAAAGAAAATATAGACAAATTGTATGAAAAGAAAAGTAATTTTTATATATAGCATTACACATTACACTTATATATAGCATTACATTTATATATAGCATTACAATTTTCAGGTTATTTGCTAATGCAGGAATTGTAAAAAATTGGCCATGGAATCACAATTTTTAGGAAAATATAGATGAGTTGGAGCTAAATATATTTCCGATTTTGGCTATTTTTTTGTATAATTTTCAACTCCCTGCAATCTTCATTTTTATATAACTATTGTGTTTCAAATAAAATAAGACCTTTACAATATTAAACCACATATTAAAAAGTTATTAAAAAAAAACAATATTTGTCTGCTAGCAAAAACTGTTTCTCTGGAAAATAATTAATTTGCATTTGATATTTTGTTGATATCTCGTGTGGGGCTTGTCTGATGGTTTTAAAATCTATATTTTCTACAGCTGTATATTTTCTAGCAATTTACTGCTCAATATATAGATTTTTTTGTGTGACAAGTTTACTTTTAGATGAATGTAATAATGCATCTAACACACCCGTATTAACATAAGAGGTGGTTAGAAAATGTCATTTTGTATGTATAAATCTTCTCCCACTGTATTTCATAGCATATTTGTCAAGCATAGCTTTGCTTTCAATACTGCAAGCTTGCGATGAACCAGTGCAGACCAATATTGCATTTTCCTCGTTGGTAGTATAGTGGCTGTTCAGGCTTCCCTTTTCCTCTATATGTACAATATATGCCTAATCATTGTGTTATAAACATGCTGAGACTATTATTAACCTTTACACACAGTTTTTATAAGTTTTAATATATACATACATGCATATACATTTCTCCCAAATCCGGTGGAAAGTGCAAAAGCGGGTCGGGCCAGTGACAATTTGCATCACTGATTTCATCAACAGGTGTGGACTGCCTGGGAAGGGGGGGGGGGGTGGTAAACCTGCAGAATTGGCAGACCTACTTGGCCAGTCTCCCTGACAATCAGCCAAGTCATCCCACTGAAAGCAGACTATGCAAGGAGCACTCTTTCATTGTTCAGTAGCAAGAGTGCGTCTAATGATCCTGGTGTGCCTGGTTTCCGCAAAACTTGGGACACGTTTAAAGTTAGGATGGTTGGGAGGCCTGCATATTTACACACTTAAAGGGACAATCTAAACACCATAATCACTTCACTTCAGTGGTCCATCCCACTGATCAGTGTTAAACTACTTTTGAACAGTTTAAAACAAATTTGGGTTCCAGCAACTGAATGCCCTAAGCCTATCACTGCATCCCATCATAGGAGCGAGTTCCTATAGCTAATGCAATGTAATTTTCTGCTGTACATCTAGCAAGGGTTGGAGCCACATGCAGCCAGGGGCCCTCATTCTGTATTAAAGTATTTTAAAAGTGGTTTGACACTGAACAGTGGGACAGTTCCAGTAGCCTCCTGGCCCCATAATCACTTAAGTAAAGTGATTATGTAAAACAAAGATGAGATGGTTTTGGTGTCTAGAGTGTCCCTTTTAATTGGTGGTGCCAGGAAATATTACTGAGCACATTTGCAGTTTAGCTATGCTATTCTCTTATCTTTGCAGCCTTCTGCCAAACTTAGTATTTCTGCTGATCCATTTTCATGAGGTGCATGCACACAATATGTCAACCTGATACGTTAATTGCTAGCAGTTCGTGTATCTTTCACGAGATAACTACTATAGGAGAAAAGAGTCTTGATTATAGCATAGGATAATTTGTATGACATTGTGATAAAGGTGACTAATGGAAGGGAGGAATTCCATTTGATATGCTGTTCACAAATTCCTAATCTGCGGAACCCAAGAATTGCATTCTCTAAGCCCTTGTTATTCAGAATTTTCAGAACTACAACGATTTTTGTTTCTATAGAAAACACATTTTAGAATGTACTCAAGTGGAAATTAAAGAAGAAGAATTATTTCATAAGGTAATGCCATTTTTCATAATTATAAGCAGCTTAAACCTGGCAGGGACTGCTTTCTTGTGATTACCAATCATCATGACATACAGCTTCAATTTGCACTTCATGCAGTGAGTAGGTGTGATCCACTGGTTGCAGTTAGAAGACAGAATTTATATTATGGTTTACTGGCGCTGATTAATTTTTCAAGGCCGTAAGCCACAATTTATTCAAGGTGGTTGAAACTGAGTAATAACATTTCATTAATGTTATATGCGAGAAAAGCTGCACTTTAATTTCTATGTATGTGGAAGCTTTCAGATATTCGGGTTCTTGAGAACAATGAAGCTTGTATTTCGGTCTAAACTGCTTATAGACAACATGCTGGCTTTACCTCAGCTGTTTATCGTAAAGCCCCAGGACGTGTTCGGACATCAACTTCCTTCGTACTTAACAAGAAACTGCTTGCGCACGGAACCTTATTTTGCATGTCTGTGTGCTTTATTATCTCTCTTTCTCATTACCTTTTTATCTAGGCAGTATTAATCTTTAAAAAAAAAAGAGAAAAAAATTAAATGTGTGTTCTCCAAAAAGTCCCAATTTCCCAACTTCATTAACGCTTTGCACATCTCCCTGAATATACATGTGATGGAATTAAAAGAATCCTAAAATTCACCAGTCGAAAAAAAAAAATGCTAAAAATTAAACACCGAACCCAAACAGATTAGTAAAGAGCAGAGATATTTTGAACATATGCTACATTTTCCTTAAATTTATTGGATGGTAATTTTTTTTTGTTAACATGGCATTCTAATGGGCTCTATAAGCACCATAAATCCTACAGTGCTTTGTAGTGTGTTTTTTTTTTGCAATGCGTCTATTGCTGGTTTTTGTGGTTTTCTGTCAAGCCATTTTTGAGTACTTGGTCTCTCCCAGGCCGTATAGGCCAGTTCCTTTGCAGCTGTTAAAGTTAAAGATGACTTCTATATTTTCCACCCAACCTTAAACTCCAATCATAAGCTGCAAGTACTAGGGCAGGTTAGCTCATGGAGCCATTTTAATTCCTCTACTACTGGTTAGTTTATTGGGTGACAAATGATGAATGCATGATAAAAGCTGCATCGGTAAGTCTTACCGACCTGAGTGGAGCTGCACTCTTGGGTGCTTTTGAAAGCAAAGCAATTGGAGCTCATATTAGGCTGAATATAAACACTGTTACTGACTGAGCAACTGTCTCAATGATTTATTTATTTTTTGTGCACAGTTATTTATTTGTTTGCCGTTCTTGCCTCACAGTCTTTTTTTACAATACTTTCATCTTGTCAGTTAACATACCTCCCAGCATTGACATTTCACTGGCCATGCCCATGTTGGGCATATCTGTCCAGTAAAGGGGTGTGCCTTTCCACTGCACGGGAATGT
This sequence comes from Pelobates cultripes, assembly GCA_933207985.1. Taxonomy (NCBI): domain Eukaryota; kingdom Metazoa; phylum Chordata; class Amphibia; order Anura; family Pelobatidae; genus Pelobates; species Pelobates cultripes. The sequence goes on along the minus strand of OW240912.1, from coordinate 315,582,974 downwards.
TACCCCGCCAGGTTAACTGTCAGCCTGTCTGAACGACACCAATCTGCAGAACCTTGCAGAGAGAGCTGATGAAATGCTCTCTGCTTCTCCTGGTACTTATTCACAGAACAAGTGTGTATTATAATGGATTTGAGATGTGCTTCCCTCGGACAGGAAAAAAATCATGACCTACGGGACAATACCCCAAATTTGTTATTGTGTCACCAAAATTGGAGTTATTGGGAGGCCTGAATTAGGTTAGATTTTCCCCAATATTTGGGACCCTCTAAGAGGAACCCCTTTGTTTTGTAATAGTTTTTATAGATAGCTTGTTGTTTTTATGTAAATGTTTGACTGCCTATATTTTGTTTAGAATATTATGTATAACATTGCAACATATGCTGCCACATTATTCAAGCAAAAGAAAGAACATGCAAAGCATGTGAACAAATAAACATGCTGTAGGGAGCCCTTCTTTCTAGAGTTTACGATCTACAAGGGATTAGGAATCTTGCCTCTGGAATAAATCTATATTTAGCCTTGCTTTTCAAATCAATAAAAGGCTCTGAAATATGCAATTAGCTTTATAGATGGTTGGGGATGGCAAAGAATGCAAAGTATTGAGTTATCTGCTCAATACATGAACTGAATTCCTAGCTGAATGAGAACTCGTGTACAAATCCAGCAATACATTACTAGCACATACAGGAGGTTCATTTTTGGTTTTGTATTTTTTATTCTGAATTTGTTTAGCATGCCATAAAGTTACAGTTGTTAAGATCAATTTTAAGGACATACTTAAAAAAATCCTGGTAAAATATTTTATAAATAAATACATTTTAATATTTTTTACATAAGATTTCATCTCAGATATTTTAATGCTAATGTGCTAAACATATTTTTTGTCATTTATAAAATGTTCTACTATATATATGTTTTTTTATTTCATATATCCGCTGGAATATTTAACTAAAATTATCATATTACAAGATTAAACATTTCACATGCATAAAGCTTTTAACTAGTTGTGGTTGTTATAGGAATGGATTTGAAATAAAAGTAAAATGTTTTGCAGTAAGCTGTACTGTAATCCTGCCTCCTTAGTTACACCCCCTCATGTCAGAAAGACTTCCTTATTACATGTATGTACATAGTCTCAGCCTCAACCATGAGACTATGTGAACTATTTTTAATTCACAGCTTGGATGTAGACATTCAGCAAACTATAAACAGGTAGTGATATCCTTACTATAAATATCCTTGTGTGTCCTCTCTATCTAATACTGGTTGCTTTGTAGTTCAGATCATACAGTACTGTCAAGGGCTGAGGTGTGTACATATATTTGATAAGGAAGTTTTTAGTAAGTTTTTTTTAAGTGAGGGGGTGTGGCTAAAGAGGCAGGCTTATGGTGCAGCATTCTACAAGACGCGTAAAAAGTAGACTTGACCATGCAAATAAATACAACATATTGATGAGTTCAAAGCCAATTAAATGCATTAAAGTTATAATAGTGCCTAGAGTATCTCTTTAATCTCCAAAACACTTCAGCCACTGAGTGAAGAGTTTACTCCATTTAAAATATAGCATGGGTGGGGCTTAGGGTAAGCACCACTTCATTTGTCGAGCTAACAAATGGAGATGAGCTTGCCTTAGGCCCCAGCCTTTGTCAAGATTTTCAAGCATAGGAAAAACCGTAGTCGCTATGTTGACTTATGTTTTAAAGAGAAATAGATAATAAATAAAGAAAATAATAACAGATAGTGAAAGCAGAAGTAACGAGGAAACAGGAGAAAATGAAGTTTTAGGTGTCAGAGCCACTGTATGTTTTTGTGATAGAACAACCAATCACAATGTAGAATTATCTGTGTTACTTCTCTCATTATTTTGTTCATTAATATAAATAAAACAATATACATTAAATTACAAAAAATAAATTGGTTACATAAATTGCGGTGTAGTTTTCACAAAGCAATACATTATATAGTGAATTGATATTAAAGTTTGCACTCATGAATAAACCTTCTAAAAAAGAAAACTCAATTTAGTTAAGCTGGCACTTTAAGAGTCAGTGATAAAACATCTGTAGAAAGTATATTAAAACATTTAAAAACATGCACATTGATTGAAAGATATAATGGATGATAGGCAGGAATCTCATTTGTTTTATCTAAAGTGGTTCAACCCCTTAAGGACACATGACATCTGTGAGATGTCATGATTTCCTTTTATTCCAGAAGTTTGGTCCTTAAGGGGTTAATCACAGTGAATGTGTTTCTTCTACAGAGAATGAAAATTATCTTTTTGTATGGCTGACTTATCCATTTAACTGCATATTATTGTAGAACTGACACATGTGATCCCAAGCATATATTCTTTCGAAATGACAAAACTATCAAACTCAAGAATTCCTTTTGTCATAGGTCCACCAATAATAAAGAAAATGGAATATAGATTCAGTTAAATAAGAAAACTTTACAAATAGATATAAAATTGTAATGAATTTAAATCCGTATTGCAAACGTTAGTCAAAAATAGCTGATTTGTAAAAAATATTCACTCCATTATGGTCTCAGCCTAAATTTCGGAATTCAATTTTCATTTCACTACAGTTGACTATTTAGTGAATAAACCCCTTTGGTCTTTAACCTCTCTAAAACACTTACTTCTGGTGATCAGCTAATGTGTGTTCTTATTAACCCCGCCCCTTATTTTTAAACCAAAATGCTTGTGACCGCTCTAAAACTGAAATTTTCTTCTCCAGTCAGACGGCAAAGTAAAAGTACACTTATAGCACCTTCTGTATAATGCGTAATCTTTTTCAGTGCTGAAAAAATACATTGTTCAGGAAAAGCCTTTGTTGTACCATGTTAATTCACCTTCTCACACAGCATAATCATATATTATTAAATAATGACATTTAATAGGCTATTTCATGAGCTTGTATTTCACATTCATTATAGACATCTATTTATTGATAATGTGCAGCCATTCTTTTTCAGGAAATGGCAATAATAATGGACTCATTTAACCATTAGAGGTACATGTAATTTTTACCTGTCTTGCCTGTATGCCCTGTGCTTATTTTTTGTGTTTTCTCATGTTTTAGCATCTTATAATGACAACTTCTTTGAGCGTTGAGACATAATTCAACATTTTCAGACCTTTTTTCCTCTGTGTATAAAGATAGTAAAAAATTACAGATTCACCTCCTTATTATATTCCATACATTTTATTTACATTTCTCAATGGCCCATTTTATGCTGTGAAAAACATCTTTCGTGTTTTCAAGGCTGTTCATATATGAAGTTCATTCATATCTCTTAATTATTATGAATATCTGGTTGCAAGTCATTGCTATTTTATTTCCTTCATAAAGGTATTATTTCAAGTATTCTGAAGGAAATTGGTCTAATGTGCCTTATAGATATCACATTTTTCTATCTTTGGTCCTTTCATATATGTACATAGAAATCAAGGATTCCTCTCTGCAATGCAGGAATAGCGCAGAAGGTTAGATATTATTTATTATTTTTTCCATGTGTTTTGTGCATAAGAAACAATCTGTTGTTGTTCATTTATTACTTCTTTAGTGGTTCCTCAGCACAATAATATGTTTGTTAAATGTAAAAGTTAGCTTATCTGCTCATAACACTCTACTATACTGCAAAATCCATAATGTAAACTACTATGACCAGTTTGTAATAGAAACTATTACCAGTTTCATTTTTTCTTCAGAAAAATAGAAAACCACATCTTAGCACTGATGGTAAAGTGATTTATTAACTTCTATTAAAATGGCACAGTCACCTGAATCACTGTTGCCATAAACCAATTTAAAACAATAATGTCAATATATCTATAACATTTTCCTCAGGCAAGTTACAGGACAAAAGAGTCTAAATGTTGACATATGTCAAAGTTTGTCTGTAGAGGTCTGTAGAGGTGGCCATCTTGCAATTAAACCACATTTGCAAATCCTCAATGACAGTTTATGATAAATATACAAGGTTGCAGACAGCACGTGATGTCCGCAGCATTTATGCGACGTAATTGATATTAAATGCAGGTGTATATTCGGTCTCATTCTGTTGAGTATAAATAGAGAAGGAAAGTCTTACATTTCTTTTTACTCAAGAAATAGTGGTTTCTCGTAAAGATTTTACAGTCATTTTTCATTAAGACTTTAATGTAAGAACTCTGTACAACTTTAAAAGGACTCTGTAAGTACTATAACCACTACAGTGGCATGTAGTGGTTATGGTAGTAACAAGTAACAAGAGGCTTTCAATTAGGCTAAGATTAGAGTGTTAAGATTCAGGTTAATTTTTATGTATGAGCGTTGAATTTATTGTTAGCGTTTGAGTTGAAGGTAAAGTTAGTACTAGGGCAATTGATAGAGTTTGGGCTAGGTTACTGAGTTTGGTAGTGTAAGTGTTAGAGTAGTGATGGGTTGAATGGTTTTTGTTAGTATATGTGTTAGGGTAGTGTAAGAGTTGAGAGTTTTTAGTTAGTGTACGTGATAGGTTAGTGTAGCTGTTAAGAGGAGCTGTTTTCTGTCCCAATGCTGATTAGTTGTTAGGAGTTACAGTCCCAGGCAGCATGGGACTGTATTTCAAACATGTCAGTATAATGATAAACAAGCTTGCATGTCAGCGTACATGAAAAATTTATAAAACAGCAAGAACCATTTTTCATGGTTAAAGCCAGAAATACAGAGAGTTGAGAATAAACAACCGCGACGCCATGCAACGTGACTATTTGTAACTATTTTAGCTTTAATATGTTAGCAAATAAACAAACTTCACTTGTTATATTCTAAGTGAAGCACAGAGAGAATTCAAAGCCCAGTGGAAATTCATTTTGTTTGGAACACAGGGGATATTTTTGAACCAAATCATTTAAAATACAAGTTTTCCTAGGGTGAGAGCAGGTATGACAGATTTATTGAACATTTGACAAAGAAGTGTTGGATTTTGACAGTATTCCGCGGGAAGAAAGTGAAAGTTTTAACCTGGTATCACTAGAATATTCATGCATCATTTGGGCTGATGGCAATACTATTCACTTTGATCATAAAAATAATGTATTGTTTCTGCTTTAAGGGAGAGTAGAATAAATGTAAGATTGGCCAGATTCATTTTGAAATTTTGTGGAGAAAACTAGATAAATATTGCTGAGAGGCAGTTGGAGAATTGAGGTGAATTCTGGGCATCAGAATAAAATAAAAATATATATAATATATTCCAAATACAGTAAGCCAAATGAGACATTATCAAGAGTACCGAAGAAATTGATGAGGCAATTAAGTTCTCTGGATAGTTATTTACAAATTATCTGTGGCTAGTTTAAATAGGAAGCGGCTTTAAAAAAAAAAAAAAAAAGAATCAGTGGAATTTGAAGCTTTATATTCAACTGGGGGTTTTATTTTGCAATTTGTTTTTATTTTGTTAATAAACACAAGTAATCGTTGTAACCTCAGAACTGCCTGTGATCTGCAGCAATACGTGTGCCACATAACTTAAGTAAGTAAAGTGGTGAGTGAGCCTGGTCTGAAAATATTTGGATACCACCCAGATTTGAAGGCTACTAGTGTTAGGTGTTGTTGCTGCTCTGGACCTGCTTTATGGAACAAGCGCTACATTGCAGACAGTTTTTCTTATGTATTATGTTTAAAATGTTCTTGCACGTTGTAGAATACTTTATATATAGGGTAGTTTCCTGATATATGACTTCCTACCACTAAAAATCAAAGTGATCCAAAAGGGTCTTATTGTTTAACAATTTGTTGTAATATGTTTTATGTAGTCTATCAGGAAAGATAATTAGAGAGAAACAAAGCAGAATAGATTTATGCAAATATGGCTTCTAGAAGCAGGCTGAGTATATATGTGCAACAAAGATACTAGGTTTATAAATCACTTTACGTATTTAAACTCCCTTTACTCACTTTAAACTATATTCTGCTGCCGTACATCAATACGTTAGACTGTTTGCTTGTTTGTTTGTTTGTTTGTTTTTTTAGAACACGCACTAGTCAAAAAACATTGTATTGCTATGATTTAACATAATCAATGTATAGATGGGAACTTAAATTACAGTAATATTATCTCTGTTGTGATTTTTATTGTAACAAACCCAACTTAAAATGTCTTTGAATATTTCAAATAATAACTGTTAAATATGCTCTCATTTTTACAGTTCATATAGATATTTTATACGTTTATAATTCATTGTTCCAGTCAACTTTTTGTAAGGGATAATAAACAATAGTGTATTTGCAGCTATGCATTTTTATGCACAAATATTTCTCTAGCAATCTGTAATTGGTTTACCTTACTATAGATAATGGTTTGGGATGTTAATTCTCACACATTGCAAAACTCATAAGGACAAAATAAAATGCATACAAATTTAAACAACAATAGAATATAGAACAACAAATAAAGTAAATATATTTTGAAAGTACAATAAGTTGGAGAATGTAAAACAATAGTTTTTTGTTGTTTATTTTTACAATCATTGCTTTAACTATCATGTGCAGATTGGAGCAAAACATTATCTGTCTGTATTAGTGCATGTTAAAAAGATTGTAGGCAAGAAAAAGATTCTATCTGTGATATTTACTAGTTTAATTCATAGTATCAGGAAGTAGCATACATGTACAGTTCCAGTTTACTAATATTCAAAATAGTAATGATATGAGATACACCAGACCAGCGCAAATGGTAAACTGAGAATCCGCCATCACTACTTTACCAACAGTCAGATTGCACATGCAACGGGGATGGAATTACTTATTAAGATCTTCTCATAAGAGAATAATGGGAGCTGTTAGCAACTAGCTTTTTTTGTAGCAGATGCCAATAACTCGTTGCTACTTGTGAAATTGGCAGATATTAAACAGCTACTACTTGCTAAAAGTAGCAACAAGTATTTTGCAAGTAGTGACTGGTCATTAAGAAGTAAGAAGTAGCATTAGTTATAGAGATACTCCAGTCCTAGGTAAGCATAGGATTTCCGGTGTAAATATATCCATTTATGAGTGTCTTAGTCTATGTCATAATTAATATTCATCCTTGCTATTTCTCTGTTTCATTATGAGAGCTTCTTAGCTCACTTAAAGAGTTTACTATGCCAGTGTATATTATTAGATATAGACACTAGTAAATGCCATTTTTGGAGCTACAATGTTTTAATTTTGGCCTCTGGTTTTAATTTTGGCCTCAACGGCATAGGTTGATAAGAAATTATGTTATGTAGTTTATGGGAATAAACCATACTCAACTAGTTACATACATACAAAATAGGTGGAGAATCGTGGTTCGTTGTACAATGGCATATAAAATATGATAAAAACTGTAAAGACAGAAAAGACACAATCTAGTGCAATATTGTAAAGTGCAATAGTGACTTTAAATATAGTTTGTAGTGGGTACTCACAAACCAAGAGCCAAAGGAACAACCCTAGGAGCAACTGAGGAAGCCCATATATTGGGCGAAACGCGTTTTGCTGAACTTTCCGAGAGTGGATTATTGACTTTTTGTCCCTTAGTGGACTATCTCATATAAAGAGACTTTTGAACAACTATCCCACAGGCGTCCAAATTGAGCCAGTTTCCTTTGGCTCTTGGTTTGTGAGTACCCACTACAAACTATATTTAAAGTCACTATTGCACTTTACAATATTGCACTAGATTGTGTCTTTCCTGTCTTTACAGTTTTTATCATATTTTATATGCCATTGTACAACGAACCAAGATTCTCCACCTATTTTGTATGTATGTATATGTTTTAACTTTCATGTGGATTGAGGGATTACCACGTAGGTGTTTGTGAGTAATTTGGTGTAAGTTGAAATCACCCGCTGCAACTCAGTAATTGTATTACATACTCAACTAGTTGGCTGAACTTGTCTCCCAAAGCCTAAAAGTTACAAATGGATCCTTAAAGGGACACTATAGTTACCCAGACCACTTCAGCTTATTGAAGTGCTCTGGGTGTAGTGACTGTCTTTTTAACCTTGCAATGTTATTTATTGAAGTTTACATTGCAAAACAAAGACTGCCTCAACTGGCTGTCTAGAGGCAGTTCCTGCTTGCTAGGCAACTTTTCAGTCACCTTACTGATGCTGGACCTCCTCACACTCTACATGAGGACATCCAGCGTCAGTAAAATACCCACAGGAAAGCATTGCAGCAATGATTTTCTATAGGGAGGGTCTAATGTGCTGGCATCGCGTTAGCGCCCCCTTTTGTGTGACGTCGGAGGTGACAGAATGCCATCCCAGCACCGAGGGAGATCGGTGCTGGAATTGAGTAAGTACAGCAAGGGTTTATTAATCCGTACACTGCTGGGGTGGGTGGGAGCTATAGTGCTAGGAATACAGCTTTGTATTTTTAGCACCGTAGTATCCATTTAAAGAACTGCAGAACTTATGTGCATATCAAAATGAAGGAAGGACTTTGCTCCCATCAGCTATCATTTCCGAAACAGAATATTGTTTTTCTTGTTTTTTGTTTTTGTTTTTTTTTATGTAGAAATTAACAGCTAAGCTTAATTACTTCATAGACTAACATACTAAAATTTGAAAGGCATGGAAACTGGAATTCATACTGCCAAAATGAACCCTATCAATACATCAGTGCTTTTATAAAATCAATTACTGCTATTAATTACCCCGTTATTTCCCCCATTTTTGTTCTTTCATTCTTGCTTTTTTCCCCTTTCTTCTGACAGCTTTTAAAAACCCAAGAACACAAACAATATTTACTAACCAATGTTTCAAAAATATTTCTCTTTTAAGTTGCTTTCTTTTGCACCTCAGTTACATTTTCTTTTTATAGCTTTCTGCCCAATTTCGCTTCACATTTTCCTCCCAGAGGATATTGTAGTGGTTGCCAACACTTTCCTCTCACCATGCTTTTAATATTAGTCGCATTCTATCCAGTGTGTCAGCTGGATATCGAAACATTCCCTGAAGGTGCGCAGGTGCATTAAATAGCTGGAATTGCCGGAGGAACATGTAAGCATCCAGCTGCCTCTGAATTTATTTGAATTCAGTGTAAAACAGTAAACTATTGCTTGCATGCGACTGTAATATGTCATTGAAATGCAATTCAGTAGATGTGATATCTGTTTTGCTTTCAACTATCACATTAATATTATGGTTTTTATTTAATTTTTTTAAATTAAGAGCTGAATCAGACAATATCCATCTGTCTTTCTGTCTGTCTATCTATCTAACTAATCACGATGCGCATATATATATTGTATTGGAGTTTTATAGTGTCAACAATGTTTGGTTTCCTACTCTCACAGATACACATATACACATACACTTATATAGCTATTTTTTGCTGTTACAGTTCTGTCCTCTCCCCCTACTGATATGCCAGCTAGTGTGCTGGAGAGAGAGAGAGAGAGAGAAAGAGAAAGAGAGACACTGTGCCCTACTATTCACGTTAGCTGTGTTCCTATTAAAAAATGTGACTTTATCTTGCATGAACCTTAAAACAGCTTGAGATGTATATTTCTATACTGCAAAATTAATTATAGTGCTGTACAAATATTTACAATCCCTACAATTCACTATATAATACCATACTGCCAAACTGTGAGTTATTTTTTTTAAATTCCATTGGTATTTACCATCCGCAAACATTTCCAGAGCTTTACCTTGAGAATCAGATTGATGTTGGAAAGTATATAATAAAATGGGGACCATAATATATATGTTGTGGTCATATACAAATGTAATAAAAATTAAATGGGAGTATATAATTTTGTACATACTCTATAGAGAACCACTGGTATTAACTTCCAATTTTGTCTAAGGAAGCATTCCAGGGATTTATCGCCAGGACTGCCATCAGGGGGTTACAGCCATACTGTAACCCCCTGATGGCAGCCCTGGTAATAAAAAAGGACACACATGGGGCAGGCCACATTGCAGTGTGTTTGCATTTATCAATGTGATTGTGTGTATGTTTAGCATTGTGTGTGCCAGGAAGATTGTGTTGGAAAATGTGTGACTGGCCGTGTGTACCCTGTAACTGGATGTACCTGTGTTGATGTTTGTGAGCTTATATTTGTGTGCGTATGTGTATTTTTAGACTAATCGATACATTTTTTTTTTTAATGTAATTTCTTTACTGGATAAAATAGCAGTAGGGAAGAGCTGGCATGATACCATCTACAGAAGAAGACTGGAACATTGTAAAGTATTATAATATGATGGAACATGTTTACTTTGACTCAGAACCAATGGAAATACTAGAGCTAGCAAATGTGATGAGGAGAGAAGAATTGGCAATTACTTTATTATATACTCTTTTATACACAGTTTGTGCCCCCACCTGTTTTTGTGGATGTTGGATTTGTTCAGTTTTCTACTGTAATATGTAAAATTAAATGAAGAGACAATGAAAACAAAACAAAACAACAAAAAGCATGCAGCAAGAAAGCAACACAAATCAACTGCATCAAACTGATTCATGAAGAAACACATATTACTGTTTACCTTTCTCTTGCATGTTTAATCTCTTCTGAGGAGCTACTTAGAGATTCTTAATATGAACTCTTTGAATTAAATCCATAATATGATAAAAAAATATATATATATTATATGTTTCACATCTGACTGGCCATGAACCTTGCGTATTGCTGTTATACGGTCTAATGCAAATTAACCTATAGAGTGAGCAACAAAGATTAAAGATAATTAGTTGAACTATTTTTTATTGTTTGCATTATATTGCAAAATCATTTGCATATCTCTCTCTCTCTCTCTCTCTCTATATATATATATATATATATATTTATATATACTTACTGGTGGTTAATACAACAGAATAGTAAGTACAATACAATACTGTAAAACGTAGGCAGAACAATATGCAGTTAACTCAAGGGAATATTAATTACTCTAGTAATTGGTGGTTTATTTTTTGTTTCCAAATGAAATAACCTTCTATTAACCTTTCTTGAGCCTCACCTGCCATTTACTGGCACATTCCAAATCAATTTGCGAAGAACAAACATCCTATATTTGATTTTATTACCCAACATAATTGTAGGTCATCCGTAGATATTGACATAGATCTTTCAATGGAATTTAGAGTCTTTAATAAGAAGAAAAATGAAGTTGCCTCAGGTCTCACCTTCCTACTTCTAGCTGTTTTTTATTTGAATGTTTTCATTTATGGACAATAACTACCCATATTTTACTGTATCTGTTTTCCTTACTTTTACAAAGTCATTCATAGAGATCCACACATTAAAAGTTTTCTAAGCTTTAAAATCACGTGCACTGTTATTTACTAAAGCATTTAAAGTGTCATTATAATACGTAATTATTATACTATAAGTAATTATTTACTGCCACAAATTCAAAGTGCATCAAAGTGAATTTCAAATTTTAAAATGGAACTGACTTTTTTGCTTATTTTGGCCTACATGTTGAAATTCTCAAATTTTAAATTCCTGGCAATTCTCACTTTGGTGAATAACTGTGTCTATTTATTAGAACACTAAAGCATGCATTCCTACTGAAAGGGTTATTCCCTAAAGTTTGAATTATCAGGAACTCAAAGCCAATATCAAAATTACACAAACATCTCCAAGTTGGCTAAGTTTCCAATATTTTTCAATTTAATCTATTTTGAACTAAAATATTTAATGACAATGCTGTCATTTTTTCAAACAAAGTCTGTTTGGTTAAAAAACTTTCATACAAAATGTATGTTTGTTATATTAAAATGTTCTGTTGTACATACTGTAAGTCTGACCTGGGGTGTTGCTAGAGTCAAAAAACACCTGGTCAAAAAGACCTAAAACCCCACCCCTGCCACTATTCCACCACTTAACACATCTCTTGGCATACACACAGTTACTTACAGATACAAACATAGATACATACACAGACATGCACAAGCACATAAGGGAACAAAAACACACAGACACCCTCCGACAAGCAGACAGGAACACAGGCATCTACAGGCATAATCAGAAACACATAGCCACAAACACACACATACACAGAAAGGCACCAACAGGTACACACAGACAGGCACACACAGACAGACACAACTTTAACTTAACAACTTTAACCTTTAACTGCAGCAAAAAAGAGGGGCATTGGGGGTGTGGTGAGGGGCACTATAGTGTTAGAAAAAAAGTTTAGCATTTCCAACATCAGGGGCGTAACCAGGAATCACAGTGCCCCAGTGCAAGAATCCCTGGAGGGCCCCCTTTACACGCTCCCTTATATTCACTGACACACACTAACTGACAGAAAAACACACTCAGTGTCACACACACTGACAGACACACACTCTCATTGATTTGACACACACTGACAGACACTCTCTCACTGACAGACACACACTCTCACTGATTTTACACAAACTGACACTCACTCACTCACTCACTCACTCACAGACACACTCTAATTGATTTGACACATGCTGACAGACACTCACTGATTGACACACACACTGACAGACCCATACACACTGACAGACACACAGACACTCACTAGACACTCACTCTAATTTGCCACACACATACTGTCACACACACTCAACTACTATACAAGTGCTGCCAGCATTTAGCATACACAGGTAACAGCAGTTCATAATCCCCACCTCTTTCATCTTATCCTTCTTCTATCAGACATCATGATCCTTAGGGTCCTTCCCCATCACCCCCACAGGAGCAGTGATTTCTTGGGGTAGGTTCTATTCAGCCACTGTCCTCAGCTTCTCCCGCAGCTGCTCCTTGTCATGCAGGGGACCAGTTTAGCATGTCCTCTGCCTTCTGTACAGCGCTCCCGTGCTCCTCCCAGATCCTGGGCAGGTGCCAGCCATCCTCCTGTCCTTCCTGTCTGGCCTGAGGGGCTGCTGTAACAACAGCCCACACAGCAGCTTGGGTAGTCCAGCAGGAAGAAGCATATGGTCATGAAACCACTGAACACCAGATCAGATTTCTCAGTGAGCTGGAACCCGGACAGATTTATGCTAAAAGACGTCATTATATCTTTTATTTTTGTGATACTTTTTATTTCATATATGGGCCAATCCCAATCCACATACTGAATGATAGTATTGTCCACAACCCCCTTAACGGCAGTGCTAGGACCCTGGGGAAATCACAGAACACTTACCTCTAGGACACTTTTCCAACTCTCCCAGGCTGTTAATAAAAGAGTGTCTGGGAGAGCACAGAGTGTGTCCAGAAAGGGGTGAACTTCTCACTCAACAGGGGTTGCAGCTGTGGCCAGGCGCCCTGGAGTGATGGGCCCAGTCACAGCTGTGACCCATGCGACCATGATAGGTACGCCACTGCCCAATACTATAGTGTTCCTTTAGTCAAAGTGTTCAATTTCCATTATTCTTGTTGTATATCTGCTTTTGTTCATTCATAACACCAAATAGTTATTTATTCTCACACATTTATGTAACAATATTTCTTTCTTTACATCCCAGATGCAATTATACTCCCCTATACTATACCAAGTCAATGAAAAGATATTTTAATAACCACCATTCCAAGTGTTTCTGTAAATTGTGTGAGCTATTAAAACTGTGCATAGCCTCAAGACCCTTCTACATTCCTGTGAAACGACCTTCATAGCACTTCATATTTCATGATGCCCATACTGCTTTGTTATTTATAACAAGGATGCATAGTTTCAGCACATGTAATAAGTCTGACCTTAGTGAAAGACATTTTCTTTTAGCATTCATTTATGTTGAGATGGTCTAGTGCTTTTAAAATGCTCCACATTCCCATTTGAGAAGCTTGATATGTGCTTTGGGTTTACTTGTATGAGGATCATTTAAAGTAATTTCCATGCATACTGTTTGCAAAGTAAAGTAGAATGTGAAAAAAATGGGTTTTACATTCTGCACTTGTAAACATGTTTATTTATGTGATCATATTTTACTGTAAAGAACCTGTGACAGTTGCACGTCATGGTGTCTGGGGATATTTTAGTGCATGTTTAATGTCAAATATCAATGACAAAGTTACAATAGTTGTGTTCATATTCTCCTCACTATGGCACTGAAAGTGTGGAGATACTATTAAATTCACCTTTATTTTAGCACCAGGAGAATCTCTTCACTATAGCTCTGATCCATCCCTGTGAATTTATCATTACTGATTACTTGTGTCCAATCAGGTGTACACACGGTGCATACACAGAAACCACTTTAACCCGCCAACATTGATTTTAAGAGCAAAGAGTTGAAACCAATGCTTCTCTATGAGAAACATTCACTTCTGTTTTAAACTAGAGTTCATTCAAGTGAGTGAGGGATCTGGTCTACTGAGTCTACAACTTAAAAGCAGTTATAGAAACCAAAACTTCTGCACAAATTTATATTTGTATTATTTAAGGCATTTAAATAGACACTACAGTCACCATAACCACTACAACTTAATGTAGTGGTTCTGGTATCTATAGCCTGCCCTGCAGGCTGAGCAGTGTAAACAATGCCTTTTCATAGAAAAGGCACTGTTTACATTGCTGCCTAGGAATACCTCTATTTGTAGTCAGACAGATGGCCACTCGAGGTGCTTCCTAATCCAGTGCTGCAGAGTGCGATCTTACACCTCCAATAGCAAAGGGGTTAAACTCAGTATCTGCAGCGTTTTATAGGAAAGCACTGCACTTACAGATTTTAACACCATGATTACTTCAAATCACTGAAATGGCCATGGTGCTGGTAGTAACCCTTTAACCACTATATACACTATATAACCCTTTAACCACTGTATAATGTGATACCACATCACTCTTACGTGACAGGTATAAATCATTCACAATCATTCAATAAATTAATGCCAGTAGTAAAACGATACTAAAAGATAAAAATCTAGTATCAATCCAGATAGTTTACCCTGTGTCAGTGTAACAAAAAGTGTGGAACATGCTCATGATCATTGTATCTTTTATTTTTGTGATACTTTTTATTTCATATATGGGCCAATCCCAGTTTCCCAAAGCAGCAGCTGTCTACTACCCTCATGCACAGAAAACCCAGTAGGGCAAATTACTTTTTAGTGAGCAGGTTTTCAGTCTTTGCACACTCTCCCTGGACATTACATCAATAGATATATTTAAATCTCTGCAAGAGCTCATAGTCTAACTGTCACCTTAAACCAAATGTGCATTAATCAACAGTGTACGCAAAATAGTCATAAAAAGTGTTTTTATCATTGAGCATGTTATATAGAAGGTTAATATTCACTTAGCTGTCCTCCTTGTTTATGCTATATTCCCTCATATAATATTTAGAAATAGCATATATCCCAAGTGTCCCTATTTTGGGTCCAAATCTCTCTGTCCCTCTTTTCTATCTGAATGCCCCAGGAATTCTATGAGCTCTTGCTGGTGTTTTTGAGTGTAGAGCCAGCTCAACAGCAATAATACTCTAGAATCACTATACTGTGAGGAAAACAAACTAATTTTCCTGACACTATATCATCCTTAGGACCCCCTACCCTCAGGGTTCCCCTCCCTTGGCGCTTACCTTTATCCAGTTACCTTTATCTAGCAACGGGCTCCCTCAGTGCTGGTGACTTCTCCTTCTCCGCAGACGTCAGCTCCCAAGTGGAGCGGAATGCGCATGCACGGCAAGAGGCGCGCGCATTCAAACGGTCCATAGGAAAGCACCTGAGGGACCTGGCACCCAGACCACTTCATTGAGTTGAAGTGGTCTGGGTGACTATAGTGTCCCTTTAAACTACAATAAATGTGTTTAAAATTACTCTTTATAAGCAAGATACATTGTTCTTGTTCTAAGTCACATTTTAGTTGCATAAATTGTTAATAGTAAGTCACCTAAAATTTCTCAGGCCAGCTACAACCATGGCAACTTTGCATTAAATTTAACTCTTCTTTTTACGTTTCAAATGTTGGAAGCTATGAAACATTTTTATGGCTTCTTGTTCAAGAATAGTTGCCCACTTTCTGTTTCATTTGCAAAATAATTATTTCTCAGGACAGAAAAAGTATTTTGTTGATGTATTGACCATATTTACTAATATGTGTGTAATTAGTTTTTGACATAGATTATTTTATGAGTATATCTATAGAAATTTTAAAACTGGGAGATGTGACAATGTTCTTTTAAAAGGAGGTATGCTGCGTTAATAAGCATGAACAATGGACATGGCACACAGGTAGCTAGCTGTGCATACGGTTTTGCATTTTGTCTTTTTTAGTGAGATGAGTATATATATCATCAGAGGCTTAGCATAAAGGTTGAAAGAAGATCCACTGACAATATAAATATAGAAATGCATGGTGAAAAGCAGGATGCCCATGAATTATGTTGGGGGAACATTGAGTTGGGGCGGGATAATTGGGAGAGCCTTTGTCAGAGCTGCTTTTAAGTGACCAATATCAAAGACTGTAAAAAAAGTATAGTGGATATTCCCAAGTGTCTCCTTCTCTTATGCTTATGTAGTTAACTGTTCTAAATAATCCACAATCTTTTTTAAAAATGGATATCCAGTGAATTAAAAATGGTTATTCTCAAGTACAAGTGTTTAAAATAAAATGAGTGATGTTTCAATCCACATGGGATCTTTCCTCAGACTGCACATTATTTCTCAATGCTTTTGAAAAAGACTTTGTGAATATTTTATAAGGTTTAACTACACTTTATAGTTTTCAGATTCTTCTGACAATTTTTTTTCATATGAATATAATTCTAGATCTGCAATGTTTATTTTAAGTAGGTGAGCAGATAATCACAGCATTATGCTATTTTAGTAAATATGAGTTGAGAAGAAAATAGCATATCTCTTGATCAATTCTATAATGTGGGCCCGGGTTAGAATAACTAAAGAACTGAGAATTTTTTTGTTATTAATAATAATTTCATTTAAAATGTGCCAGCACACTCAATAGCAAAGATTAACAACATTCGGCACTCCATCTCCCCTGATGCTTTGTCAGCATTATGGCTGGAAGAGCATTATGGGTGATGTAGTCTACAACATGTGGAGTGCAGAAGGTTTCCTACCCCTGCTCTATAAAACTGTAGAATAGGTCACTGAGATATGCATGGTGATACAATTAGACACATTTGGTTTACATTAACAAGTGGATGAGGGCTCTGTGCTTATAAGTGAGGATTAGAACCTCCTAGTTAAAAAAAACCCCAACAAAATATATAATTTGCAGTACACTGATAGGAGCATTTTCCTGCCTATAAGATCAAGTGAGAAAACATAATAGGGAAAAAGAAGAGAAGCAGATTTTTTTTTTTATTATTTATGTATTTAAAATATATAAATATATATTTATTATTATTTTTTATTTTTCCTCCTTTTTTTCATATATTGTTCACTTCTCACTTAATCTGTGAATAAACCAACATTTAATGGCTGTCCCCTACCATCATTAATCTTTTTCCCCATTAATTATCTCTTTTTTTCCATCACGGCTGAACTGTATGAATCCTTTGCTTCATGATTAGTCTATATAGTAGCTTAGAGATCAGTGATGCGGATCAACCCAAATTCCAATGAATTTCAGTTTGTAACAAAACAAAACTCCTAGACTAATGAGAATATGTTATACTCAAACCTGTTTATATTCTCTGAATTTAAAAATAAAATATAGTAAACTAAACCAGGGGTTGACACCAAAATAAGTCAACACAGATATGAAATCTTTTGTTAGCAAAATCATTTAATTATAATTGACTTGGAATATGTTTAGTTTAGATTAGTTTAATGAGTGATTGAAATTGATTAAATAAGTTGGTTCCTGCAGTTTTTAATTTGATGTTAGTATTAGTATTCGATATTAGCATCTAATTTCTACCTGTAGAGAACATTATAATTCCCAAGACAAGTCTTGATTGATATAACATTACAGCTAGGGCAGTATTTGTTTAAAATTACAATTGTAGTGAACATAGTTAAAACGCCTCTGCAAACACCATAACTGCAACAAACCACTGAAAACCAGGAGGATGGCACCAAAAGACTTCTTTTACCATAACCAGACCCAGACTGGCCATCGGGAAAGTGCTGCACCCCTCACACACACTCACACACTACAACCCTCACACACACACACTATACCCCTCACATGCATTACACCCCACACACAATGCACCACTCACACATACATCACCCTTGACAAAAACACTCTGGATCCCCTCTGCACACACTATATTCTCTTTACACAAACACACACTAAATTCCCTAAACCAGCGTTTCCCAATTGGTTTTCCTCAAAGCCCTGGGGTTCCGTGAGAACACAAATGGAGTTCTGCCAAGATTTCTGAAAACAAAATGGCCACGAGCGGCGAGGGGGCAGTGGGCAGTGATCTCCCTGCTCAGCTCCCTCATGGGCACAGCAGTGATGCCAGAGCCAGAATATGACATCACTCCAGATCCGGCATCACTAAGAGGCGCACAAGGGAGCTGAGCAGGGAGATCACTGCTCCCTTGCTGCCCGCACGCCAGCCACTCAGCAGCCCCACTGGAACCCAGGGACTGTACGCCAGCCGCTCAGCAGCCCCACTGGACCCCAGGTACCGCACGCTCAGCCCAGCAGCCCCACTGGACCACAGGGACATAGCGACTCCATGCCAGCACTCCCAAAGGTAGGAAGGCTGGGAGGAGTAACATTTAAAAAAATTTTTTATGTGTTTGTGTGTCTGTCAAAGAGTGTATGTGTGTTTGTCAGTGAGACTGTATGTGTTTGTCAGTGAGAATGTATGTGCGCTTATCAGTGAGAGTATATATGTGTTTGTATGTGTATCTGTAAAAGAGTATGTGTGTTTGTCAGTGAGAGTGTATGTGTCTCTGTCAAAGAAAATGTGTGCTTGTCAGTGAGTGTATGGGTGTCTGTCAAAGAATATGTGTGTCTGAGTGTGTCAAGGTTTGTGTATGTGTCACTGTGTGTATCTGCGTGTGTGTGTATGTCAGTATATGTGTGTGTGTATGTGCCAGTGTATATCATTGTGTGGGTATCTGATTGTATCAGTGTGTGTATATGATGCTGTGTGTATGTGTCTATGTGTGTATTGGTTGGTGCAAGTGTGTGTGTATATGTCACTGTGTGTATCTGAGTGTGTGTATGTGTATCTGAGTTTGTGTATCTGTGCGTCAAGGTGTGTGTGTCTGTGTCAGTGTGTATCCGTGTGCCACTAAGTGCCAGTGTCTGTATCTGTGTGTCAGATACATATACACACACACACACACTCACACTGACACAGAGATACACACACTGGCACATACAAACACAGATACACGCACCTTGTCACACACCAGAACATACAAACACAGATACACACAATTTGACACTTAGATACACATACCTTACCACACAGATACATACACACATTCAGATACACACTGTGTGTCAAGGTGGGTGTATATGTGTTTGTGTGTGTATCTGTGTGCCACTAATTGCCAGTGTGTGTGCATTTGTGTGTCAAATTCATACACACTGGCACATACAAACACAGATACACACACCTTCATACACAGACACATACAAACACAGATACACACACTTTGACACACAGATACACACACCTTGACACACACACACACAGATAGACACTGTGCATCAAGGTGTGTGTATCTGTGTGCCACTATGTGCCAGTGTGTGTGTGTATCCGTTTGTCAGGCAGACACACACAGACACACACTGGCACATTTACTGGGGGGGGGGAGGAAGGGGTGCTGATACACTATGTCAAAGGGTTCCACTGGAAAAATTAATTGGGAACCCCTGCCCTAAACACACACTCTCTACAGTCCCTACAGACTACATTACCTATACACACAAAGACACTACAGTCCCTATACACACAATGCCCCCATATGCACACACAGTCTTTCACTCCCTACAGCTGCTAGCCCCACATATTACACTACAAACACAACACAACTAAGACTTATTTACAAAAAAAATACACCACAATCAGCTCACTCTACACACACACACACACACACAATCCCACATACTCCCTCCAAACACATGCATAATTCCCTTCCTTGGCCACTTATGGAGAAAAAGGGATGTCACAAGCAAATGCAGCACAAGTGTGTCATTCAATTTTCTTGCACTGTGCAGAATACAGGGCTTTTTTTTCATCCAAGAGCACTTTAGTGGGGTCTGCCCTGGAAGAGCATTGACCAACATGGTCACTTTCGGGGGGGCATGCTTGCCATTGATTTTGATCAATATATGTATATTTTCATATATGTTTTATATGAAATAATATATCATATTTATATAAAATTACAATACTGCTACTGTCTTGCACAGATATCCATTCAAAAATATTAAATAAAACTGAAATAAACATAATTTTGCAAGGGTAATACTCTATTTGTTGACTTGCATTAATAAATAAAGGAGAAGTATTGTGTTAGCCTCCTAATTGTCTAAAATGTCATGCACTTGGCCTTAATCATCTCTTACAGGAAGGAAAATTGAAAACAATACTGTATCACTGTTATTATTAGAACACACTGGGCCTGTTAATGAATAAACCATATATCACAGTCGAAAGCCGAGCCGATAAAAAAACCTTTACATTAGTGTACCTAGCAACACATCTGTATGTGCATTTGTTTGTGCGCAGCTCTCTTTCTATATTTATTTCAGTCATTTTCATTTCTTCCTTAAAGAATGCCAAAAATATGTGGGGGAAGTGTTGTGCCTGATTTTCTAAAGGAAATGGATGAGTCACCGAGTCTATCCAGTTTTGTTAAAAATATACATGTTTATCCTTTATTACATCTCAGCTCGAACTGAAGCCTTCTTACATCATGAAGTTTATCCCGGCTATCTATGTGCGTTTTAATTCAATCAAACCAAATGTCACCATAATGAGTAAACAAATTATGTTATATATCAGAATACAGCTTATTCCTCCGTTGTTAACTGTTCAGAGGAAAAACATTTGCAATGCTCTCAGCATTGTTCTGATATTTTATTATGTGAGACAAGAACAAAATATTCTGTGCGTTGGTTTTTAAAACTAACTATATCAAATTATTTGAAGAGACAAAGCAAGCTGGGTATGGGAGTGTGAGGTGATAAGTAACTCATGCTTTTAACAACTGCTATTACAGCAGACAGACTCGGGCTTCGATACTGACAGAATATGAGAAGAGTTGACTTTAAACAATTCTGATAGATTGTAAAGAGATCTTATGCTATCTAGAACTGGATAAACACAGCACAGCATAAACTTCAAATATTACAGACCAAAAAAAATGCACTAGATAAACGAAATGCAAAATGGAGGTCAGAAAAAAAATGAAAAACCCTTTTTCCATGTCACTCAGCTTCCGGCACAGTGTGCAATGTACAAGCAATGTATGTATCACATAATTTTAATGCTATAAAATTAACTGTAATGTGCAATGTGTAAGTGGATTGCTCTTGGGTGTGTATGAGCATTGGTGTAGGACAGGGATAAGCAGCCTTTGGCACTCCAGATGTTGTGGACTACATCCCCCATAATGCTCTTACACCCATAGTGCTGGCAAAGCATCATGGGAGGTGTAGTCCAAAAAAGTTTCAAAGTGAATGTCAAATTTAGGGCCAATGTAGCTAAACTCAAAGCATAGCTGAATTAGAGATTTTTCTAGTTTGGCAATTTTGACCTTAAAAATTAAATTCACTTTCAATTAATTTTAAAGTCTCACCCTTGTGAATAACCCTGTAGAGCTGCACCAGATTTTCTGAGGAGATGGGGTTGTTCCTTCCATACCTTCAGTTCGGACATCCATGTATATGAATCTGTGGCGGAACTAAACTGAGAAATGTTTTTGAACCGCCCCCACCACCCAAGGATGGAAAAAAAGGTAGTTCCCCATCTATCATACAACTCCTGCAATGCTTTGCCAGCTGGGGCTCTACCATTTGCCCACACTTGCATTGTTGCTTTTAGCATATTTGAATGTCAGCATGTTTTTGTATGGAATATGTATGTGTGTGAATGTAATGTTGTGTTTGTTTATTTGTACTGTTGCCATTTGAAACCAGTGGTTTACCTGTGTGCAGTGTTTGCCTTTAAATGTAGGGATATGTCTACATGTAGTGTTTGAGTTTGAATGCTGAGATGTATGCACATATATGTATACACTGCCACCCACAAACACCCACACACACACTGATACACAGGCATGCACACAGACATACACTGACGTACATCTGGATACAGAGACACACATGCAGACACACAAAAAGGGATAATAATGATTGGGAGAGAACAATCTACAGATCTAAGTGCAGAGGTATTAGAAGAAAAAAATGATCCAAAACAATGGACATTCAGGGTTTAATATATTTTCAAGGCGATTTTAATACATTACATTTGTAAGAGAAAAGCGTACAGATGACTTTTTTTCTATTCACTCCTCTTAATATTGTTATTTTGTTCATGTACTTACCACTGAGATTCATCACTGCACCAGAATAATTGCGTGTGTTTAACACAGAGGCAGATATTTGTTCAGAAGTAACTCTGGAAACCTACCCAAGGCATTAGTTTTACAAATACATCTGGTTCCCTTGGTGTTAGAAAATGTAAAGCTTTGGGGAGTGAATCTTTTTATGTTTCACATTTTCCCTCTGAAACAACAAATTAACTGTCTTGTATATATCTTCCTGCAGAGCTGCTTAGAAAAGCCAAATAATACCTCTGTAAAGACTGGCCTGTTTGATTTCTTTGTCAGAATAGGATATAGTACTTTGAGTCTATAAAGAATCAAACATTGCTGCTCAGATTTATTGTTATTATACAATTGGGGGGGAAAAGTCTCGTAAATTGAAAAGAAATCATTTGCATATATTAGTCAGTGCCAGAAGTATATATGAATTCTACTACAAATTCCATTTTGCAATAGTACGAAGGCTTGAGAACAGTGGATGATCTTGGAACCACAAATGATTGGGAGTCATACTTCTTGTGACACTTGTCCAGTCTTCAATCAGCGTCCTTGTAGGCAAATACCATCAAGGGAATCATTGACTTGTGTATGCCAAGGTTAACCATATTGCCTAGACTGTTCAGGGGTTACTTTATTTTAAGTCAGTAATAAGAGAACATTTTATTTACTAAAGCAAACAATGTTTTATACTTTTTTTTAATAATTAACTGTGATTTTTTTTCCCTATGTGTGTGGTTTTACTTTCCAAATTATGAAAATATACTTGTACACATTTTTGAAAGGAAATTGATACTATATATTTTGATTCACTACTTCCATTTTATACCCCTGAAATGTTATTAGTACATTACCTGACAATTCAATTAAGAAGCCAGACGAATATGTTTTACAATTTTGATTCCCTTTGCAGTAATTAACCTACTGACTAATTAAAGGGACACTCCCCAGCCCAAATAATAAAAATAAATATTATCAGTAGATATATCCCCAATGAAACCATGCATGCATTAATTATGCTATTTTTAACGGAGGTATTAAAAACCAGCTTGCAAAAGCTGCAGATCTCTTATCTGCAGCCTTTGCAAGCCTTCACATTTTTCTCCAGCACATATTTTCTATGGCCCTCCAATCACAGACTTCACAATGCAGCTCATTTGAGAAGTCT
Source organism: Pelobates cultripes (assembly GCA_933207985.1). Classification (NCBI taxonomy): domain Eukaryota; kingdom Metazoa; phylum Chordata; class Amphibia; order Anura; family Pelobatidae; genus Pelobates; species Pelobates cultripes. The sequence goes on along the minus strand of OW240912.1, from coordinate 315,559,383 downwards.
TTGCAAGGCAGGTGCTCTTGGCAATTGCCTGCCTTAGATAGCCCGGATGCAACAGAACCGGTTGTCAGATTAACAACCAGGGGGAAGAAACAAGGTTAATTTATAAAACTGCCAATTTCCATGGAAATCTCCAGTTTTTGAAAAATGATAAACAAAGATCTAAAGCGCTTCAGGTGTTTAGAATGTTCCTTTAACTGATATCAGTTTAGGTCATCAGTATTAATATTCTACTGTGGGCAAGGTGTATGAATTTGATGTTATGTATCGTGACTGATAAAACTTTCCTCTTCAATGTCAAAAAGCTAGAAACCGTGCTTTACATGCAGGTTTAATGAATATCAGGACTTCGCCTTTACATAATAATTAGAAATTACTATCTGCAGAGGCACATGCCATTTATACATGGAAGCATTTATTAAGCTTATATGATCCAATTTTTAAGGCTAATAGTAACAATTGTAGTGGCATGTGAAAATTATAGCAGATGGAAAAACCAAGATATACATTTCATAGGTTTTCTTTCCTTGACCATTATCTTGCAAGAAAAAAAAACTTAAAAAAAAAAAAATGTGCTCAGATTTGCAAATTGTTCCATGGAATATAAAGCACTTTTTGCTCTTCGCTAATAATGAAATAAATTAATGTTTGTGGCTTTCTCAGGCAGCCTTTAATTGATTAGCAAACCTCTAGGTGGACAGTTCTGGACTAGAAAATCAATACAAACTTTTTGCTTAAGGTTTTTTTTCTCAAAATATAGTTTACAACATTGGCTCAAAAATGAGATCTATCCTTTGCGAAGCTTTAAAATGCGGAGGTTCATTTTGTTTTACTGCCAATCAGTATGCTAATGCAAGCAATTTAAAGTGTTGACAGGCTGAATTAAAAACAATAAATAGACAAGCCAGTAGCGTGAATATTGCAGATGTCTCCGTTTAATAACTGCAAACAAATGCGGAGAACTATTTATTTACCTCGGATTATTTATGTCAAATCAATTGTAATTAAATAGGTACCTGCAATCAGAAGCACTGCTTCAGTTTATTGTTCTCATCAGAAGTGTCACATAACCCCTAACGTTTACAACGAGGCACAAATCCCATTATTTTTCTCTATTTATTTGCAACATAGTGATAAATGCACTTTTCACTTCAGAACATTTTCCAGTCAAGACAATTTTCTTGTCCGGAACACAAAAACAATACCTACATATAAATAAATGTTTTATGGTATATCTGCGTGTATGAATGAAATGTTAAAGTTATCCAGATATGGCTCATATAATTATACTATATGGATTTGGAATGTACTCTCTAATCTCAGTCTTGGTAACCTAGTAACAGTAATTTAACTTGGGGAGGAGGGTAGGGGTGGGAGCATTTATTCAATTGTCTGAGCACCTGTATTGATGCTGTCTAGTAGACGCCTAAAACCTGCATTGAAATTATAATGGTGATCACATATCTACTTGAATCAAAATTATATTATTAATAATAATATCAACATTTATACTAATTATTATAACTTTTTTTTTATTAATGTTTCTTTCTTTGGTGAATGATGGCTGCTCAAATCACTGCCAGAATTTTTGAAGTGTTGTAAAAGGGTTATATTGCTTGACTTAGATAAAATGACCAAATTTGTGTGTACTTTTATAAAATGCCCTATAAGTATACGTTTTCTACAATCTTTTCCCTTAATAGGCAAGCACAGATGTATTAGGTTTGTCTGCAGTAAACGTTATAGGGATTGAATACAAATCAAAGACATAAGTGCACTTTGCTTCAAGGAGTAGACCATTAAAGAAGCACAAAAAAAACAAAAACCCAACAACAACATAATTTAATTATTGCTGTGTAGAATCATACAATATTAAAAAAAAAAATATAGGGCGTTCTTATTCCATAAATAGCTCACAGCTGTATCTTTTCTAAACTGAATTTTATTGACTTTCGAGACAATATAAATAGTTGCAATTAACCCAAAAATGCCGTATAGATGTTTAGTGGGTTGGTATAAAGAGACCAGTTTTTTCAAAACTTCTGTTTTGAAATGTTATTGCATTAAACCATCTGCAACCAACAGAGTCTGGTTTTATAGTCTCAACAGTTGCAGCTCAGAAGAAATTCAATCTGAGCGAATTTACTGATAAAATTGAAATGGAGCACACAATTTATACTGGATCTTTTTGTCCATGAAATAACAAATGGGAAAATTTAGAAATGCACAAATAGTCATGATTTATATAAACATTAATGTACAAAAATAGACTCCTATGCCATGTCTTTACTATTACCATGTTATCTTGTTATTATCATACTTAGTTTGTATTTTTTGGAATGAATAAAACTTTTGGTGGAACACTTGAATTTTAATTTATTTTATAGAAATATAGTTATAACACAGACTTCATAGATCGCTGTATTACACAGTATGGGAAATTAATGCTGATGGATTTGGTATGGAACATTCAGTCTTTAATTTGTAGTACAAGAATGGCCTGATTACCAATATGATGTCATGCATGGAAAGCTTATATCTGGTAGGCATCGAGCATAACAAATTTAACAGGTCTGCAATGTATTAATCTTATTCTTTGTAAAAACAAAAAAATACTCGGCTACAATGAGAAACCACTTCTCTTATAGTTAATGGTATATGACTGAAATTAAAGTTATTGGTGGGCCTGTCAAGACTACTTTAATTCATTGCACTACAGTTATGCAGCTGAAAAAAATGCTTGATTATGAAAAATCAGTGCTCCGTGTGATTAGCAATATAAGGGTTACCATGTCAACTGATGGCTTTACAAGACTGTTAGTGGGATTTTGGACATATATTAATACTTCATATCAGCACTTTCTTTTTCGTTTTCCTTCTACATTGCTTTTCATAGAAATGGCCTGTTTTTTCTTATAATCACAAGTTTGGTGCAAGGTCTCCGCAGTAACGGATTAAATTGCAGAATGTGCATTAAAGCACTAACACTTACTAAATGGCTATAGCAGCTATCTCAGGGGTGTGCGCCCTCTGGACCCTGTCACAGGCTGTACCTAGCAGACATTAACTATCTACTGTTACTGGAAATTGGCACTACAGCTGAATTAAGTGTATTAAATATCATGGATAGATGTGGTGTAACAGCTGCTGGGAAATATATAATGTAAGGTCACTTTGGTGCAAACCTCAGCGTTAAAGTGATCTTACTTTTAATTTACACCTCAATGAATGTGTAGTGGTATGAACTAACACATTAAAGGAGCCAGGATAGGTTTTCCAAATACAGTACACTATTTACCAATCTAGATAATGCACATAAATAAATTGAATAAATATTGAAATAATACCAAACAATGCTTGGGTTACTGGCACTCAGTTAAGTATAACTAAGGTGCTGGTATCAGATATGTATGTATGTTTATCTCATTTCTAAAAATTTAATAACAACTTAAGAGAAAAAATACCCTCATAGCTGCCCATACCACAATACAAAAAAGTGATATTAATACTGTAAACTCCATAATGAAGAAGTAAATCTATTTTTAAAAAATAGTCGTATTTAATTTTTTTTAAATTTGTGATGATATCATCAATCACAGTACAGCAATACACCTGCCAACCCCTTAAGGACCAAACTTTTGGAATAAAAGGGAATCATGACCTGTCACACATGTCATGTGTCCTTAAGGGGTTAAAATAGGGTGAAATAAGCCTTTATGCATGACATGTGCAATAAAAGTGTGCAACAAAAAGTTACACCAAATTGCAAAAACATAAAATCAATAAGGTATCCAATAAATGCAGGATTACCCTCCTATATTATATCTATATATTCAGGGAAACTTCCCTGAACATGGATTAGAGTGATTCCCTGCTCTCATGCGTTTGCCTATGTTTGAGGAAGTTTCCCTGAACATAGACATGCGCACCAGAGCAGGGAATCCCCATGACGGCTCGCTCTTACGCCTGGTCGTAAGTGTGAGCCGTCGTAAAACAGGTAGGTCGCTAAATAAGGACCACCTGTATATGCAAAATTACAAAGACATGTGTTTGTTGAATTAACACAGTTCCTTGTGGATATCATAAATTGTGGAGATTTCCAATAGTAAGATAGAGAGTCTACACTGTGCAGAGTATTTATCAATCGAACAGCAATTATAACTCCTTAAGAAATTCTAGTATTCAATGTTGCTCAGCATTAAGCCAATAAGCCAATTTCTGTGCTTTTCCCCCCATATTATTTTATTATCATTAACAGTTAAGTTTTAACTAAAAAAAAGCTACTACTAGGTTTGTGCATTCTCGTTCTTTCTGTCTGGCATCATGGTTGCAATACTAAAACTAAAATGAACTTAAAATGTAGGTTTTGTCTCTTTTCTACTGTGAATGGGTGAGTGGCTGGTGTGCTACACAACTAGCATGCTTTTTACTAGACTGTTAAAAGCTCACCAGTCTAAAGCAGGGTTACCAGGTTAGTGCTCTTTTGTATATTTAAAGGACCACTATAGGTACCCAGACTACTTCAGCTCGATAGTTTTAACCCTGCATCTGAAAACATAGCAGTTTCAGAGAAACTGTTATGTTTACATTGAGGGTTAATCGAGCCTCTAGTGGCTGTCTCCCTCGATCCTCAAATCCTCAAAATCGCATTGAACTCACGCTGGATGTCCATAGGAAAGAACTGAGTAATGCTGTCCTATGGGCGCGCATGCGCATTCAAAGCTAACATCAGCAGGGGGAGGAGAGGTCACCAGTGCCGAGGGAGCCGATGCTGGATTAAGGTAAGTGACAGAATGGGTTTTAGCCCCTTCAGCCTAGCAGAAGCAGGGCTCTGAGGGAGGGGGGAACTAATAACCCTAAAGTGCCAAGAAAACAAGTTTGTTTTCCTGGCACTATAGTGTTCCTTTAAGTAAACACTGCAGATGTATTTGAAATGAAAGCTATTCTTCCTGGTTCTGGAACAAGTTATTTTTTTGATCTATGCATCTAGTTGGTTGTTTGCATTATTCATTCTCAGGTACATTATTGCATTTTGGTAAATGCAGTGTCACTCAAAAGTAAAAATAGCATTCTTAATATATTTACTGTCAGAGTATAAAGCATAAATATGTTTTGTAAAGCGTCACTTTATTATAATTACCCGACTTGCTAGTCTTAATAAAAAAAACTGGACAACTGTTTGGCCATCATGGCCAATGGGCAGTATACCCATGTAGAACGTCCTGATTAAATTCCTATCAAATCAAAATACTTTATAGTAGCAGTTAAAAAACAAAACAAAACTAAACATCTCATAATTAAAGGAGCACTATAGGGCGAGGAACACAAACATGTATTCCTGACCCTATAGGGTTAAAACCACCATCTAGCCACCCTGGTTCCCTCAAGCCTCCCTAAATATAGTAAAATCTTACCTGTATTCAAGTCTGGAGCTGCTTGCTTGTCCATGATTCCTTTAGACCTGCCTGCTGACATCAGCAGAGGTGGTAGCCTGATCCAATCACAATGCTTCCCCATAGGATTGGCTGAGACTGACAAAGAGGCAGATCAAGGGCAGAGCCAACACAATTCAAACAGAGCACTGGCCAATCAGCATCTCATCATAGAGATGAATTTAATTAATTAATCTCTATGAGGAAAGTTCAGTGTCTGCATGCAGAGGGAGGAGATACTGAATGTTTGGATGCATTTTAGGAAGGATCTCTAGCAGCCATCTGAGGAGTGGCCAGTGAAGTTATCACTAGGCTGTAATGTAAACACTGCATTTTCTCTGAAAAGACAGCATTTACAGCAAAAAGCCTGAAGGTAATGATTCTACTCACCAGAACAAATTCAATAAGCTGTAGTTGTTCTGGTGACTATAGTGTTCTTAAGTGTGAGGTTGGCATATATTGTTACATTTGACATACGTGTATATTATAAATACACATACAACCACATGTTAAGTTTAAAAATATAAATTAATTATATGGCATAATAACAAGTGTAACAGAGCTCCCTGTACCCCTGGCTGGCTACCTCTGCAAAGGACTGCTTCTGAGCTGGAAAAGGGGACAAACCTCAGCACTCTAGCCCTCAGTCGCTGTGGCTTGACTGGGGTCCTGAAACCACTCCCTCCTGGAGCCGAATGGGAAATTCACTCTTGACACCTGCAAGCACTGGACAACTCTCAGTCCTGGGAGCTCTAGTCTTTACAAGGACTTTCCCTGTAGAATCCTCCACGCTGGAACAGTGATTAGCCCTTTACCCTCCCAGTAACCAGTCGACACATAGTTCTGGGAGTACAAGCTGGAATGTTGTAATCTGGCCAGATGGCCTGCTTTTATACAATTTCAGACACAGTTAAGCACACCCTTGAAACTCCTACACAAACAGGATAATCCCTCTTCTGGACTTGAGAGGGGACTAGTTACAAGTTACAAACTCCTCCTCTGTTCCTGAGAGATAATTGAGTCAGGAACTGAACTAACCCAATTATCTCCAGGCACAAAAAACATACAAAATTACAAAACCCCCCAAATACTTTTAAAACACATAAAAACCCCACAAAAGTTACATCCCCTGATAGCCTCGACATAGGTGACCAATATATCTAAAAATCACCCAGATCGGTTAAGGGGTTCAGAACTCACATGGGAAGGGGAGTTTGTCACAACATGGTCTTTTTTCTAATAAATCCATAACAACTGAATAGACTAACAATTTTGTTGATGTTATGAATTTTGTATTGGCATATTTTGATACTGTGGTATTCTTCCACACACTATATTTAATTATTATTATTAATTTAATTGAATTAGTACATATTTAGGTATAGTATTGCTACAGATAGCAATAAATGTTATGTATATATATATATATATAAACACTACACATGAGGAGGTAAAATTTGAGATAACCGTCTAATTAGATTTGCAATGCATTTACCAATAAGTGTTCTCATTAGGAAAAAAAATCTCTGTCCATTATCCAGATGCATCTGCCAAATAATTTTCAGTGTTGAGTTACCAGCTTTTTGAATTTTATGCTGCTGTAAAAGAATGTTGTATTTAATAACCTTGACTGAAGATGGCTGCTTGTCATATTCAGTGAATTTATTTTTTTCACTAATCAAAAAAGATATATTAACTTGAAGGTTAGCAAACGGATTGGCCTCTTTTGAGTAACAATGTCTTCTATGTGCCAGTGTCAGTACTGACTCATGAATAGGTTTCTTATTAATGACAGTAAATGTTTGGCAAAAAAAAAAGTTTGCAAATGTGTCCAGCTTGTGACTTGTATTACAATCAGTGATCTCACTGTTCCAGAGCCTATTGATGATGAAACAAATACATGCATATGTTTAGTAGTTTGGGTATTTTTGTTATCCTTAAGTATACAGTCATACATTTCTATAAGACTTTTGGTTGAAAAAAAATGCAGAAGCATATTCTAGTCTTATTAACCTAAAATTAATACTCCAGGTTATATTAAATAAAGATAAAAAGACATCTCTGAATTTTTCTTATTTATTGCACATTTTCAGTTTTTTGCTGTTTTTCCTGTCTTGGTCCTCCCAAAGAGAATATCACATATTTTAGTGACTTGTGTCGTCTTTTCATGTTTTCTTTTAATTTTTTTTAATTTTTTTTTATTTAATCACAATGATACATTGGATATAGGTAACTCCATGATGTCACAGAGTAGAGGTTAGTGTATAGCTGCAGTGATTTGTATGGATCCCTATACCTTAGGTTCCCAAAAATTAGATCCACAGATGTTGTAGAACATCATAGAAGCTGTAGTTTTAAAACATTTGGGGATCTACCTTTTGGGCACCCCTGTCCTATACCAATAATAAACTGGATGAAGAAAGACAGTTGAATCCTTGTACCTCAACCTCGACAAAGAGCAAATGTAATTTTGGTATTTGGAGCAATTGATTAAATTGCAAATGCATTGCTGGCCTGTCCTTAGTTTCTGTTTCTTAAACAAGGGTATATTTCCTTTTTAATGTCATGGAATATTAGTATGTTGCCTTTTCTTTAAATTCCTAATAAATCATCATTTATATAATAAGGTAAAGAAGACTTGATTGTTATAACTGCTCAATACCTCAGTGGTGAGCCAGATCTGTTCAGTATAATTATAGGAGTCATTAATTTAATTCTTTCATTAGAAGAAACACTTCATGCACATTTTATTATGTGATCTTTGGGGATACCAAAACATCTCTGGACAATCTATACTTTAGTGAGCATCTTTTGTGAAATGTGCTGTTTTTTCTGGAGTGTACGTGTAGAAATATGTGCATATTTCTATGTATTTTTCAATTTCCACAGATTGCACCTTTACATATAAATGTATTTGTCTGCAGCATTATCTTAATCGAAAGTATAAATTTTCCTGCACAAAAATCTATTTAGTCACAGATAAAATGCATGTCATTTTTTAACAGATTTTTTTCTGAAAATAATTGTTTTGTATGATTACAAAATGGAGACAAATGTGCAAATGTTTATGCTTATAAAAAGTGATAAGAGATAATGGCTGAGATGGAAATACATGACTTCAGAGCTCTGAGACAGAGAGGCCCTGGAATCCCCCTCAAGTTATAAACAAAGCTCCGGTGCTAGGGAACCCCTTTATCACTGGAATGCAAAGTAATTGAAGATTAATTTATCTGGCTATTCAACTTGGGACATTATTGTGCATTTTCCATGTAGATCGGTGTAATCTAGCTTAATGCAAGCCATCAGACTCTACCTTTATGCAAGCTATACTTTTTTGCACTTTTGAAAATCAAGCCATGCTTTTTTACTCTTTTGAAAACTCTCTGTCATATCATGACATACTAAGACTTTCCTTGTGATCTCTTGGATGTCTAACTGATGTTCTCATGGTTGTTATCTAATGGATGTTTAACTGTTATGTCCATTACATACCACAGTGCTTACCCCATGTACCTTCTATTCTCATAGTGACGCCACCCTTAAAGGAAAACTCCAGTGCCAGGAAAACAATCTGTTTTCCTGGCACTGCAGGATACCTCTCACCTCCCACCCCCCATCCCAAGTTGCTGAAGAAGTGAAAACCCCTTCAGTCACTTACCTGAGATCCCTCAGTGCTGGTTTCGGGTCGCTGCCACTCCTCCCAGTCATTACATCGGCCAGTCGGTGAAACTGATCCCGCCCACTGGCCAGGGAGACCTAATGCGCATGCGCGGATATGCCTTTCAATGCTTTCCTATGGGGAATTGAGCGACGCTGGAGGTCCTCACATAGCGTGAGGACGTCCAGCGACGCTCTAGCACAGGTTTTCTGTGCGATAGAGCAGGAAGTGCCCTTTAGTGGCTGTCTGGTAGACAGCCACTAGAGGTGGAGTTAACCCTGCAAGGTAATTATTGCAGTTTATAAAAAACTGCAATAATTACAGTTGCAGGGTTAAGGGTAGTGGGAGTTGGCACCCAGACCACTCCAATGGGCAGAAGTGGTCTGGGTGCCTGGAGTGTCCCTTTAAAGTTCCTTATCCGTTATAATGTGTTTCATCATTGCTAGGACCTCTGGACTGCCTAAACTTCAAATATGGGGTCTTTCCTCCTAACAATCTCCTCTGGCAATCCCAAACCAATGTACCTCCTTACCAAACCCCATTATTGATCCAAAAGTTGATTCCTGGCATACAACATATTTTTTATACAATAAAAGTAAAAAGAAGCAATACAACTCACCTTTATTCCAACACAGAATCAGTCTACATGAAACACTACGCTTCACGTCATCAGTATTGAGGATTTTTGTCCAATCCAAAGCTTATGCTAGAGAAATATCGGGGACAAAGAGCACATGATTGCAAATTGGATCTGTATAGTACATGCATGTGTTTTTACTAATCATTTGTATGAGGAATAGCTAAAATACATTAAGAAAAGTGAGTACATGTCATCCTGGTTGTGTTTTTCCTGTTTGAGGAGACAAGAGGTAAAGCTATTGCACAATTTGTTTTCAGTTTTATCGAGCAAGAATAAAAGCTTGCTTATTTGCATGTTTTCTATTTCTAATCCATGGCTGGAACTGTGATTCCTGGAGGAACTTTTTCAGCACGAAACACAATAATAAAATAGTTCTAGAAATGTTAGAATTTGTATGTATTAAGCACTAACCAGGTTGTTTACTAAAGTAAGAATTGTCGGGAATTCAAAGTGAATTGGATACATTTCAAATTTAAGGAGAAAAAAGATATAGATGAACTGTAAAAATTCTCCAACTCAGCTATGCTTCAAGTTTGGCTATTTTGGCCAAAGAAATTGCAATTCACTTTAAATTTCTGACAAGTGTCTCTTTACTGCAAGTATACATCATCCTTTCTTCTGCAAAAGTCAGTCCGTGCTGTTGTAGTGTCTAGTTTCACATAGTGGAAAATATAGAGTATCTGGTGATCTTGTTCTCAGATGCATAGGTGTCACTACAGGGGGTAGCTTGTATTGTGCCTCCCCCCATGTTCCCCCTGCCAATGCTCATGGCTAATGGAGAGATCAAAGATCTCCCTTATTGTCGAGGCTCCCAGATGCCAAGAGGGAGGAAGAACAACTTGGCCTCCCTCCTTCTACTGTATAAGAGCATTTCTGCACGTTAGCATGAGTACACTCTGACACAGACCACAGACCCTATCCCCTTTACCCACTAAAGCTAATATAACCACCACACACTAACAGCAATGCCAATTACCCCCTGCATCCACTAAGGTCCCTAACCTCCTTGCACCCATTTCATCCCCCATTACTCACCACAGCCTCTATTGCCCCATGTACATACTACAGACTCTAACCCTCACCTGCACCCACTATAGCCCCTATTACCCCCTGCACCCACTAGAGGCCAAATCCTCAAGGCACCCACTACAACACCTATTACCCTTTGAATCTATTACTGCCACTATCCTTCATCTGCACCCATGAAAGCTCCTATCATTCCTCTGTATACATCACAAGCACTATCTCTCCCCTGCAACAAGTACAGCCCCTATTAGCAACTACAGCCCCTATGCCATCTGCTCCAGCTACAGCCCTTACCTCTCCCCTCCACACACGAAAGCCCCTAATACCTCTTGCACACAGTGCAGCCTCTATTTACCCCTTGCACCCACTAAAGCCATTTTCCCCCTGTACCTAGCACAGACCCTGTTATACCCTGCACTTATCTCTTTCTCACAGAAACTACCAATCAATGACAAACACCTTTGGGTACTAATCTGTCATTAAGTTCTATGGTTCTTTGTTGGTGATGCATAGAATATGAATTCTTTCAGAATATTATATAATGTAAGTTGGCATATTTTATTGATTCTTATACATTATGAAATCTTTATCTCGCCATTAGCCTTTAATTTTGACGAGTGAGCTAATAGTAAAGGGAAAAATCGAATAAGGCTTATTTTTTTTACTAGAAGCAGAAATGATAAATTGAAATTAACACCAGCAGTTAAGTGTTTATGAGAAGTTGAAATCAATTTAAGGTTAAGCCTGAATCCTTTGCTCATAGAATTATCAGATGGGAAGATTCACACTATTGGTTTTTATACTTGCCCTTGCCTACACAATAATCTTCCAATCTAATATGTGTAAACAAACATGCTGAAGTTAAAGAAAACGTGAAGTTATTAGCATTTAATAGCAGGCTTGTCACTTGAATATCTATCTATCTATCTACCAACCTAGCTATCTATCTACCTATATATATATATATATAGACGTAAGAGACAGATAATATATCTAAACTCAATTAGGCAAGTTCAAATAAGGGATAGGCTAGTAAGTTCGAATAGGGATAGGCTAGCACTCACAGTGTTGTAGTTAAAAGTTCCTTACCACAACAAGAATGAAGAGAGAAAGCAATTTTTCAGAAATTGCATAGTTCCTGTCATCTAAACCCAATTAGGCAAGTTCGAATAAGGGAGAGGCTAGTAAGTTCGAATATGGTTAGGCTAGCACTCACAGTGTTGTAGTTAAAAGTTCCTTACTTTATTGAAAAATCATAAAACCATGCAGATCGACGTTTCAGTCCTCGTCCAGGACTTTCCTCAGGATCATAGACAATAAAGTAAGGAACTTTTAACTACAACACAGTGAGTGCTAGCCTATCCCTAGCACTCATAGTAAGAATCATAGACGTTGTCCCGGACAGGGACTGAAACATCGATCTGCATGTTTTAATGATTTTTAAATAAAGTAAGGAACTTTTAACTACAACACTGTGAGTGCCAGCCTATCCGTATTCGAACTTACTGTATATTGAGCCCTGGACTTTAAGTACCCGGCAAAGATATTTTGGAGCCTAGAGTGCCAGGAATTTCAAAGACATATATATATATATATATATATATATATATATATATATATATATACACACACATGTATAAAACAACAACAACAATAAGTCTGCAAAGTCAATTTCTTTCCCACAACCAAATCCTTGAAACGCACTTTAATGTTTAGGTCTGACCTGTGTTTCACCTGTAAATACTCCTGTGTATACTTTGTGGTGACTAGCCATTTAAATAACTGACTTGCAAAACACACTAAGATCCCTATTACAGCATTTTAGAAGATTGAGCAAATATAAAAGAATAAAACAAGCACACTGTATATCTTGCTATTTACACAATTACATTTTAACCTGAACAAGAAGTCCAATGATGACATAATTTGCGCATATATATATATATTTTAAAATACTATTATTCACCTGTACTCTATAAACTCAGTTGGAAATAGTATAGGTTCTGGATATCTGCAGGAGGAAATAATGCTCTGAATTATATAAATAAAGATATACAAATGCAATATTTGCATGTATAACATTGAGAGTCTCCCTGGCCGATTTTTAAAAGCAAGCCTCTTATTCATTGGATATGACATGGAATAGACATAGAGCAGCCATCTAAACACTTTATTGGTTGCCTCCATCTCATAGATGGCTCCATCTCATAGTCCATTCCATTTCCGTTTGCATTGATAATGTAGAAATTACGCCTCTGTATTGTCAGTATTAATTTAATCCAACCTGGATTTGAGTGTAAGGTTGAGAATGCTGGGCCAATCCACCCATTGTGCTCCCAGCCTTTTATCACTTTGCTAGGTTGAGGTAATTGATATTGATAACATGGAGGTATGCATTTGCTTTTATTAATGCAACATTCTTTGTATTATAAATACAAAAAGGACACCATAGAAACTGGGTAAAGAATTAAAATTCATCTTTCAGTATGACTAAACATGTTTGTCTGAAGCATTACTCTTGCACTGTTGCACATTGTGAGACACTATGGAAACATTATTTTGTCATATAGTAATTTCGCTTTCATCTCTTGGTTTTAGGTTTTTAAACCAGTTTGTTAAAATTCTAATGATTAATGCCAATTCCAATCATTTTTTATGGCATCTGCTACAGCGATATATCATAAAAAAAAATCAAGAATTGTTTAAAAGAATTTGTCATACAAAAATAACTATTTTTCTATTGTTTAGCTTTAGACCCACCATATAAATGTTCTTTTATAACTACAAACACAGTGTGAGTGGTAGGTGGATTCAATCTTAGCTATGTGGCACGTTAGCCAGGCCTATATTTAGAGTTTATTTGTAAATCAAGCTCCACGCATACAAAGGAAACGTAAATCCTCTCCATGGACTTGATGTATATGCAACTGCATATAACATATAGTACTAAGATTTTCTAAAGGGAAAGATATCAATCTGCAAAATATCAGCAGTTTACTTGGCAGTAATCCATTCAATACACAAATAAAGTCACTTAAATTAAAACTTGAAATGATACTTCAAGGTGCACGATAATTCATTTTGAAATTGTGTCTTCTCTATCTATAAGAGAGAAAATAATATAATGACTCTATCAGTGATACCATCTGGCTAAACCAATTGTTGCTGTAATTTTAGCTCCTGAAAATTGCATCCTGCTGTACAGTTGTTGAAGGTACTATATTGTTTAAAATATGTAAGACAATAATGCAAGCCAAGAATGAAGAGAGAAAGCAATTTTTCAAAAATTGCATACTCCCTGTCATCTAAACCCAATTAGGCATTTTTGTATTGTTAGCACAGATGAAAAGATATTGTTGTAACCAAGGCCAGTCTGGGACAAATATAAGGCCCAGGCTTGTAAAGGCAGAGCCGCCCATTTAAATGTTTTATTATATTACACAGTTAACCAGGCCACATTATTTTGTGACAAAGAAAAGCTGGCAATGTTTTGTTTATGTCATTATACAGTAAATTATGTTTGTAAATTTATTTTGAATCACAAGCTGTAGAAAAATGTATTACAGACAAATAGATAATATTTAGTCACAATGCATCTCTGCATTAATATACAAGAGACCACCACACAAGTGCATCCCTCGATTGTAAACAAACAATGTCAATCCACACCCTTACTTCATTCATTCACACTCACACTCATATACACACAAATACAAAATATGACCATCCACATTAAATATATTCCTAACTTCATACACATGTGACACTCATTCACTGACCGTCCACACAAAATGGATCCCTCCCTTCAAACATAACATCACACACACATGCACTGACCCTCCACACAAAATACACTCCTGCATTCACAACACATACTGACACCCCAAACACACCCATGTATTCACACACACACACACATATCCTCCATTTAAACAGATCTTTGCATTCACATACACACATATGTATCCTCTACACAAACACCCCTGCATTCACATGATGCTCACCCAGTCTCCACTCCTTCAAAAAAATCGTTAAAAACCCACTTCTTCATAAAAGCGTATCAATTAAACTGTTAATAGCTCCCGACTGACTCCTCTTCTGCAACTGTCACTAGTCTAACACTATCCTTACCTTTTTGTGTCATTTTACCCCACTCCCTCTAGCGTGTAAGCTCATTGAGCAGGGCCCTCAACCCCTCTGTTCCTGTGTGTCCAACTTGTCTGGTTACAACTACATGTTTGTGCATCCACCCATTGTAAAGCGTTGCAGAATTTGATGGCGCTATATAAATGGCATAATAATAATAATAACATGCACACTCCAACACTACACTCATTGTTCATGATGTGAAAATCATTTTATTATTTTGGCCTTTATTTTTGCAACTCAGTTGTCTACTTGTCACAAATCTCCTTTTAGTAAATAAACCCTGTAATTTACATAAGATGCTTACAGACAGAAAATATTGAGGAAATCTAAACAGAGAGCAATGCTTTTTTACAGTGTGGGCCTTTCAATAATTCATGTGTTATTCTTCTTGTTATTATAATCATTTATACTGTGCCAACATATTCTGAACAGTTTTAATATGAGGATAACACAGCAAGTGAGTCAAAATATTACACATGTTAAAAGCGAAAAAAGGTTAATGAGGATCCTGGTCAAATAAGGTTACCTATATTGTAAGCTCATTTGAGCAGGGTCCTTAAAACAAACTTTCTTCGATTGTAAGGGTATTTGAACATTGAAGGTGGGATAAGAACAAAATACCTCCCAAGGGTATCAACCCTGTCTCAGGCCTAAGCCCCTCTATCCCTCTTTTCTACCGTATTGTCCCTCTTTTTTAAGAACTGTGCATCCTTCACACTTCTAAAATTACAATGCCCCTGTTTTTCCATTTGAAATTTTGCATGGTATGTACCAGGAGTAAATTAAGTGGACAGTGGTTCAAAAGATTGTTTCCTACAGACCAGCTCGCAAATCTCTTCTAGATTTTCTCCTTGTTTTTAATATACTAGATTCTTATTTTGCTATAATGATGCTACCATTGTTACATATAGTTTACTACTGTAATATTTTGTACTTGCTGTTACATGTAGTTATTAATAATCTGGCTGTTAGAATTTTAGTTGACAAATATTTCATTGTTTATAATAATGCCTGGCCTGCTCCATTCCTCCCCCCACCCCCCACCCCCTCCACACTTACCAGCTATACTATTAGCTCTCTCTGCCATCACATACAAATTCCTCTGCTACCTCTCGTCTCATCTCCCCATTTTAACCTTTAGAATGTAAGCTCACAGGCAGGGTTCTCTTGTATCGGTCTGTTATTGTGTTGTTTTTTTTCCCAATTGTACAGTGCTGTGGAATTTGTTGGTGCTTTATAAAAGCCAGTAATAAATAAATAAATAATATACAGGGAGAGAGCTTGTCCAACCGTAATCCTCACATCTAAGCATTAGTATAGTAGATCAGCAGCATGCACATAACAGAGGTAGATTCACAGAGGTATATTCAACTGACCATGCCCCGGTTGTAACTAATGTCTCTAAGTATGAGTATAGTAGCTGAAATCAGTCACCTTGAAGGTGGATATTTTACAATTAAATCAAACCTTAAAATTTTTTAAGGTGAATTATAAAATGAAGAGAACCTTTATAGATTTTGACTTAGAACAAGTTTATGTCACTCCCACACAAACTTTTAATCAGATAAACTGATAGAGACTAATAATTGAACCAGCATGGGAAATAAATCACTATTTGCTTCTTGCAGATGGATAAAGAGGGAATTTAGGTGATAATTATGCACTTTACTCTAACATTTATGCATAAAAATCATGGTGACATTTTAAAGAAAATTACACTTTAATAAAAAGATAGGTGTATAACTATTCTTAGAAAATCTATGGCATTTCTTTCCACCCATCTCTTTGTATGCTGCTGCAATTTCCAGATATAACAATTTACATAATGTTGTTGGAATCATATACATGTAACGGTGCATAACTGAACTAGGTAGTGCTCTAATCTTTCATCAATGAAATACTTTTCTTCTCTTTTTTGTTTTTTCTAAACATTGTCTGTGCAACCAATCTAATCTTAGTTAATACTTTGTCATGTCACATATATAATGAATATCATAGAATCTAGATCAGTGTATAGTAGTATAATTTCACTTAATATTTTAATAAATGAAGTCATGACATTGGCCCCCATGTATTTGTCTTACTATGGATAGATAGATAGATAGATAGATAGATAGATAGATAGATAGATAGATAGATAGATAGATGGGGAAAGCTTTACAAACTAGTATCTGTATTCAGATAGGATAATATAGATTAATAAACATTCTCTATTATATCATGAATGAGAGAGAAATATTAGGGGGCATTATTACACCATATACATATACTCAGAGAAACATTAAGTTATGGCAATGTTTTCTACCTATGCTTTATACTCCAATTCTATTTTGTATTCACTACACTTTCTGAGAGTGCTTTACTATGTATAGCTCCGTAATGCAAAGGTGTGTTGGAATAACCTGAAAATTAATCGATTTATATTTTTATTTAGCATGAAAGTCAGTCATCAAATGCAGGAGAAATATGTAGTATTTTGAAACCAAACCAAAGCTTGTAAACTTGAATCGTTCTTAAAAGAAATAGCTATGTTTTTCATTTAAAGGAGCACTAGAGGGTCAGGAACACAAACATGTATTCCTGACCCTATAGGGTTAAAACCACCATCTAGCCCCCTGTTCCCCTCATGCCTCCCTAAAAATAGCAAAATCTTACTTGTATTCAAGTCTGGAGCTGCTAGCTCTGGCTCTGTTTCCTTTAGACCTGCCCACTGCCTGTTGACATCAGCAGAAGTGGTAGCCTGATCCAATCACAATGCTTCCACATAGGATTGGCTGAGATTGACAAAGAGGCAGATCAGGGACAGAGCCAGCACAATTCAAACACAGCCCTGGCCAATCAGCATCTCCTCATAGAGATGAATTGAATCAATGCATCTCTATGATGAAAGTTCAGTGTTTGCATGCAGAGGGAGGAGATACTGAATGTTTGGATGCATTTTAGGTAGCCATGACCCAGGGAGGATCTCTAACAGCCATCTGAGGAGTGGCCAGTGAAGTTTTCACTAGGCTGTAATGTAAACACTGAATTTTCTCTGAAAAGACAGTGTTTACAGCAAAAAGCCTGAAGGTAATGATTCTACTCACCAAAACAAATTCAATAAGCTGTAAGTGTTCTGGTGACTATAGTGTCCCTTTAACATGTTGATTATTTTTAGACAATTTTCCCATTACATGACTAATTTCTACTTTCTTCAGTTGTATCATCAACTAGGTTGTGTATATTTTTAGTTAGAGGATGACATTACACACTTGATAAGGTCATGCGTAAGGCGTCCACCAGTGACTCTTTGTCCTCCTGCTAATGAAATATGCCCTCTATAAATTTAAAGTGTGTTCGTCTATCTGTGATGGAATAACAAAGTAGACAGGAGGTGTAATACGATTCAGTAATGCTTAACTTGTCATTTTCATTTTCAAGTTTTGCTACCATCTGTGACCTAGTGATAACCTGCTTGCTTGTTATGCATAAATCCTATTATCCTTGCATATTTTACTGTTCCCATGGAGTTATTATACAGCAGTAGGTTTATTTACAAAGCTGCTCATCAAATGACATTACAAATGAACATAAAAGGGAAAATATTTGAGTTGACACATGATCGTAGCAGAATGTTTTTGCCATCATGCTAAATTAAAAGCTTCAAGTGATTTCACCTTGTTTTTGTGAAATAGAAGTAACGTTATCTATTTAGGGTTGCATATTCTACCTTAAGAATCAAAACACTGTGTGGAACTGCCATATTTTCTGCAGATGTACGCAAATGGTTCAAGAAAGCTGGGTGGTGAATTTCACACAGACTAGTATTGATACAAATATCAAGCTACAATGAACCAATTAGAAGCTGTATTCACAATGCATATCAGTTTAAGTGCTTATTTTTTATTTATTCAAATGTTAAAATGCTGATGTATTTGCGCCCATCTTCACCTGGATAGTAAAGGTAATAATGATGTAGAATAAAATGTGCGATGTTTGAGAAATTACATTAATTTACTAAGAGATCATATTTTATTATACTGATGTTGATTTTAGCATCTTAAGAATCATGCCTTTTATTTGAGGTTTCGATTGTCATAGTGATAGGACTTGTTGGATGGAGATAGTTTCCATACTTTATTAATTTTCAGTTGGAGGGTCTGTGTATAAGAATTCATGGCTGGGCCTCTGTGGTAAACATCTATGATATAAATAAATATAGTGTGCACCTCTTGTAGGATCAAATGAAGAAACAAACATGTAAAAAAGGGTGCTAATGGTACAGCTCTATTCTTAAAATGAAACACTATCAACATAAATATATAAACACAAAGCACACCACTATTAGGTAATAGGGCAATCTTTATTAACATATATACATAGAAATAGAAAAACAGTTCATAATTGTTCAATCAAAAGAATGCTTACAATAGTCGCAAAAATTATTAAAGTACCGTCCGTTATACATGAACATTAATCACAACATTTCCAAACAGATTCATAAAACAGCACTACCTTCACAGATTTCAAACATAGCAACATATTGACTTAGTGCCTTTTTCAAGTGGTTCTAAAGTGTTTAGTGATAGTCATTCTAAATAAAACTGCCTACAGGGCTGGCGAGGGATTCATGTCTGGAATATTCATTAGACGTGAATCCCTTGCCAAGAGAGCCTAGGCTATACAAACCAGACAAAACAAGGGGCAATGTATACTTGCTCAGTACAAACATTTTATAGCTTGCCCTATGTTTAGCTTTGTCTTAAGAGGTCTCAGTTGAGTTTAGCCTACTATGCTGTAACATTGGAAGCCTATGACATCTCAGAGGACATCAACATAATTTCATCAATATGTGGGTCTTAATAGCAAGGTACAGCTCATACCCCTTCTAGCACAATACACAAGAAGTCCATATCTAACTTATAGTTTAAACTTTGGAGAACAAATAACCAAGGGTTAATACTTGAAATATGTGTAATCTCTAATATAAACCCATTAAGAACCTTAAACTTTTGCGTGTTAGGGTTTATTTATGTCTGCATTTACAATTTTTGTGTGATTTCTATCTGTGTTAGGTGTGGGGAATTAATAATTTTTTTTGTAGCTGTATTTGTGAATAAGAATATATTTACAAATAAGAGAAAACATCGACAAACACATGATTTTGTCTGTAATGTGAGTTTATCCTTGAATTGGACCTTGATAGCTTTATAATTATCTCTGCAAGAATTTTTTGTTTTGTAATGACTTTTTGACACACACAAACTATTGTTCTTTCAAGATGATATGCAATGCAAAATTAATGTTTGTTGCTAATAACACATCTTTTTTTTATATAAAAAGGCCTGTAGCCCATTTCATTAAGAAGTATAAAATGGTTACATCATATTTGTATTTGTAAAAACATCTACAGTGTGTAATACCGACTTTACTGTTAAATCATGTAATTTTTTTAAAAATCTTCATACTGTTCCTATCATATAGGTAAGAGCTTAAAATAAAATGTACAGTCATCCTCTCACAAAAGATATGTGGAAAATTAGTTTGTATAAGTTGTACCCATAGCTGCATTTCTCCACGAGTGTGAAGAAAGCTGGCAGAGGCTACAGGAGAGCTTCTGCTAGGGAAATAAGAACAGCTGCACTCGGTGTGCTGTACAGTACAGATCAAAGCAGCTCAGCACAGCTTCAGCTGTACTTTGTGATTATTGATGTACCTTCATACAGGGCAAGCTATACAGAGGTCCACTGATCACTGTTGTAGAGCACATAAACCCTGTAGCGCTCTGCTTTTAGATGAGGCCACACTGATGGTAGTTGTATGCAAATTAGGTATGCCTCATATTAAGAGATATGGTTTGGGGTAGCGACAGAATGAGTTATTAGCCATGGAGGGGAAAAAGGATGGAAGGGGTTACCAAATATGTGGAGGAAAGGTGGACATTGGGATAAGTGTGGAAATTAGATATTGACCTAGCAGAGAAAACTTATTACTAGTTTCAAAGGTGGAAATTAGTTATTGGTTATGGTAGGCTACAGACAATAGGAGGTGCAACTACACCCCCACATTCAGAAACACGTTGACTAATCTCTCTAATCACAGTCACACACATATATCCTTGCATTCCGTCACATAATGACCATCTACACACATTCACATCTGCAATCACACATACTGGTCCTCCAAAAAAATACACACTGGTCCTCAATGCATTTGCAATCACACTCACATAGACACTCCATAGAGAAATGCCCCTACATTTATTAAATGTGGTGTGGATGCATTTGAGGTGGTGAGTAAAGATTCCACGTCTGGCTAGTAATTTGTTAGTAATTTTGGTGACTGTGGTATATGGTAATAATGTCAGAAAGGGTTATAGGCATTATATATTTATATCAGCATGTTTTATACATTTTTGTTCAGAAGTCATTTAATTGAATTCTTATTACCATAGTAGATGGTAAGATGAACAGTTAATAAAAGAGCAGAAAAGGTGAGAACATGGGGAACCATTCAAACACTTACAAGTGTCTAGTTCTTCTAGTTCATTCTAATCTAATGTTTAGGATGAGGCTTGACTAGGATGTGGCATCTAAGCCTCCACCTCTGTGTTGCTAAAGTGAATTATGGGGAGGACCGTTATTCTTGTATACTTTCTTTTGGTATAGAGGATATTATATATTGAACATTTTCTTCAGTTCCCATTAAAATCTAAACAGTAAATCCATAGGCGTGTGCAGCCTATTGCATTAGGGTGTGCACCCTAAAGCACAAACACACGCTGCATGTGTGTGTGTGTGTATATATAGATATGTATATCTATATATACACACACACACATACACTGCTGTGTGTGCTGTTAGTGTGCTGTGTGAGGGTGCTGTGTGCTGTTAGTGTGATGTGTGTGTGAGGGTGCTGTTAGTGTGATGTGAGGGTGTTTGTGTGTGTGTGTTTGTGACTGTGCTGTTTGTGATGGTGTTTGTGTGTGTGTGTTTGTCCTGTGAGGGTGCTGTTTGTGTGTGTGTTTGTGAGGGTGCTGTTTTAGTGTGCTGTGTGTGAGGGTGTTGTGTTTTTTTTAAAGCTGCTGTGTGTGTTTGTGAGGGTGTGGTTAGTGTACTGTGTGTGTGAGCTGTATGTGTGTAGGTGCTGTATGTGTGTGTGTGTGTGTGTGTGCTGTATGTTTGGAGGGATTGTGGAGGTGGGGCAGATTAGTAAATCCTTGCTGCCATGTGCCATCCCTGCGGCAACGCTCAGATATCGTGAGAGGAACCTGGCGGTGCTTCTGTCTAGAGCTCCCTGGGTCCTCTCCTGCCTCCCTCCATGCTGCTGTGGGCCGGTGAGGTAGATCTTTGGTCTCCCCGCCAGCCCATGGAGGCTTAGAGCAGAGTCGGCACTCAGATAGCGCCGGCTCTGCGTGAGCCGACAGGGGAGATCGGGAGAGTCCTGTGGAATAATGTGTGGGAACTCTCCCAAGATTCCCACCCCCCAAAAAAAATAATATACACGTGTGTGTGCATATATATAAATATATATGCGTACACACACACACACACACACACACTCACAGACACATTCAGACACACACACACACACATACACTCACAGACACACACATACACTCACAGACACACACTCATACACTCACAGACACACACACATTCACAGACACACACATTCACAGACACACACACACACTCACACAGATACACACACACACTCACAGACACACACACACACACACTCACAGACACGCACACATTCACAGACACACACTCACACACAGACACACACACATTCACAGACACACACACACTCACAGACACACACACACACACTCACAGACACACACACACACACACACATTCACAGACACAAACTCACACATTCACAGACACACACTCACACACAGACACTGTACAGGCTGTCTACAGTAGCTGGGAGCCGAAATATGATGTCATATTCCGGCTCCCGGCAGCAGCAAACGGCGCACGGCGAGAGGAAGCAGAGAGCAGACAGCTCCCTCGCCGCGGCTGAGATGGAGAGAGGGATCCATCACCCGGCACACCCCGTGCGCACGCTTATGAGTAAATCATAGAAAAACATTATCAATATTCCAAGTCAAATCAAATGATTGAAACACAAAGTATTTACTAACAGTATTTTTTAAATGAAGTTTTTGTGATATATTCTGTCATAAGAGATCGGAATATCTCTGGTAATTGAATAGTAGTTCAATTATAGATATAAATAGGAAAACTGCTATTCATTTACCAGAGATATATATCTAGCTCTTGTGACAGAATCCAGTCCTGAATTGGAGATTATTATTGTAAAAAGATTATTTGTATTCTATGGAAAACAATATGAAAACCAGGGTCGGCCAAGAATCTCCATCACGTTCTTGCCAAGGAACAAACTTTGCAGCAAACAAGGCACTTTCAGAGCTATTTACTGTTTCTCTATTTGCTATGATTTATTTATTTGGCCAACTTCATGATGCATTGAAAAAGGATCAAAAGCCTGATCTGTCCTTTATGGTCATACACGATATATTTTAACAATAAATGTAATTGGCAAAAACCAAGTTTTAATTAGTTGTACTTACAATATAGGTACAGTGTATGTCTCATATTCACTGCAGCTCACTTCAGTATGAATTTATTTTTGCAAAAAAGTATTTTAGTTATAACAGTATCTTGTAGTTGAAAAATTCACTTCCTTTTCTGTTGAGTTCTTTCTCATGGAGATCAATAGAGTAAGGCTTTGTCATTACTCTTGAAATTGGTACTTATCAGAGCCTCCTATTGTTTTGATGACTGATACTGACACAGATTATTGTTGGGGATTGGTGAGATGAGAAATGCAAACTCTATCACATGGAGAGGTAATCCTGGAAATATAACAGTTATGGTTTGATAAAATATATAAGTGGCCATGAGACAAAATAGAACCTGCAGAGCACTTGCTTTAACTCACAGAATTAGCAATATACATATGTATTGGTAAAGCAGAGTAATTACTTTTTCATTTAATCACAAGAAGAAAATATCTGCCCCATTGTTGATGGTACACAGGATGTAACAGTCAACACATAATGTGGGGTTTATTCACGAAATACTGAATTCAGGTTTAAATATTCAAGCTGTGACTATAGCTTAATAGGAGATTTTTTTTCTAATTTTTTAAATTGTAAGCACCAAAACAACTTTAGCTTTATATAATGTTTTAGTATATAAATCATGCTCCTGCAGCATAGCTTCACAATTATCTGCAATTTAGGAGTTAAATGCAATTCATGCAGTTCCACCCACACCTCCCCTGCATGCGACCTACACAGTCTCTGTATACTTTTATGTGAAGAGAGATATAATGTTTAAATTTCATTTATGTCACAGTCAGTTTAAGTTAGAATTTCTTGTCTCATAGAAACATAGAATGTGATGGCAGATAAGAACCATTCGCCCATCTAGTCCGTCCAATTTTCTAAATACCATTATTAGTTCCTGGCCTTATCTTATAACTAGGATAGCCTGATGCCTATCCCATGCATGCTTAAACTCATTCACTGTGTTAACCTCTACCACTTCAGCTGGAAGGCTATTCCATGCATCCACTACACTCTCAATAAAGTAATACTTCCTGATATTATTTTTATACCATTGCCCCTCTAATTTAAGACTATGTCCTCTTGTGGTAGTTTTTCTTCTTTTAAATATAGTATCCTCCTTTTGATGTGTTGATTCCCTTCCTACTCTGCTGATTGCCTTCTATACCCTGCAGGAGTTGACATGTGTGATTAAAGTTCAATTAACAAAGCGGGAAATAATAACTTCTAAAGTAAAAACACTGTGATGTCAGATCTGATTGAAAATAAAACAATTGTTTAATATTGGCTGTGTGAGTCACAGGAGGGTTGGCTAGGACTGCACAAACAGAAACAAAAATTATTTAACTTATAAATGGTAAAGGTTTAAGCAATGCACACTTGCTTTGCAATATTCCTATTGATCTCATGCTAATCAAAGGAAGGACGTTGATGCATTTTTTGTGGAATAGGGCTGTCACAGAGAAAACGCAAATCTGCTTATTTCCAAAATGCTATGACGAACACTGTCTGGAACCTTACTTGGTAAGGTATTCCAAATAATGCTAAACAGTACCAACATAATGACAACCAGGGCAGGACTGGGGATACAAAGCAGCCCTGGAAAAAAAAATCTATGCCAGCCCCATAAGTCACTGCACCATGTATTGTCACATGTAATACGTATGGCTATGTGTTGCCACCCTAGATGATTGAGTAATATATAAACACAATATACATATATGCCTTAGATATTATTGGTATATATATATATATAAATATATATATATTTATTTTCTAATATGGTGGGTAAGGGGCTGTGATGTGGGTAGGGGGCTGTGTAAAGGGTAGGGGGATGTATAGTGGGTAGGAGGGCTGTATAGTGGGTAGGGGGCTGGGAGGTGGTTAGGGGAGGCTGTATAGTGGGTAGGGGGACTGCCTGTGAGGTGGGGGGCTGTATGGTGGGTTGGAGGGTCTGAATGGTGGGTAGGGGGCTGTAAAAAGATGAATACCTTTTAGTTTCCTGTTGGTCCGGTGCGCAGCTTTCCAGCAATGTGTGTGTGGGCGGAACTTGTGTGCTGAGGCGGAGCTTCTGTGTGGGGGCGGGGCATGGGGGGGGAATTGTTTTAGACTGTGCAGGGAGTCTGACAGGTCTCCTTGTGGCCGCTGGCAGCAACACCAGCCTCCAGCTCTTTCCTCCTTATTCCCCTCGGACTGACAGGCTGGCACAGTCCGAGGGAAGGATTTATCATGCTGATTATTAGAGCTGTCTGCCCAGCCCCAGCTTGCTGCAGTCCACCGGGAAATTTCCCAGTGTCCTGGTGGGCCAGGCCGGCACTGATGACAACACATGAACATAAAAAAGAATGAAAAACATTCTTATATCAGATCATGCATTGGAATAATCAAAAAATCTAGTGTGAACATACGTTCCCAATATGTTACACCTTTACCTTTACATTTTTTCAACACATTTCAACTTATTATATTACACTGTTGGCCTCTAAGTTGCCATTCATTTTATATTATGCTCTTTTGAATCGGATTTGTAATATGTTTTGCTATGATTTGCTGTATAACACTTAACTCCATAATATCCTTATGACATATAGGCTTTCATAGAAACAGTGAGCTTTAAAGCCCCTTGGTATACCATGCAAGATCCTCCATGTTAGGTGTGAGCAGGTTTAAAACCCTGCTTACTCTTGTGATATCCAGGTCTCAATTAATACTTGGAGCCTTCCCTGCTTAGGATTGGGCAGATATAGTGGCACCAAGCTGACAATCAGGTGGGACCAATACCTCCTTGACAATCTCTGCCAATCCTATGGGAAAACATTGTGATTATGTCAGGTGTAAGCAGGAAGATAAGGGGAAGAGGCAGCAGCTGCAGACTTGAATACAAGTAGGACTTGACTAAATGTAGGGAGGCTAGTGGGGCTAGATGGTGGTTTTAACACTATAGTGTCAGGAAAACATGTTAGTGTTCCTGACCCTGTAGTGTTCCTTTAAGCACTACTGCTGAAAAATGCATGTGCCCCCAATTCCCTTTTTTTCTATGTATGTTTGGAGTCCTGACCAGATTACTTTTGGGTTGAGCAACCCATTCCAACCCTCTATTTCAATTGCCCCTTTTAAAGTGATCACAGGAAAGTATACATTTGAGGAGGTTTTGGATAGCAATATTACTATAACAATATTTATTTTATAAAGAGTAGGTTTATTACAACACATTGTTAATACATACATAAAAGCACTGTCACTTTAATTATTTAGTTATGGCACTTTATATTTGTTTTTGCTCACATTTTGAGTGATATAGAACACTTTCAATGGTTACATTTAATGCACTTTAGTTTAATTATAATAATTTAGCACTGTCACTATTAAAGTAGTTGTTTCTCACCCATGTTAATATAAGTGTAGGACCCACCAAATATGGTGGTGGACTTTACACTATATGACCTTATGGCGGAACTGTGTCCTCATATTTGTTTGCTGAGATTGGTTACTTTAAGTAGCCTTGTAAAAGTTAAAACTATATATTTTTTTGTGCGCTAGTCCTTAATCTGTATTTTGTAAATAATGCTGACATCATGGGGCAGTTCTGCCATGCGGGAATTAACATGATCTAAAGAAACTGTGATAGCCCCCATCTGATGATACTCCATTGATTACAATTTGTTTGTTTTTTCAAATTTTTATTTCCCAGTTCTTGGTTTGATGTCTCTATTGGTGATTTTTGTTATTTCTACCAAATAATAATAGCCTAAATTTATTTGATTACTTACTAATATACTAAAATATCATACTGAACCTCCCACCTATTACAGGTGGTATAATTTGTATGCCATATACACAGCTAGAGCTTTATCAACTCACCTTTGTTTCTAATGACTATTTTTGAGTTTTTATTGTGTGATACAATTTGATATAATGTCTAAAGTAATATCAAAAAGCTATATCGCAGCTCAATTATTGTTAAATATTTTAGTTTTCAAGTTAAAAGGGTCATAGTTTTCAAGTTAAAAGGGTCACATACATTTGCCTGGCGTTCTGTTCATGCAGCAAATACAAGTTTCCATGAATTCTCTAGTTGCAGTTATTATTTCTACATTAGTGTTTATGTTGAATTTTGCACAGATGATATGAGAGCAACAAATCTATAGCTATTTCCATACAGTCTCCTGTGTGCACCTTTTTCCAGAAGCGGTGCTATATTTTTCACTCTCCAATCAACTGGAACTACTCATGTCAATCTGGTTAAACAGTTCAGTTAACAGTGCTACAAGCTGAATCTGTTTTAATACCCATGGTACATTCCTTCTGAACCTATTGACATATTCACTTTTACATTTGAGCATTTTTAACAAGACCTACTACACTATTGCCAAAACCATGATTCCCTCTTTCTGCTCCTGGAACAACTTAACCCATTCGTGATTAAATGGCGCAAATGAGAGAAGGATTTTAATACATGCAGCAACCAACAAAAACAAATCCTGGTAAAACGATTTGAACATAAAATAACTTACAGTAGTGATGGTGCGCAACAACAAAAAATCGTATTCACTATGGACCTCTTATAGAGAGTGAAAGTAACCCTGTGTACACTCTGTAAACACCTCATTTCATGTACACAGGGTTACTTTCACTCTCTATAAGAGGTCCATAGTGAATACAATTTTTTGTTGTTGCGCACCATTCGTGATTAAGGTTATTCTTAAAATCAGTGACTGGGGCCTTTTTTTGCATTATGTCACGTGATTACATAGCTGAAATGATATATGCATCCATCCAGTTCAGCCTTTCTCACATATGTTATTGCTTTTGATTAAAAAGAAGGCAAAAAACACAACTTGAAGTGCTTCCAATTTTGCAACAAAAATTAATTCTTCACCCCAGAATGGTAGTCAAATATCTCACTGGATTAAGAAGGTATTACCCCACAAATTAGAAATTATATCCCTGAATATTATGTTTTTGCAAGTATTCATCCAGTTGCTGTTTAAACATCTGTACATTTCCTTTTTCCAGTCTTAATGTGTGACTTGTGACTATGTATAGTCCTGTTAATAAATAGATTTCCAGGCAATAGTTAGTTTTTACCCTGAATATATTATACAATACTATAATATCCTCTCTGAGATGCCGTTTTTCTAAACTAAAGAGATATAAATTTATTAACTTTTCTTCATAACTAATGTCTATGTTTTTGTTCTTCTATACTTTGCTGAAGTGCACTCATACATATTTAATAAGAAGAGGTATGATTTTCTCGAAAACCTCCTTAAAAAAAAAAAACACACAATGTTGTCCATATCTTTGCTTATAATAGTTTCTAAAGTGTGACTAAAACAATAAATAACTCCAGAAAGTTAAAGGTTATCATGAGAGTAAAAAAATTTACACTTAACCACTAGACTATTTTTTTTTTTTTACCATTACTACTGAGAGACAGCTTGACATTTAAAGCTTTACTCCAACCAAAAGAAAACCTATGTTTTAATAAAGCACTGTTCATGGTTGGAGAACCATCGCTTGCACCCCCCCTTAAAAAACAAAAACACACAACTTACTTACAATTATTTGACCGCTTTCCCGGTAAACCTCTCCTCCTTCCATGAATTCACCCCCTCAATGCAGGGTGAAGCTATGTCCTGGAGGCAGAGTGTATAAAGAACTAGGGAACAATGGGGAGATGGCATACCGCCATTGGACGTCCGTCACCAGCATGCTATACGTGCTGTCAATGGACATTTATCATACACATATTTCACTTTAGCAGAAACTCGGCACATACAGACTCCAAGTTCTATGACCACTTCAAAACACTGATGTGGTCATGGTGCATGAAGTAACCATTTAAAGGAACATTCCAAACACCTAAACACTTCAACATTCAAAAGAACGTCATGGTTAACTTGCCTGTCTGCGCATGCTTATTATATAAAAGTGTTACTAAAACACCTTTGTCACACCTTCTTGACTTTCAGTTAGACAGCTTTGCTTACTTTGAACTATAATACAAATCGGAAGTAAGGCGCTACACCAGTACGAGTGCTTGTCTTTCATGCACTTCTCAATGAACTACAGTTCAGCTCATTGAGAAGCGTATGATTGGCCAGTCATTTGCATGTGCAGTGGGTCTACAAGACTTCTCAGTAACATGTTTTTTGATTGGGCAGTGTCAAGCACAGATGGAAAAATATGTGCTGGAGAAAAATGGGCTTGTTTACAGCAACTGCAGATACTAATGATTCAGCTAAAGTAAGCTAGCTTTTTATATTTCCTTCCCAATAAATACAAAAAATGCAAATTTTTGGTTATATCTACTAAATGGTTGATGTTTTTTATGATGCATTACTTTAAGCACCATCTAGAAGGGAATGTAATCATGTTGGTAAGCAATTTATTTTCAGTATAGTGCTTACCTTGCCTTATATCATAAGACATACAAGAGCTCCAAATAATGAGGGAAACTCCTTTCAAGAAACCCCTCACACATCAAGCATTGTTACTTTTGTTTATTATGGTTTAATTTGAAATATTCCTTTCTGACACTGAATTGTATACTTCGATTAACAGGAACTTCTAATTGAAATACATTTCAGGGTTTATTCATTGAACTGAAAATTGTGCTTAACTGACAAACGAATCAAAGATTTGGGGCCAATATAATATCAAATCACTGAGTTGGAAACATGTCCCAATATGTGTTTTCCTAAAATGTGTAATTCCCTTGTCGAATTTGAATTTCTGGATTCATAAATAATTATGATTATGTCTGAAATATATTTTTACCTTTTTGTAATGTACGGGAATGTATTGACATAACTGTCATTGTTAATCATGTGTTAAAACACACTAAAGTCACTGTGCTTTCTTTTACAGAGCAAGAGGAATGCATAAACTGCACAGATGAATGCAGAGTGCTTGGGCATTCCGATCGGTGTTGGATGCCACAGTTCCCCACCACAAACCCAGTTGAAAATGCTGATTATCGCACAAATCTCTTTGTTCCAACTGTTGAAGCTCACGTTGAGACTGAAACATATGAAACTGTGAACCCCACTGGAAAAAAGACATTTTGTACATTTGGAAAAGACAAACGAGAGCACACCATTCTCATTGCCAATGTTAAACCATATTTAAAAGCCAAGCGTGCCCTGAGTCCTCTGCTTCAAGAGGGTCCCTCTGCATCAAGCAGCCCTACCAAGACATGCATTGAGCCTTGTGCCTCAACTAAGGGACCTTTGAATGGCTGTGAAATAAAATCAGGAGTCTTGGCAGAAACAACTAACCCTTACCTATCTTCTGACAGTCAGTTCATATCACCTACTAAACAGACAAAAGACCCCCAGTATATTGCATCAGATCCAATGGCTCGTGTATTTGCTGACGTGCATTCCAGAGTAAGCCGAGACTCTAGCGAGATGGACGTTGTTTTGGAGCAGTTGGAGCATTCAAATCGTGATATGGGCCGAGAGTCAGTCGATGCTGAGGAAGTTGTGAGAGAAATTGACAAGCTTTTACAAGACTGTCGAGGAAGTGAACCTGTGGCTGTAAGAAAGTAGATGGAACAGAAAGACTTGTTGTATTTGCCTTTTCCCAGTAAAATAAATATTTTGTCCTGGGTACAGCACATTGGCAGGGGAGCTAAAACACTGATGCTGCTTTGTGACTACATGAGAACAGTTCAAGTGCCCCACAACCTTTTCTGTGATTTTACTTTGTCTACTATTACACTGGCTTTATTTTGACAAAAAAAATAATCCCTTGGACAAAGTCAAGGAAACATTGTGGTGAAATTTGACAATCTGGTATATAAGGGAACAGGACTATGGAGTTTTACAACTTCGTACTGTAGTAGATGCTGACTTTCTGTTTGCTGGAGAAAATAAAAAACAACCCAATGAATTAACAGGGTTAACTAATTTAAGGGTGGATTTTAAGCAAGCGTCAGTAGCGTCTAATTAAAATCCTAACTAATTTTGCTGTAGTCCTAGCTGCACCAAACATCAACACCCATTTGTGGAATCCATTTTCTACATAAATGAAAAACATTCCAAAACATTTTCAATAAAAATCAGTCATTTAGTGCATTTCCATGACACACATAGTAATATATAAAATTATATAGTCAATTTATTGTGTCCTGCACATGCATACGCTAATTCACTTTATGTAAAATGAACAAAAGTGTTGACTAATAAGAATTTTAGTGTCCTACAAAAATATATACACAGATATTTGCAGACAGATAAACAAAATAATTGTTTTTCAACCTCATTTTTTAATGCGGTTGTTAAAGAAATTTGCTATATATGAAAAAAATTACAATGTCGTTAATATCTTTTTTTTATTGATTTGTGGACACTAAAATTGCTCAGGAAAGTGGTATGTCCTATTCATTCAAGCAAAGATCATATCGCCATTTAAATGTGCAAATGTAAGAAAATATAAATGTGTTTACATCAAATTACATATTTTTATGATTTTCTTTTTGCAATTTTAGTGCATATGAGCCAAATTGTTGAGTGTATAAGAGCTATATTGTGTATTTTATTAAATTAATATATAGTTGTGTTGCAAAAAAAAAAATATTTGGGCTTATATTGTAAATGGCAAGTGTTGCCTCAGTAGCTGTCAAACTCTATGAGTTTTGTTTTCCCTGTTTCCTTTTCCATGTGGAGTACGGGACGCAGTGCCTCGGAGCGAAGTCTCTTGTCAAATGTGTGGTTTACAAACTATGGTACACATAACCTGTTCAAAATGTGTCTTCATGAAATGATCCCTGAGCCCTGTACTTGTCTGAAGCTGACATTTAAGCCAATTTTATGAAACCAAAAAAGGAAAAATCTTTAGTTGCTGTTTTCTTCCACTATCCATAATTCCTGTTTAGCAAATCGATACACATTTTGATTCAGATGAATAAAAATTCTACATATATGTTTTTTACATAAACAAAACCTTTCAACATTAACTGTTTAGTGCAATACAGAAATGTGAGACTTACTGGGAACTGAAAGTGAATTTTAAAACGTATGTCCAGGTAGCCAATTTAGACAAATCCAAGTTAGTTATTTTTTTTTTCAGTCTGATTTTTTTGGGGGCATAAAAATTGAAACTCACTTAGAATTTCCAGCAATTCTCAGTTTAGTAAATAACCCTGATAGAGTTACAAAGATAAAAATGGCTTACAAAAAAATGTAACAGCTATATTTTAACTCAACTATTTTGGATTTAATTTTGCACTTTACAAATTTCCCACAATGGCCATTTTAGTGAATACACCTGAAGGTAGCAGAAATACTCTAGAACAGGAATAGGCAACCTTCGGCACTTCAGATGTTGTGGACTACATCCCCCATAATGCTCTTACACCCTTAATGCTGGCAAAGCATCATGATAGGTGTAATCCAAAACATATGGAGTGCCAAAGGTTGCCTATGCCTGCTCTAGAACAAACCTGGGCATCCTGTGGCTATCCTCCTGTTTTTAAAATGCATCTCACGTGAATCTCCATGACAAACATAAAATGAGGGCTCAGACCACTAAAATAAATTATTACTTTCACATTCTAAATATGTGTTCACATGAAGAATGCCCAGTCTGAGATAAATTAACATAAAGGAAAACAAGCTTCACACTCACTTGTTGTTGAAATAATGAGAACCGAAACATGAATATCTTGCAATACAATAAGCTTTATTGGCAAAATGCCAAATGCTTACAAAATAAAGGGACATTGAAACTCTAGCCAATACAGCATCTTGTATTGTAGGATTTAACATTTCAAGTTACATTTTGTTCACGGCAAGTTTGTTCTAAAGTTCATTTCCTTTTATACCATATGATAGTCTGTCATCTTAAGGCACACATGCTATTCTGGAATGGAACAAACAGGTCAGACAATGCTTTGTTTATATATATTTGTAAACATGTCCAGAACATATAAGAGTACATTTTAATATATGTTTCTTTGGGTCTTTGTTAAACATACTTTATAATATAAAATAATGTAACAAAAAAGTAAACAGATATTTATTAACTCAAACAACAACATCCCGGTGTGGGTGTTTTATGTCTCTTCAGTTAAGGGACATAGAGTGCTAACATATTCCCGAGAGTGCCCAAGGATTGACACACCTCTCTGACACTATAGGGATTAAGAAAATCTGAGAGGCCAGTGTTATTAATTTCTTATTGGAAGATCTGGTACTATTAACATCCCCCACTATGTTCCACATTATATAAATGAACTGCCACAACTGAATATTATGGAACACAGAGGCAGGAGTTTAATAGAGATATACCAAAGATCGAAGTATTTTCTAGATTTCATAGGCATATGTCTAAAAAATTTCTATGTTCCAAATCAAAAAAATAAACTCCATTGGTCTGAAGTCAAGAACCATACAAGTTAGCGTTCCTCTTGGAAATGTCTTATGACAGCAGTACATTGTCAATTGTCAAATGACAGGATTTAATTGTTAATTGAATTTCATTTTCAAGGTACAAAGAATTACCATAAAATGTGACTGTACAAATGCTTCATGCTTTACATATTTTGGACAATTTATGTACCTAAATGTTTTGTCTCTGTGTTCTGCGATGTTTCTCTCGCCAGGAGGATAAAGCTTGATTTTGCTTGATAGCTGAAATTCTACAGTAAAGTTGGATTCATTCCTTGCCTCTACATAATTCTTTCTTTAGGAGCTAATAGTGGCAATATTTACAGTTATAATAATGCATCAAATGCTGAATGACCGAATCTATTCAACAATCACATATACAAAACTGTTAGTCCTCACTGGGATTTAATTCATCTCAAGTTACCGGTGTCCAGCGCTTAGCGATTTAATGGTTAAATATGCTAAAGAAAGGGAAAATTAATGTTACTACTCATATTTGTATTTTTTATTATTGTATGTTTCTATTTCATCAAACTCAAAACTAAAATGTAATGGTATTTTAAAAATCTTTTGTGGTTTGCTTCAAATGGATCTAACATTGCTTTATTCATCAACGGCTATAGCAAAATGGATAAAATAATTCTATTAACAGTCATACATAAAGAATCTATTAAAACACGTTTCAATGAAAGGACAGTGAATTTTGTTCATATAACAGCACAGCTTAGTAGAGTACAACATAAAATGATTTGCATGTAGTGAAATGTGACACCTAAGAAATAGTTATGAACATTTTTATAATTTGTATAGATTTGTACTTATTACAAATTATGGGTCATCCATATGTAAGAAAATAACTTGATTAAGTGATTATTGACCATAGACAACAATCACATATGTGGACATTCCTCATTGTCTGCATAAGCATCTCAATTGCAAAATTCAGAGGAAATGCAACAGTTCAACTCAAAATAACTGTTTTCTCAAAAAGCTGTTTGGGGTTGAATTCAAAACATGGTAATTCAGATCTAAAAAAAGTCTGCTAATATGTTAACGCCCAACATGCCAGCAATGCATAGAAATGACAGAGCGTGTGCATATTTATTAGAAACACAATTACATTCAAGTTTACTCTGAATGTATAGATTTGGAAATAGATTGAAATATTAATGCTCACCTGCTTATTTACTATTCACATGCTGTTGGATATGGGATAATGCAGTAATTGTGAGTATTTGGTGGGACCATTATCAACCAGTAGTGTTTCTAAATTCCATGCCTAACAAAAGCAAGAGAGATGTTAAAGCCAATGTCTAGCGTACCTATCTATACCCCACCTGGGTGTGAGGCAGGTTGCAGGAAAGATGACCAATCCAACTCACTTAAACAGTGCAACTCAGAAATATGAAGCAGATTTATAATAAAGAGTGCCACAAGTGCCATATTCCAACATTATCATAAGATTCTCGAAATGCCTACATTTGTGATGCAATGCTAATTCCATACCCAAAATAAAGAATTAAACAACATTAATTACCTACCATCTTAAATATAAATGGAACCATGATATGTGTTCTTAAATGTCTTAAGAGAAAATGCATTACCAAATTCAGTGTGGTCATATTGAAATATCTTTTTCAGTCCAGTGAAATGCTTAAATGCACATACTTAAATATAACCACATCCTTAAATATAACGACTAAAACACTGATGCAACATGATAATAATTTTAAAAGAGTTCACAGTTAGATATTATAAATTGAAGTTTCTTTATGGAGAGGTTTGTAGATAATAATGGGTTTAAACTTAACTGTGAAGTATACAGAGAGTCCATGCAATGACTCATATAATGATAAGGTTGAAAACAGCAGCATTGTAGAGTAAGTCTAGGAAGAACATTCTGAAAAGAGTGCACTCAATTGTGGGATTATGAGAGAGACTGATGGCCAAAAGCTTTGGATGCATTCTGTATTAGAAATGGGCAAATACAAGTTTTCTTGTGGAAATCAATAAAATTGATAAGATTCAGCAGTTGACTGGATGTGAGGAGTATCAGAACGCTCAATGTAAGAAACATATACAACAATCGTGTGGGGTAAGTTTGATCGCAGCACTGTTGACATAAAGTTAGACTTAGCAGTTCAAAAGATTAAAGACAATAAACATTTTTTTTAAGAGACTGAAGAGATTTGTAAAGAGATTAAGTTTAGAGAAGTGGGAACCGAAGTAATCTTGACCAAGACATATGAAGGCAAGAAGAAGAGAGTTCAGGGTTGAGTTCATCAACATATAGGTGTGTACTGGAATTCAAAGAAAATTATTAGATAGTCAAAAAAAGCTGCATTAAGTGAATACAGAAAGAGACACAAAATGGAAACTAACTTAATGAGGTAATGTTAGGGTGGAGGTGCCAGAAAATGAAGAGATGAAATCATTGATCAATATCATTTCAGCATTCTTAGTAGAGTGCTGAGAGTGGTAGAAAGTATAAGAAAGTCTAGTAGCGAATTGTCTGTATCTGTGTGTCTATGTATCTGCCTGTGTGTCAGTGTGTGAATATGTATGTGCATATATCCAGTGGTGTATTTTGAATTTGTGCTGCCCTATGCATAACAAAACTCGGGCATCCCCCTCCCCTTCCTGTCAAGTCCTGTGCTGCTTGGCAGACTGGCTCCTGTGGTGCTGGGCGGGCGGACGTTCAATGCAGGCAGAGAGAGAGGTGTAATCCTCCTGCTCAACTCCCTCGAGCACCGCTTAGTGATTCTGGGAGCCAGAATTATGTCTAATTCTGGCTCCCGCCATCACTGCAGTGCTCCCTCGCAGCCTGCCTACATATTAAACAGCTGCCTGCCTTGGGGGGCCCCGAGGTGGCCACCCGGCCAGCTCTTGTGACCCCAATAAAATGAGGCTAACAGGGCATCTGCCAGGTTGTTTGGGGGGTGGCAGTTTTTGCCACCCCCCTGAAAGTGCTGCCCAAGGCAAATGCCTTGTTAGCCTCGCGCTAGATACAGCGCTGCATACATCTCAGCATCTCGCTAACACTGCACACAAATAAATCCCTGTATTCAAAAGTCAACACTTTACTATAATATAGTATTTTTTATGGTGCTGATGGTATTTTAGTGTTGCAAGTTAAGTCTTATAACCCTTCTTTCAGAAACAAAATTTGGCTGTGTGAATTCGACAGAAGAAAATTAGCTTGTTTGACTTTGCCAGTTTTAAAACACCAGTTTTAATTTGCCTGTGTGAATTTGCCTCTGTGACTTCACTAGATACACCCTGTTCCAAACTATTATGCAAATTCTATTTAAGTGTCACAAAGATTAAATATTCTGTTTTTCAGTTTAACTCATGGATGGAATTGTGTCTCAGGGCTCTTTTGATCACTGAAAACAATCTTGGACACCTATGATAGATTAGATTGCCAGGTGAGCCCAATTGAAGGAAAAACTACTAAAGGAGGGTGTTCCACATTATTAAGCAGAGCACCATTTTCATGCAATATGGGGAAGAAAAAGGATCTCTCTGCTGTCGAAAAGAGTGAAATAGTTCAATGCCTTGGACGAGGTATGAAAACATTAGATATTTCACGAAAACGTAAGCGTGATCATCGCACTATAAGAGATTGTGGCTGATTCAGAGCACAGACGGGTTTGTGCAGATAAAGGCACATTGAGGAAGATTTCTGCCAGATTCATGCATCGGTTCAAGAGAGCAGCTGCTAAAATACCATTACATAGCAGCAAACAGATATTTGAAGCAGCTAGTGCCTCTGGAGTCCCACAGGCATCAAGGTGTAGAGTCCTCTAGAGTCTTGCTGTGCATAAACCTTCTATTCGGCCACCACTAACCAATGCTCACATGCAGAAATGGCTGCATTGGGCAGAAAAATACATGAAGACTAATTTTCAAACAGTCCTGTTAACTGATGAGTGGAGATGGATGGAGTAGTGGATGGTTCATGGACGGCCACCCTGTTCCAACAAGGCTGCAACGTCAGCAAGGTGGTGGTGGAGTCATGTTTTGGGCCGGAATCATGGGAAGAGAGCTGGTTGGCCCCTTAAGGGTCACCGAAGGTGTAAAGATGACCTCTGCAAAGTATGTGGAGTTTCTGACTGACCACTTTCTTCCCTGGTACAGAAGGAAGAACTATGCTTTATGTAATAAAATCATCTTCATGCATGACAATGCACTATCTCATGCTGCAAAGAATA
Organism: Pelobates cultripes; assembly: GCA_933207985.1. Classification (NCBI taxonomy): domain Eukaryota; kingdom Metazoa; phylum Chordata; class Amphibia; order Anura; family Pelobatidae; genus Pelobates; species Pelobates cultripes. Next base: position 315,521,286 of record OW240912.1, on the reverse strand, counting down.
CCTCTACATCAATGGCTGCTATGGGGATAAAAGGAGAGAAAGTCATGGTGTGGCCTCCATCCTTCCCTAACCTCAATCCTATTGAGAACCTTTGGAGCATCCTCAAGCAAAAGATCTATGAGGGTGGGAGGCAGTTTACATCCAAACAGCAGCTCTGGGAGGCTATTCTGACATTTTACAAACAAATTAAAGTAGAAACTGTCCAAAAACTCACAAGTTCAATGGATGCAAGACTTGTGAAGCTGCTATCAAATAAGGGGTCCTATGTTAAAATGTAACGTGATCTGTTAAAATGTTTAAAAAGTTAAAATGTTGTTTGATTGAAATAGCTTTTGATTTCAGTAAATATGCTGCAAACACAACAAATGACAGTTTTCAGTTCTTTACAACCTATAAAGTGGTTTGAAACTTACTGTGCTTAATAATTGAAGATTATGCTAGATTTAGTGTACTAATAATCTTAATTTTAATAATGACAGGAGGCTTCATATTTTGCATATCTCTCTTTACTAACTCCATACAGCAGTAAAGAAACACATAGAAAAAAGAACCAATCACAGGAGAGCAGGATGCACATAAGGCAATGTGAACTCATCATTTCCTCTTTCAGAAAGCGACAACAAGCAGAAGTAAATATATAGCAAACAATAAAACTAATAATAACTCCAAGTTCCATGTGCAAAGGAGCAAACTTCCAAATAATTCTATACGAACAACGAAAAAGAGTTCAGGGTTGAGACAAATTCGAAGGATAAAATCTCCAATAGTTTCACGTGAACTGCCAATTATCTTCAGAGACGAATCATACTGAAAAGAGAATGTGTGACAGGTTTAGACATAGTCACGAACATGTAACTCCAATTAACGTACCACCTAACATCCCATTGGAGAATATAGTAACTATAATCTTATAACTGAGTAATTGTAATGAGAACTCTAATGATGATTCCATATTAATGGAAGTACGAACATATCATATAAGCACCAGTGTGAGAGGCAAACCTACCGTAGCCCCTGATATCTGCAAAGCAAATGAATAGAAAGGGTGGGCAGCGAAGCATGGGGGGAAATACTCACCTCCTGTCATTATTAAAATTAAGATTATTAGTACACTAAAGCTAGCATAATCTTCAATTTTACCACATGACAGGAGGCTTCGTATTTTGCATTTTAACGCTGAGAAAAGAGTATAGAACTAAATAAGAGTCCTACGGTGTGCCGAGAGACCCAGTATTCGGCGTTGTGGGGAGGTCTTCCCCGTTGAGCACCCACGTATGCACCATCTAACGGGAAATGATACAAGACCAAGTCTGACCGTTTGTCAGCAGGATGTTTTGTCCTGTAGAGTGAAAGGAGAACATCTCCACGACTCTTAGGCTGGAGAGGTATAACATTGGGTAGTTGGTATCCTAGAGGATCCTAGTCCCTTGGGCGTCCTCAGGTAGGGCTGCAGTTCCGTCTCCATCCTCACATAAGGGATCAAGATGCAGGACCGAACCAGACAGGCTGGGAATGTCCAGATGTAGGGGTAGGGTCGTCGCATCCCTGGATTCCCAGATTCCCAAGAGGTCCCCGGCAGCCTGCGATCGTCCGCTGACCTGCCAAGAAACCCCCAAAGTGGGTCCAGGTCCCCAGGTAGCCGACCCTCCTGGGATAGAAGATGTGACTACCCTACGGCTCCGTGAGGAATTGTCGGTCATGAATGTAGAAGGAGAAGATCCTCGCCTGCTCTAGAATTTCTGTAGACCTTGTAAGCATGAGAAGCATAAGTCCTTCTGGGAGGTCCGGTCGGACGGAGCGCATTCACCATCATGGGTGGTAATATCCAAATCAGTCGGCCCCTATGAGATGTGTCTCCCCCGGGAGACAGGTTGATCTTCTGTGAAGAAGACGGGGATCGAAGGAGCCTACATGTTGTCTGATAAACGTGAGTTGGTCCATCCCGGTGGATGTGAAACCTGACCACCTAATCTGTGGTTACCTGCAGTAGGGTGCAGCGGATCTAGTACTTTTTTATCAATCCATGTATTGTGAAGTATAGGACCAAGAAGTCTATGTATACAACGTACAGGGTCGCGGTGGTCGTGGAATAGTCTACGAATCCTCTGAATGAATAGTCTTCTACAAGTCTGGAGGTTCCAGACGGTTCTCGGATGAACGTGGGTGTTAACGAGTTTTCAGTTCCCTGGAGTGATCTGAATGAGGTTCTCCCGGAAGAGAGTATCTCGTCTTCCCCGCATGTATTCATTACTTCTTTTGGTAGTTTATGAGGGCCCACCAGGCTCCGAGCTACTGGATCGGGAAGGAGAGGATGTCCCATGAAAACTGGGTAAGGTGGTTGAGCTTTGTTTTGATAAGCATTGTTTATCTACAATTCATTACGGGCCTGTTCATCCTGGCATATCTACTACACTGGGGGCTGTACCTTGACTATGGCTGTGCTTCACCTGACCCTGATCAGACAGCAGCAGGGTATTTAAACTCAGCCTCGCCCTGTGATCTGGATCAAGTCTTTGATCCTATTGTGTGTTCCGTACCAGTGTTCCTGTCGTTTGATCTGCTACTTATTATTGACCTCGGCTTCTGATTACGTTTACTCTGACCTCTGGCATCCCTTGACTTCGGCTACTCCTCGTTGTTCCTGTCCTCTGGCACCCTTTGACCTCGGCTATCCCTTGACGATCTTGTTGTTTGAGTCCTTGCCTGTCCTGCAACTTGGTACTTCATCCTGCACAGCCCCCTGTGCACAGACCCACAGGCCAGGTGAATTCTTACCTGACCACCTTGGCCTGTGGCTATCTGCAAGGGTGAGCAACATATCTGTGCTACAGACTCCCAACCCAGGTAGGACCCTGACAATATGGGCAATAGAGCTAGCAGTAGCGGATCTCGGGTCCCGAAGCGGTCGACGACCGGCTCTGTTGCCAACCGGTTCCAAAGAATCCCTTGCAAAGGTAATCGCATAACACCTCCCTCCTAGGGGTTTGGGCCCTTATGAAAGCCGTGGGACCCTTGCTAGTCTAATAAGTTCCTTTCAGAACTTTGTGTCTTGTGTCTGGGGTTCCGACTATCTTGGCGCTCAGTACTGCCTATCATTCGTCAGTGCGGAGGAGTGCTGCTATGGGCATCCCATGGGAGAGGCCAACACTGGGGTTTCCTGCAAGGAGCAGAAACAGTTTTTTAAGTCCATATAGCCAAGTTGTATGCCCATTCCCGGACGATGTTTGGCGGCGTCTAGCATCGTCCACGGTAAGGTCGTGAATCCTGAAAGACCTCCTCCGTTAGTCACTATAGTCGTCTGAGCCGTTCTGACCGGCATGGAAGGGCATGGGTTTGTCCGACCGTCAGCGGATTTCGGAGCGCCGAAATCGTGGTGGGCGAGAGTAGCAAAACGTCCGCCCATAATCTTGCGTGACGCAAGATTAAAGATAGCCGCCGAGGGTAAAGGAGGGGGAACATGGTCCCTGGAGTCTCGGTAGACGTGGGATCAAAGATGGCCGCCGCGTTATGCTCGGGCTACCACGTGGTCACCCCACAGACTGCCCTGCACCAAGGTAGTGGATGTTGGAAAGCATCCAGCACATTACTGGGTGTACGGTATGGGGCAGCCTGAGAGAGCGAGGGCAGTGAGTCTGGCCATCCCCCAGAGGGTTGTAGGAGGAAGGGGTCGAACAGATAATGCCTGGGAGCTGACGGGAACCGCTGGAGGGAAGGGGTTAAGCCCCAGCCAGACCCAGAATCCCCATGAGACCCTGGGGAGAAGGAGGAAAGCGGGGAAAGAGGGTCCCCAGATGCCCCAGGTATAGAAGGCCAGGAAAATCGCCAGAAAAGTCATGATAAATATGGTATAAAGTACATCTACCATAACTATACATAAAACCTATTAAATCAATAATAAAATTTACACCTAACACCTATTAAATCCATATTATCAAATACATATGACATCTATTAAATACATATAAAGTATATATAATACTTATCAAAACAAAGTATGAAATGCCTATAAAACTGATAAATTACAAGTGATATTAATCACAACTAAAGGTTATGAAATAAGGATAACGTTAAATCTACATAATATCTATGAAATAACAGAAAAACACAGCTGCACATAGTACAGAAGCACAGCAAGAACATACAGCAAAGTATATAAAAAAATATAATACAGAAACAACCTCAAAGAGGCAATAGAAACATAAGGTAATGGAGAAAAGTAATACACTGACCTGTCTGCTTGATGGAGCAGTAAAGAAAAAGGAAATGATGAGGTCACATTGCCTTATGTACATCTTGCTCTCCTGTGATTGGTTCTTTTTTCTATGTGTTTCTTTACTGCTGTATGGAGTTAGTAAAGAGAGATATGCAAAATACGAAGCCTCCTGTCATGTGGTAAAATTTGGAACAGTGTATTGTAAGTTTTTTATGTTTAAAAAAAATACTGTTATCGTTAGGAGGTTTGTTCAATAAAATTTGAATTGTACTCTTAATAGTTGATAACATGAGAATTATGCCGACTGTTATTTACATAAATTATTTAGGTAAATGAGAAAAATATAATTTGCATAATAATTTGGAACAGGGTGTAGATAGATAGACATATATTCCACATTTATAAATAAAATGGCCAGTTCCCAGATCAAAAAAGATAAAGTAAACATAGATTACATTTCTGTACTTAGGAAATCAAAGCAGAAGTCAAATGACTTATTGCCTGTATATCACTGCAGTAGTATAACTTATGTTTAGGAAATTCACAGCAAACTGCAATATTATGTCTGTATATGATAAACATATTACAAGAAATTTTGACAGGTAATACAATCAATAGCACCAAAAGCCATATAGGTAAGTGCCTCAGAGTATCTTTTCTTGATGTATACATTTGTTTAGAAATGTCATCAACATATAGGTGTATAGTGGAATTCAAAGAAAATGATTAGATAGTCAAGAAAAGTTGCATACAGTGAATACAGAAAGAGGCGCGAAATGGAAGCCAATTTAATGAAGTAATGTGAGGGTGGAGGTGCTGGAAAATTAAAAGATGAAATCATCGCTCAGCATCATTTCAGCATTCTTAATAGAGTGCTGAGAGTGGTAGAAAGTATAAGAAAGTCAAGTAGGGTATTGGGAATTGTCTGTATATGTGTGTCTATGTATCTGCATGTGTGTCAGTTTGTGAATGTGAATGTGCATATGTGCATACATCTCAGCATCTCGTTAACACTGCACACAAACAAATCCCTGTATTCAAACATCAACACTACATATAAAAAATGTTTAGGTTTGGTGAACAGTATTAGATAACCAGTATATCAAAATTTCTGACTATTCATTTGCATACAAGAATGCATTCCTTTTGGTATAACTATAATAAGTATGACACAATTATAGGCATATGAGGTATTCCCAAAATAAAGGCAACTTGGTAACACTGTTTTTATATACTTTTGTTTAGCTGCACTAATTTTATACAAGCCACAGTAAGCAAAACTTTGTGAGTTTTTTTTTATTCTAATATTTTTTATGTTAGATGAGGAGTTACATAAACAAGTATGATATACACAGAATGCTCTAGTGGATAATATATAAGTTTATGCAATAAATAAATAAAATGGAAGATACCATTAAAAGAAGGCACAGTAAAAATTAAAAACAATGTTCATCTTCAAGAAAAAAAAAAAAAAACAGCCCTTGTTTATGTGCATGCTTTTGCACGAAACGCATTAGTCTGAACAAACAGTGTTTTGTAAGTTCTCTATAAAATAAAGATTATCTATATTGGATGGGAGGCTGCAGTATTAATTTTTAAATAGAAAGTTTTATCAATATGCTTGGATAATTTATACTATGTATTGTCTGAAACACCATATTGTGAATAGTGCCTGAAGAGCCTCCCTCAGAAAAGTACTGTAATCACTTGAATTTTTCTCAGATGCCCACTTATTATTATTGCTGTATTTTTTCTTTGCTTTGTACCATTTTCTATGTGCACTAAGCCTTAGATCACTAGCTTTGTTCCATTTTTTTTCATCTGGTTTTTATTTGCATTTTGTTTACTTTTATCTTACATTGCTTTTAATTTTCTACTCACAGAGAAGAGTGCCCTCCTTTTTTCTATTACCTGTCATGATTGTGACCTTGGCACACTGTCCTACATTTTCCTGAGCTTGTGGATTTCCATCTGTCCTGTCTCTTGGCCTTATATTCACTGAGGCAGTACTGGTGGAGGTGATTGCAGCGGCCATATTTTTGGAGCCTGAGTGGACGCACATGTGCATTTGCACACATGGAGGCCATCTTTTTGGTTACTCACTGGGTCTGGCTTACATCCAGCTATCACGGGGCTTGGTAAAACCTGGCACATTCACCAGTTGCTTTTGTGGCAATTGGATGTTTTTTTTCTTTTACCTACACACTCTTCTCATGCCTCCTTTTTGCCTTTTTCAATCAACACTGAACTTCTTTCTTTTCTGGGTTTTCCCCTAGAGGTTTTCCCATTGTTATCACAATGCCTATTGTTCACTGTTCCACAGGGTCTCTGTTTTGAGTATTTCACCTTGTAGCTGTCGTTTTGCATACCTTACTTACGTTTTGTTTCCCCATAACGGTTTCTATGAGAATATACCATGTATACAAATTTTTTCCAAAAAAAACGCACTGGGGCTTATTTTCGGGGGAAGTCTTATTTCGGGGAAAAATGTGTGCTAGAAAGCAGGTCTATTTTCAGTGGGAATTCCCCCCGAACATAGACCTATTATTATTATTTTATTATTTATATAGCGCCATCAGATTCTGTAGCGCTGTACAAAGGGTGGACTAACAGACATTTAACTAGGGCATGGAATCCTGCAAATCTATGTTCGGGGAAACTTTTCCGAACATAGATCAGCTTACTCACTAATAGAATACTGCAAATATATGTTCGGGGAAAAGAATGGAATCTTGCGTGTCTACGTTCAGGGAAACTTCCCCAAACATAGATAAGTATACTCGCGAATGGAATTCCGTGAATCTTTGTTTGGGGAAAATTCCCCGAACATAGATTAGCGAACAACTAGGGCTTATTTTCAGTGTAGGGCTTATATTAGGAGCCCTAGCTTATTTTTGGGGAAACATGGTAGTTGACCCATCTTCTACTGCCTGGTGCACTATCATCATATCTATTATAAGGTCCAATGGTGATACTCATACCTCTGCCGCTATGTTTTTGTCTGGGATGCCACCGGGGACTCCACCCACAGGTTGTGTAGATAAGTCTGGCATAATGCTTTAAGAATTCCAGGCCATCTTAAAATCTACTATGTCCAATGTCCTCATCTATTTCTCACTATTATTACTCTATAAACCATATCCCAAGCACAGAAGTCACAGACAGGCTGGGAATGTCCAGATGTAGGGGTAGGGTCGTCGCATCCCTGGATTCCCAGATTCCCAAGAGGTCCCCGGCAGCCTGCGATCGTCCGCTGACCTGCCAAGAAACCCCCAAAGTGGGTCCAGGTCCCCAGGTAGCCGACCCTCCTGGGATAGAAGATGTGACTACCCTACGGCTCCGTGAGGAATTGTCGGTCATGAATGTAGAAGGAGAAGATCCTCGCCTGCTCTAGAATTTCTGTAGACCTTGTAAGCATGAGAAGCATAAGTCCTTCTGGGAGGTCCGGTCGGACGGAGCGCATTCACCATCATGGGTGGTAATATCCAAATCAGTCGGACCCTATGAGATGTGTCTCCCCCGGGAGACAGGTTGATCTTCTGTGAAGAAGACGGGGATCGAAGGAGCCTACATGTTGTCTGATAAACGTGAGTTGGTCCATCCCGGTGGATGTGAAACCTGACCACCTAATCTGTGGTTACCTGCAGTAGGGTGCAGCGGATCTAGTACTTTTTTATCAATCCATGTATTGTGAAGTATAGGACCAAGAAGTCTATGTATACAACGTACAGGGTCGCGGTGGTCGTGGAATAGTCTACGAATCCTCTGAATGAATAGTCTTCTACAAGTCTGGAGGTTCCAGACGGTTCTCGGATGAACGTGGGTGTTAACGAGTTTTCAGTTCCCTGGAGTGATCTGAATGAGGTTCTCCCGGAAGAGAGTATCTCGTCTTCCCCGCATGTATTCATTACTTCTTTTGGTAGTTTATGAGGGCCCACCAGGCTCCGAGCTACTGGATCGGGAAGGAGAGGATGTCCCATGAAAACTGGGTAAGGTGGTTGAGCTTTGTTTTGATAAGCATTGTTTATCTACAATTCATTACGGGCCTGTTCATCCTGGCATATCTACTACACTGGGGGCTGTACCTTGACTATGGCTGTGCTTCACCTGACCCTGATCAGACAGCAGCAGGGTATTTAAACTCAGCCTCGCCCTGTGATCTGGATCAAGTCTTTGATCCTATTGTGTGTTCCGTACCAGTGTTCCTGTCGTTTGATCTGCTACTTATTATTGACCTCGGCTTCTGATTACGTTTACTCTGACCTCTGGCATCCCTTGACTTCGGCTACTCCTCGTTGTTCCTGTCCTCTGGCACCCTTTGACCTCGGCTATCCCTTGACGATCTTGTTGTTTGAGTCCTTGCCTGTCCTGCAACTTGGTACTTCATCCTGCACAGCCCCCTGTGCACAGACCCACAGGCCAGGTGAATTCTTACCTGACCACCTTGGCCTGTGGCTATCTGCAAGGGTGAGCAACATATCTGTGCTACAGACTCCCAACCCAGGTAGGACCCTGACAATATGGGCAATAGAGCTAGCAGTAGCGGATCTCGGGTCCCGAAGCGGTCGACGACCGGCTCTGTTGCCAACCGGTTCCAAAGAATCCCTTGCAAAGGTAATCGCATAACACCTCCCTCCTAGGGGTTTGGGCCCTTATGAAAGCCGTGGGACCCTTGCTAGTCTAATAAGTTCCTTTCAGAACTTTGTGTCTTGTGTCTGGGGTTCCGACTATCTTGGCGCTCAGTACTGCCTATCATTCGTCAGTGCGGAGGAGTGCTGCTATGGGCATCCCATGGGAGAGGCCAACACTGGGGTTTCCTGCAAGGAGCAGAAACAGTTTTTTAAGTCCATATAGCCAAGTTGTATGCCCATTCCCGGACGATGTTTGGCGGCGTCTAGCATCGTCCACGGTAAGGTCGTGAATCCTGAAAGACCTCCTCCGTTAGTCACTATAGTCGTCTGAGCCGTTCTGACCGGCATGGAAGGGCATGGGTTTGTCCGACCGTCAGCGGATTTCGGAGCGCCGAAATCGTGGTGGGCGAGAGTAGCAAAACGTCCGCCCATAATCTTGCGTGACGCAAGATTAAAGATAGCCGCCGAGGGTAAAGGAGGGGGAACATGGTCCCTGGAGTCTCGGTAGACGTGGGATCAAAGATGGCCGCCGCGTTATGCTCGGGCTACCACGTGGTCACCCCACAGACTGCCCTGCACCAAGGTAGTGGATGTTGGAAAGCATCCAGCACATTACTGGGTGTACGGTATGGGGCAGCCTGAGAGAGCGAGGGCAGTGAGTCTGGCCATCCCCCAGAGGGTTGTAGGAGGAAGGGGTCGAACAGATAATGCCTGGGAGCTGACGGGAACCGCTGGAGGGAAGGGGTTAAGCCCCAGCCAGACCCAGAATCCCCATGAGACCCTGGGGAGAAGGAGGAAAGCGGGGAAAGAGGGTCCCCAGATGCCCCAGGTATAGAAGGCCAGGAAAATCGCCAGAAAAGTCATGATAAATATGGTATAAAGTACATCTACCATAACTATACATAAAACCTATTAAATCAATAATAAAATTTACACCTAACACCTATTAAATCCATATTATCAAATACATATGACATCTATTAAATACATATAAAGTATATATAATACTTATCAAAACAAAGTATGAAATGCCTATAAAACTGATAAATTACAAGTGATATTAATCACAACTAAAGGTTATGAAATAAGGATAACGTTAAATCTACATAATATCTATGAAATAACAGAAAAACACAGCTGCACATAGTACAGAAGCACAGCAAGAACATACAGCAAAGTATATAAAAAAATATAATACAGAAACAACCTCAAAGAGGCAATAGAAACATAAGGTAATGGAGAAAAGTAATACACTGACCTGTCTGCTTGATGGAGCAGTAAAGAAAAAGGAAATGATGAGGTCACATTGCCTTATGTACATCTTGCTCTCCTGTGATTGGTTCTTTTTTCTATGTGTTTCTTTACTGCTGTATGGAGTTAGTAAAGAGAGATATGCAAAATACGAAGCCTCCTGTCATGTGGTAAAATTTGGAACAGTGTATTGTAAGTTTTTTATGTTTAAAAAAAATACTGTTATCGTTAGGAGGTTTGTTCAATAAAATTTGAATTGTACTCTTAATAGTTGATAACATGAGAATTATGCCGACTGTTATTTACATAAATTATTTAGGTAAATGAGAAAAATATAATTTGCATAATAATTTGGAACAGGGTGTAGATAGATAGACATATATTCCACATTTATAAATAAAATGGCCAGTTCCCAGATCAAAAAAGATAAAGTAAACATAGATTACATTTCTGTACTTAGGAAATCAAAGCAGAAGTCAAATGACTTATTGCCTGTATATCACTGCAGTAGTATAACTTATGTTTAGGAAATTCACAGCAAACTGCAATATTATGTCTGTATATGATAAACATATTACAAGAAATTTTGACAGGTAATACAATCAATAGCACCAAAAGCCATATAGGTAAGTGCCTCAGAGTATCTTTTCTTGATGTATACATTTGTTTAGAAATGTCATCAACATATAGGTGTATAGTGGAATTCAAAGAAAATGATTAGATAGTCAAGAAAAGTTGCATACAGTGAATACAGAAAGAGGCGCGAAATGGAAGCCAATTTAATGAAGTAATGTGAGGGTGGAGGTGCTGGAAAATTAAAAGATGAAATCATCGCTCAGCATCATTTCAGCATTCTTAATAGAGTGCTGAGAGTGGTAGAAAGTATAAGAAAGTCAAGTAGGGTATTGGGAATTGTCTGTATATGTGTGTCTATGTATCTGCATGTGTGTCAGTTTGTGAATGTGAATGTGCATATGTGCATACATCTCAGCATCTCGTTAACACTGCACACAAACAAATCCCTGTATTCAAACATCAACACTACATATAAAAAATGTTTAGGTTTGGTGAACAGTATTAGATAACCAGTATATCAAAATTTCTGACTATTCATTTGCATACAAGAATGCATTCCTTTTGGTATAACTATAATAAGTATGACACAATTATAGGCATATGAGGTATTCCCAAAATAAAGGCAACTTGGTAACACTGTTTTTATATACTTTTGTTTAGCTGCACTAATTTTATACAAGCCACAGTAAGCAAAACTTTGTGAGTTTTTTTTTATTCTAATATTTTTTATGTTAGATGAGGAGTTACATAAACAAGTATGATATACACAGAATGCTCTAGTGGATAATATATAAGTTTATGCAATAAATAAATAAAATGGAAGATACCATTAAAAGAAGGCACAGTAAAAATTAAAAACAATGTTCATCTTCAAGAAAAAAAAAAAAAAACAGCCCTTGTTTATGTGCATGCTTTTGCACGAAACGCATTAGTCTGAACAAACAGTGTTTTGTAAGTTCTCTATAAAATAAAGATTATCTATATTGGATGGGAGGCTGCAGTATTAATTTTTAAATAGAAAGTTTTATCAATATGCTTGGATAATTTATACTATGTATTGTCTGAAACACCATATTGTGAATAGTGCCTGAAGAGCCTCCCTCAGAAAAGTACTGTAATCACTTGAATTTTTCTCAGATGCCCACTTATTATTATTGCTGTATTTTTTCTTTGCTTTGTACCATTTTCTATGTGCACTAAGCCTTAGATCACTAGCTTTGTTCCATTTTTTTTCATCTGGTTTTTATTTGCATTTTGTTTACTTTTATCTTACATTGCTTTTAATTTTCTACTCACAGAGAAGAGTGCCCTCCTTTTTTCTATTACCTGTCATGATTGTGACCTTGGCACACTGTCCTACATTTTCCTGAGCTTGTGGATTTCCATCTGTCCTGTCTCTTGGCCTTATATTCACTGAGGCAGTACTGGTGGAGGTGATTGCAGCGGCCATATTTTTGGAGCCTGAGTGGACGCACATGTGCATTTGCACACATGGAGGCCATCTTTTTGGTTACTCACTGGGTCTGGCTTACATCCAGCTATCACGGGGCTTGGTAAAACCTGGCACATTCACCAGTTGCTTTTGTGGCAATTGGATGTTTTTTTTCTTTTACCTACACACTCTTCTCATGCCTCCTTTTTGCCTTTTTCAATCAACACTGAACTTCTTTCTTTTCTGGGTTTTCCCCTAGAGGTTTTCCCATTGTTATCACAATGCCTATTGTTCACTGTTCCACAGGGTCTCTGTTTTGAGTATTTCACCTTGTAGCTGTCGTTTTGCATACCTTACTTACGTTTTGTTTCCCCATAACGGTTTCTATGAGAATATACCATGTATACAAATTTTTTCCAAAAAAAACGCACTGGGGCTTATTTTCGGGGGAAGTCTTATTTCGGGGAAAAATGTGTGCTAGAAAGCAGGTCTATTTTCAGTGGGAATTCCCCCCGAACATAGACCTATTATTATTATTTTATTATTTATATAGCGCCATCAGATTCTGTAGCGCTGTACAAAGGGTGGACTAACAGACATTTAACTAGGGCATGGAATCCTGCAAATCTATGTTCGGGGAAACTTTTCCGAACATAGATCAGCTTACTCACTAATAGAATACTGCAAATATATGTTCGGGGAAAAGAATGGAATCTTGCGTGTCTACGTTCAGGGAAACTTCCCCAAACATAGATAAGTATACTCGCGAATGGAATTCCGTGAATCTTTGTTTGGGGAAAATTCCCCGAACATAGATTAGCGAACAACTAGGGCTTATTTTCAGTGTAGGGCTTATATTAGGAGCCCTAGCTTATTTTTGGGGAAACATGGTAGTTGACCCATCTTCTACTGCCTGGTGCACTATCATCATATCTATTATAAGGTCCAATGGTGATACTCATACCTCTGCCGCTATGTTTTTGTCTGGGATGCCACCGGGGACTCCACCCACAGGTTGTGTAGATAAGTCTGGCATAATGCTTTAAGAATTCCAGGCCATCTTAAAATCTACTATGTCCAATGTCCTCATCTATTTCTCACTATTATTACTCTATAAACCATATCCCAAGCACAGAAGTCTGCCTTGCTAGTTCCCCAGGCAGTTGCACTGCTCTCCCAAGCCTAAATCATCTGGGTGCAAGCTTGTCACCTAAGCTAAACATGCCTCCAAAAATGTTGAAGGTAAGCCATAAGAAGCTTAGGGCTGAATGCCCACGTCCCTATGGATCACATGGTTATTACTGAGTGCCGTGAGGAAGAACTACTAAAAACATACTCTAAATTGGTCAACCTAGCTCTCAATGAACAAAGTTCCCAGGTGAAAAGTCTACAGTTTGAAGAGTCATTTGTGAAGGACCTGGGATCCTTTTCCTTAGACAAGGCACACAATAATATGCTAAAGTATTCTCAAAGGCTTTAGGAGGGTCTGGAAGAGTCGGGGCCCATCTGTCTGGCTGTGGTTTTCAATGTCCAAGAATGAATATAGGCTTCTTTTCTGCATGACCTACATTTCAGAATTCCAAGCCCTTGCCCACCTTCTGGTCCCTGATAGGTCATCCTTGGTCTCCTAGAGGATTCTGTAAAGCAGTTTCCAGTTGTCAAGCACATGCTAAGTCTTCTAACCCCCTCTTTCTTCCCCTCTAGAAATAGGTGGAAAACATATAAATCTTTTGCATGTGTGGCCTCTCACCATGTCAGATGCATGAGCGTTTCAGGAAGTGTGGGGTTATTGTATAGAGTTTGAGTCTCTGTTTATACAGCTTGCCCTCGCTCAGAACAGTGACCTTTTCGCCTGAGAAATCGCAGGCCTGGAGAAGAAAAATATAATTCAACAGATTGCCTTAGCAATATTTTCCTGGTTCTCAAAAAAAGGGGCAGTGTTTGATTGGTGATCAACATCTAACCCCTCAATGCCTACGTTTAGTACCATCATTTCAAGATGGAGGATATTTTTCAGTTTTTACTGCTTGCAGACTGGATGGTCAATTTGTTCTTATTTTGCCTATTGCAGATTACCATCACGAATTTACGTGGAAGGGTGTAAAATGGTGCTTCACATATCTTCCATTTGGAATTTCTTCCACTCATGGCACTTCATGATGAAGCTGTCCAGTATGATGGTAGAGTATTTGTAGAAAACTGGTGCTTGGACAGACCAGTGTTTTTGAAGACCATGGCCTTGTTGGGACCTCTAGACACTGATCTTTTTGCAACTCACTTGAATGCCCAGCTACCCAAGTTTCCAGCTGGAGACCAGACCGTTTTTACAAGACCCTTCCTTTCACAGACACTATGCTTTCCTGCCATTAGCCCTAATGTCCTGCAGTCTGCTTCACCTCTGGTGTCTCCATGGAATTTTGGTTCCTATGACATTTTGGCCACCCAAGCCATGGTGTATTCCACTGTTGGAGATGCCCATTGGCTTTACTTGTCTACTGCTGCATTTTGACTATCTCCTCCTGGACTTGGAGTGAACACTCATCCAGCATTTGCAGGTTTGGATGATTTGAAGGGACCCTTGACTATCAACAATGTTTTACAGTCAACCTTTCAACTTCTTCCAGGTGCAGCTCTTGCAGGAGATATTTTCAACTGAATACCTTATTAGTTCCTTTGAGTTTGATATGGCATTCTTTGATTCCAGTCATGCTTATGATACAATTAATCTTTTTCAGTCTGCAATTTTGTCTGGTTACAAGTGTGTAGATATAACGAATATTGGAAATAATTATTTTGTCTGTTACCTGCTCAAAGGTCGTAGTTTTGGCAGACCTTCAGACCCAGACATTCTGTCTTATGAGATGTCAACTTGATTCTCTCACCTAGAGTCTAGGCCATATTATTCTGACCTATCTTTGAAACAAATTTCTAGAAATCTGGTCATGCGTCTGTATTTAAGCTCCTGTGTAATATGTTCATGTTCTTCAGATACCCATGCTTTTCCTTTCACTCCAGACAGTGTTTCCATCTACATTTCGAGCAGGATGAAGACCCACAGATTAATACCCTGTGATATCTACTGTACACAAATATACACTTTTGTGTGGCACTTTTGTTTCTGTGATGTCTATTAAACTTAGAAGACAAACATACCAAATTCTAAAATTGTTCCACAATTGTATTTTACTCCCTGTATTGTTATTCTGTGGCTATCAAAAATAAACTGAAGTCCTTGGCATTCATAGTAAATTAATTTATTATGAATTACTTTCTTTAACTGTCCTAGTTATGTACTTATTATTAGTGCCAGAACTGTAAAAAAAAAGTTTTTTTTATAATATATGAGAATTTATATATGTATATGTCACATGTAATTAAAGC
>OW240912.1:315472293-315503734 GCA_933207985.1 Pelobates cultripes | reverse complement strand
TTAATTATTGTCTTTCCCACCCCTTTATCAAATATGTCACTATTATTATTGTAAGTTCCTGTATGTTGTCTAATGTGATTTTAAAGGATCACTATAGGGTCAGGTACACAAACATGTATTCTTGACGCTATAGTGTTAACACCACCATCTAGCCCACCTGGGCCCCTCATGCCTTCATAAATATAGCAAAATCTTACTGTATTCAAGCCAGAAGCTGTAGATCTGCATGCTGCTTGCCTAAAAAAAAACAAAAAAACAAGCAGTCTGCTGACATAATCAGAAGTGGTGGCCTGATCCAATCACAGTGCTTCCCCATACGATTGGCTGAGACTGACAAAGAGGCAGGTCAGGTGCAGAGTCAGCATAATTCAAACACATCCCTGGCCAATCAGCCTCTCTTCATAGAGATGAATTGAATCAATTAATCTCTATGAGGAAAGTTCAGTGTCTGCATGCAGAGGGCGGAGACACTGGATGTTTGGATGCATTTTAGGCAGCCATGACCCAGGAAGAATCTCTAACAGCTACCTGAGGAGTGAAGTTAAAATACAGTGTTTACAGCAAAAAGCCTGAAGGTAATGATTCTACTCACCAGACCACATTCAATAAGCTGTAGTTGTTCTGGTGACTATAGGGTCCCTTTAATGTATTTTTATTGCGTTGTCACAGTAATCTATATGTAATGAACATATGGACTAGTCCCAAGAAAAAATAAGCTTTGTATGTTATATACAAATAAGTAACAAGACTAGGCAGGGATGCTTGCACTCACCCTTACTGTTTGCCCTAAGCCCAGAGCATTTTTGCCTCAATGCAATAAGCAGTAATATGTGCATATAAATATTTTAAAACTTAACATCATTCAGATGGTGTGATGAGGAACATCAAGTCACTGCATACAGAGTAAACATGCTATTCCAAACTTGAGAACATCTCTCCCTGCTTAATAAGAATATTTTAAGAATATGGTAACTTTTCTAATCTTAAAATGAACACCATGAAATGCGAGGTGCTAAATGTGACTGTTCCCAGGGCAGACTTTGCAGTTCTCCTTCTGCAGGTGCAAAACTCATATAAAGTATTTAGGGGTGTGCACCATGGAAAATCAGAATGAGCTCTATTTTTTTTTGCCTCTTCTCAGTAACTTTCAGGCAGATCTGAAACAGTAGAGTTACCCTAATTTTTCCTGGCTGTGCTGGATATCAGTAATATAGATGAACATATTTCCTAGACTTCTTTACCTTTTCAAAAACTCTTGTGGTGTAGCGCTATATTTACAGATAAAGGGTAGTAATAGAAAACTTGGTATACAACAGTACTACCTTGAATATTCTTTATGTCTTTATATTCACATTAGAGTATAAATTCTACAAGACATAAAAAACAGACAAACCAAACATAGTGCAAACTGTATAATAAAGTCCGTCATAGAATATTAGGAAGGGAAAATTTCCCACTCACAATTTTAGGAGCTAATATGGAATAGCTCAATATCTGCGCTCTTGGGGTCCGTAAAGGCGACCCTCACCCTTCTTGTGTATAGGTATCCTTGATTTCCTATGGAAGTAGAAACCGTATATGGTGCAGTACCGTAATTATTTTTAATGTGAGATAAATTTAAAATATAATACTCACAAAATTAGAGGATACGTATACACAAGAAGGGTGAGGGTCGCCTTTACGGACCCCAAGAGCGCAGATATTGAGCTATTCCATATTAGCTCCTAAAATTGTGAGTGGGAAATTTTCCCTTCCTAATATTCTATAACGGACTTTATTATACAGTTTGCACTATGTTTGGTTTGTCTGTTTTTTATGTCTTGTAGAATTTATACTCTAATGTGAATATAAAGACATAAAGAATATTCAAGGTAGTACTGTTGTATACCAAGTTTTCTATTACTACCCTTTATCTGTAAATATAGCGCTACACCACAAGAGTTTTTGGGTTCCTATTCTTGTAAGATAAGAACTAGGTGTGATAGCAGCTTTTTTGGTTATTTAGAACACAGTTCACTGGTTGGGGAATATTTAGCGCTGGTACACCCCCTTTCTTTTTCCTCTTCTTTACCTTTTCATTTGATCCCAATATATCTTCCTAGAGCATTCTTTGTGTCTTTGAGATCAGAGATCTATGAAGGAGAGAAAGATCCCACTTGTGCCACAATGTTGTGTGGATCCCATGGAAAAGAGGTGGCTTGAAGTTGCCAGACTTTCATATATAGTATCAAGCAGCGACACTCTAGCCCAGGCTTCCCCAAACTCTGGCCCTCCAGATGTTGCTGAACTACAACTCCCATGGTTCTATGAATGAAATAGATAGACTGAGAATCATGGGAATGGTAGTTCAGCAACATCTGGAGGGCCGGAGTTTGGAGAAGCCTGGGCTAGACAATCCTCGAATGGCATGTCTGCAAAAAAACAGTGTGTGCAACTTGATCGTGACAGTATGGGGTTTTATTTACCCTCAGACATTTTTACAGACACTTGCCAAATAAACATTTGATCCATAGGGAGCTTGTATGATATTAAGTTTAGTGTCAGGAGGGGTGAAAAACTGGGAAGCACATTCTAGTTGGAGTACTAGGAGAGAGGTGCATGTGCAAATGGCAATGGGAGGAACACCTGAGTAAGACATTAACTGATACCCAATAGGACAAGGTGCTGGTGATGCAGTATAAGAGCTTGATTAGCACCAAATATTAGATAGTAAATTACAACACCATTATTTTATTTGAGCATGTGCTCATGCATGTGGCACTGCTACCGCTCTCTAAATAAATAAAAAAAACATTTTAAATCAGTTTTAGAGCCCCTTCTTAATGCCACAAAGTTGTTGGTGCCTGCCCTCTGGAGAAGCCCTAAAGCTCTACAAAAGAACAATTGCTTAGTAGGATTGAGGAGGTTAAGACAGCTGAAGCTCTAATTGTGCAGGACAGTGGTACCCATGGATTGATTATGTAGCTAAGAGAGATAGACAAGAGGCAGCAGTCACGGAGAACTAAATGGTAAAGATTTCAGTTTTATCTCTTTTTGCTTTAAACTATCCACCTATTCCTCTTTTAGAAGTGGTTAACACAACCTAATCTCCTAACCATACTAACTAACACATATTTGCTGACATGTGTAACCACTAGTAATTAATTAGAGGTCTGGCAACAAACAGTAGGATTACTCATACAGTGAAGCAGGTAGAGTGGTAAGTAGTCAAAACAAAAACCTTTGTAAACTGGCTAACGGATCTCCGCTGATGTTTTGGTAGAAACTGGATCTGATATCAAAAGTTTTAATAAGCTGCACTACAATTGATGTTATGAAGTTGTTTATGTTTTTGCATGATGTTAACTGGACCACTGCACAGTCAATCCTTTGTGAAAACCTCTACACAATAAAGATTTTCAAAATAGTCCAGATTTCTCTCAAATCAGAGATTACATAACAGCCCTTTCCCTTTATTGTTGCAAATTCAGTCTGTACCAATCAGCACAGAGGTTAGCAGGTCATTCTCTGCATGTGGTTATCAGGGAAACCCTCCTCTGGTTATCTCGCCTATGTGTCTTCACTCTAAAGGAAACACCAAGCCTCCATTGCAAGCCAGTAACCAACGTCATGCTGATGAGTTGCATTAACAACTAAACAGCTGTCTATGAGTGGTTCACTGGCTGAAACCAGGGGGCTGCCCTCACCTGAACATGCATAAATGGGGTGCTGATGGGGGCCAATTTATAAAATACACAAGAGCCAGTGCACTCACCTATCCACTAAACAGCAACTTCAATGTTGACAGATTTTATTAGTTTTTTAAAAACACCTAATCTAGGCCAAAATAATGGTGGTTTAGTTACATTATATGATCATACATTGCATAAGCCTGCCACAACGTCAGGTCCTACTCTAACAGCCTAATGTCTGCTCTTATGAGATTAACCCACTTACTTGGGGAAAAACTTCCATTTGGGGCTTTCTGCAGTACGAGGTTAAACAGGGCGCTGGGATGAGGCACCTGTGACAGGGAGGGGTGCAAAACCAAGGAGTGGGCTAGACTCCCAAATATATAAATACAGGTGATACTCGAAAAATAAGAATATCGTGAAAAAGTTCATTTATTTCAGTAATGCAACGTAAAAGGGGAAACTAATATATGAGATAGACACATTACATGCAAAGCAAGATAGTTCAAGCCGTGATTTGTCATAAGTGCGATGATTATGGCTTACAGCTCATGAAAACCCCAAATTCACATTTAAAACAGTGTATAAATCAGAGTCATAAGTGAAAATGGTCTTTAAAGAACCACTAAAGGCACCCCGACAACTTCATTTCAACTACAGTGTTCAAAATACATGTTTGTATTTCGAACGCTACACTGTTCCTTTAACAGCAGAGAACAGTTTATTTTATCAACTGTATTTAAACTATTTGTGTGACCTACTAAGCCTAAAGTTCTGTTTATATCTGCCAATTATATTATCTTAAAAAGGCACAAGTTGATGTCCTAACTTAATGGTAGAGGAATCGTTTTGTATGATTTGTAATATTTTATTTTTGAAAGGTTACTATTTATATAGTACAGCTGCAGAGCATTTTCGTCATTATAAAGTCTTTATTATAATTTTTATGGAAATGGAGATTTTATGTTTCATATTCCTAAATGTTGATTGAGGAAATATGATTTATGTGAATAAATAAATAAATAAATATATATATATATATATATATATATATATACATATATATATATATAGCTTTAGAAAACTAGGTTTTAAAAATTGCTGTCCTATTACTCCTGTTAATCATCAAATTTGATTTGCTATGAGTGATGTCAAATAAACCATAACATTTTAAAGTGGCTCTAAAATAAAAATCGAATTATTATAAAAAAATAAATAAATAAAAAATCTAGTGATTACAATCAACTACTCTAACCAATAAGGGCCTCATAGGCCTAGGGCTAACAGTTTTGAAGGGACTAATTACATTATAAGAACACTGCAAGCATCATAACCACTACAAAGTGCTATAATGGTTATGGATTATGGTGTTAGGACTCTGGATGCATTCCTGGCACCCAACAAACATACCAAAAAGTAAAGTCAAGTGCCCATATAGCTTATCAATTGTAGGCATATGTAATTACAGTAACCAATTAAAGAAATTAAAAAAGCATGAACAAGTTTAATAGTAGAATCTTGCACAAAAAGTGGTGGATGTTGGCCACGTTTTTAACTTGGAATTGGCAAGATTGACAACAGACTGGATGTGAGGTATAAAGGTGAGGCCAGAATCAAATATAACACTAAAACAGCAAGCTTGCAATCAGTGGCGTACACACAACCCATGGGGCCCCGGTGCGAAAACTGTTGGAAAAAACTGTTGGAAAACCGTTGGCCCCCCCGCACTTACTCTGCGCGGGCCGGGGCCGCAACACATGGCGGCGGGCACCTGTTCGCAGGGGTTGCAGGGCTGCGACCCCTGCGACCGCAGTATGTATGCCAGTGCATGCAGATACAAAGGACCACTACAGACACCAAGATCACATCAGCTCAATGAAGTGGTCTGGGTGTCAGGTCCCTCTAGTTTTAACCCTGCAGCTGAAAACATAGCAGTTTCAGAGAAACTGCTATGTTTCTCTGAGGGTTAATCCAGCCTCTAGTGGCTGTCTCATTGACAGCCACTAGATGAGCTTCTGCGATTCTCACTGTGAAAATCACATTGAGAAGATGCTGAATGTCCATAGGAAAGCATTGAGTAATGCTTTCCTATGGGCGGTTTGTATGCGCGCGCGGCTCTTGCCACGCATGCGCATTCGGAGTTAAGAGGCGGATCGGGGCGGAGGGATCCCCAGCGCCAGGGTGTCCAGTGCTGGAGAAAGGTAAGTGCTGAAGACACACACACTCTCACGAACAGATGCGTACACACTAGCTAACAGACACACACACACTCTCACGAACAGACGCATACACACTAGCTAACAGACACACACATTTACTGACAGATACACACTCAGTGACAGACATACATACACACTCACTGACAGACAGACACATACACATGCACTTACAAAACACACACTCACTAACAGACACTAAACAGACTCAGTCACTGACACACAAACACTAACACACACACACACTCTCTAACACTAACACACACACACATACACTCTAACACACACATACACTCTAACACTAACACACATACACAAACACTTGTTTTTTCTTTAAATGTAATCCCCCAGCCTCCTTACCTTTGGGAGAGCTGAGGGGATTCCCTGGGGTCCAGTGGTGTTGCTGGGTGGCCGGTCACTGGGCTGGCTGGCGCGCACGAGGGATCACTCTCCCCTGAGTGCTCCCTGTTCAGCTCCCTCGCACACCGCAGTGATGCCGGAGCTGGAATATGACGTCATATTCCGGCTCCTGCATCAGTACGCGGCGCGCGAGGGAGCTGGGCAGAAAGTGCTCAAGTGAGAGTGCTCCTTTGCGTGCCAGCCAGCCAGCCCGGTGACACCAGGGCCAGCCTCGGGGGCCCTGAGGTGGCCAGCTCCTTGGCCCCCCAGGGGAAGAGGCTGGGCACACTGGTGTACATACCGGGTCGCAGGGCGACCCCGGTATGTACTCCACTGCTTGCAATGATGGGCTATTGCAAATACCATTAACTGCATAAAGAATAAAAGAGGAGGATTGTTATTATGAGAAGGAAAGATAGAAGCTTAGTTTTAGATAGACTGAGATTTAGAGAGTGAAGGACATACAGTCAGAGATGGAAGAGTAGCAACCAATGACACATTCTGGACAGTAAGAGAGATCAGGGGAGAGATATATCTGGGGATCATTGGCATACAGTTGGTAGAGGAATCCAAAGTCATTAATAAGTTTGCCAAGTGTGGCAATATAAAGAGAAAACAAATGTGGGCCAAGAACAGAGCCTTGGGAGACCCTAGCTGAGACATGATGAGGGGAGGAGGTGATGGAGACACTAATATAATGTTGGAGATGGGACAAGAACCACGAAAGAACAGTGTCACAGAAAGAGTGTGAAGAGTTTAAAGAAGGAGAACATCAACTACAATGTCAAAAGGCAGCAGTGAGGTCTAGAATAATAAAAATGGAGTAGGGGCCTTTGGATTGATCTGCAGTTAGATTGTTAGTTAATGTAGTCAGAGCAGTCTCAGGAGAATGCAAGGGGTGGAAGCCATATTGAAGAGGGTCAAGGAGAAATGTGGAGTTCAGAAAGCATTATTGGACAGCCACATATAGTCTATGCTGGGAAAGAAGAGGAGTACTTAATCTAAGGCTTCATATAACCTCAAAAAAACCTGCAAAAAAAAAACCTGCCCGTTTTCTTTGTGGGTATATCTAGTAAACAGTTATTTTTCAGTAGTGTGTTTCTTTAACAACTTGCATTCAATTGAAGGTTCTTCCAGCAAGCATTGATAACAGAGGTCACCCTCACCTCTCCCACACTGTCACCCTCACCTCCCCCTACACTGTCACCCTCACCTCCCCCCACACTGTCACCCTCCCCCCACACACTGTCACCCTCACCTCCTTCCACACTGTTACCCTCACCTCCCCCCAACACTGTCACCCTCACCTCCCCCTACATGGTCACCCTCACCCTCCCCACAAAGTTACTCTCACCTCCCCCACACACTGTCACCCCCCACCTCCCCACACTGTTACCCTCACCTCCCTCCAAGCGCTGTAACCCTCACCACCACCCACACTGTCACCCTCAGCTCCCCCACCACGGTCACCCCTCACCTTCCTTCCACACTGTCACCCCTCACACTGTCACCCTCTCCCCCCTCTCACACTGTCACCCTCACCTCCCACTCACAATGTCACTCTCACCTCCCCCCACACACTGTCACCCTCATCTCCCTCCCACACTGTCACCCTCTCCTCACACTGTCACCCTCACCTCCCCCCTACATTGTAAACCTCATCTCCCCCACACTGTCACCCTCACCTACCCCACATTTACCCTCACCTACTTCACAGTCACCCTCAACTCCCCCACACACTGTCACTCTCAGCTCCTGTCTCTGTGTGTATGTGTGTATGTGTGTCTGTGTGTCTTTTTGTGTCAGTGTGTGTCTGTGTATTTTTGTGTCTGTATGTGTGTGTATTGATTGTCAGTGTGTATGTGAGTATCTGTGTACATGAGTATTTGTGTATCTGTGTCAGTGTAGGTAAATGTGTGTATCTGTGTGTGTGTAACTATGTATCATTGTGTGTATCTGCATGTGTATCGCTGTGTCAGTGTGTGTATTTTGTGTGTGTATTTGCACATGTGTGTGTTTTTCTGTATGTGTGTGTGTAGAAGGTTATACACTATACACAAATGCACACCTGCATTGAAACACCTACATTTACACACACACACTCCATACAAAACATCCTTACATTCATGCACACATTGTATATATGTATATATTTTTATATTTACAATATACACACACTGCATCCCCTACACACACACTACATCCACTACACATGCACTGCAATCAAACTTAACAAACACACCCCTGTATTAACACTAAAATGATATAATTAAACACTAAAATGATATAGAAACACCCCTTAATTTAAATACCAACACT
This sequence comes from Pelobates cultripes, assembly GCA_933207985.1. Classification (NCBI taxonomy): domain Eukaryota; kingdom Metazoa; phylum Chordata; class Amphibia; order Anura; family Pelobatidae; genus Pelobates; species Pelobates cultripes. The sequence continues at coordinate 315,495,129 of OW240912.1, read as the reverse complement.
ACACACAAAAGCACGCCTGCATTAAAAATCAAACACTACATACAAACTCACCCCTGTATTTAGATGCAAACACTACACACAAGTACATCACTACATTCCAATGGCAACAGTACATACAAATACACCCATACATCAACACATATATGTCATACAAAAACATGATTACATTCAAACGCTCAAACACTGCTCAGAAATACAACCCTTCAACTGTGGGCAAATGGTAGATCCCCAACTGTCATAGCATTGTTAGAGTTCATTGACAGATGGCAATCTATCTTTTGGCCACACTTGCACTTTAGGGGGCCCAGAAAACATATTTGCACCAGGGCCTTTTCTACATTAGTTTCACTACTGGGATACTCAACGTGAGGTGCTTGTATGAAAAATTGATACACAATGCTTCTGATTGTGCCTGAGTCTGTGAGTAACCAGTATGTATGCCTCTAAAACTGATTGTCATGATGTGCCAAATTTATGCCTCTAAAACTGCCATAACATGACAAAATTATGCCTCTAAAACTGCCATGATATCCTAAAATTATGCCTATAATACTGCTATTATATACCCAGTTTATGCATCTAAAGCGGATTGCCATGATGTGCCAAGTTTATGTCTCTAAAGCTGATTGCCATTATGTGACAATTTTATGCCTCTAAAGTTGATTGTGATGGTGTGAGAATTTTATCCATCTAAAGCGGATTGCCATGGTGTGCCAATTGTATGCCTCTAAAACTGATTGCCATGATGTGTCAATGTTATGCATCTATAACTGATTGCCATGATGTGCCTAGTTTATGCTTCTAAAGCTGATTGCCATGGTGTGCCAATTGTTTGCATTTAAAGCTGACATGATGTGCCAATTGTATGCATCTAAAACAGATTGCCAAGGTGTGCAATCATATGCCTCTAAAGCTGATTGACGTGGTGTGCCAATTTTATTCATCTAGAGCTATTTGCCATGGTGTGCCAAGTGTATGCCTCTAAAGCTGATTGCCATGGTGTACCAGTTTTATTCCTCTAATACTGATTGCCATGATGTGCATAGTTTATGCATCTAAAACTGATTGCCATAATGTGCCATGTTTATGCATCTAAAGCTGCCATGATATGCCAAGTTTATAAATTGTTTAAATATGCACTAAAAGCGAATGGGTCTTGATAAATAACCATTTTATTTTTTTAATCGGCCCATAAAATTTTGGGAAGCCCGGATATAGACTATACACATGGATAAGCTTTTGAGTGGAAAAAGTTACCTTTATTAATAATGTATAGTTGCATATGGTGTTACAAACATGAGAGAGGCTGAGAGACATGTATGGGAAGCAGATTTTATAGAATAGTAAAAGACATATGTTGACAGATACAAGAGGTGGATGGCAGTCATTAAAGAGGCACAGCAGTGGGCTAAGATATGTAGATAATCTTGAGAGGCATTTCCAGCAACTTTATTTAATAGAAAAAAATCATATATAGGTACATAGGTCCTTTGTTTTTTTGGTACCGTCCAACTGTCTAAATTAAGAAAAATCCATAAATGTTGGAGTATATAACTGTTATTATTTATTTAAAATAAAAATACTCTTTGTTTGATAGCATATACTTGAGTGTGCATGGTTCCCATTGGATTTTATTGATCAGTGTATATGCACTTTAGTTCCTCTGGTCTCTATGTTTGCTAAATACCTGTTTTTCTGATATGTTACCTGTTATCTTGACACCACCATGAAGGGTCACTGTAAGGATTGTGCTGGATCTTTATTGTGTTTTGTGTATATTGTATATACATACAAACAAGACATGGTAAGTATATATATATATATATATATATATATGTACCAGTATATGATGATTAGCACTCACGTATTTCCAAAAATCAGGTTAAAAAACTAAAGTTTATATATCCATTAAAACAGGCTATTTCAACGTTTCAGTCCACTGCTGGGACTTCCTTCGACTGAAACGTTGAAATAGCCTTTTTTAATGGATATATAAACTTTAGTTTTTTAACCTGATTTTTGGAAATCCGTGAGTGCTAATCATCATATACTGGTATGTAACATTTCCCCTGATTTTGAGCACCCGTTTTGAAGCTGGAGTGCAAGGACTTTGTGGATGGTTATATATATATATATATATTCAAAATTTATACAAATATTGCAAGAAAAAAATGATGACTGGTAAGTGCATATAAGAAAGGAAATATCAGAAAATGCTATCGGCAGAATTGTGTCTACAGGAAGAACTGCTTAAAATAAATGAGCCCCTTAAGTGCTTATCTTATTGTAAAAATAGTGATTATAGGAACGTGATAGATTTTGACAGATGAGGCAATCAGAAAAAATGGTTTTAGGCATGCTAATACTCTTGAGATCTATGCTATGAAATGTGCCATTGTTGAATTAGAAAAAAAAAACTGTAACAGTAAAGTGAATCCTACATTTCATTGCATTAGTATTAGCATTATTTTTATATATGTCCTCTCACCTTAATCAACGCAATAAATGAATTTATATATTTGTAGATAAGGATTACTAATGCATACTATCACTTGTTATGATGGCAGAGGAAGAGCTTGTTTTAGGCAGGTACGTGGGCCGTATGATTTATCAAAATGTAGAGATTTACCAAGTATGTTCTTTAACTTAATCAATGTTACTTGTTTTGTCACTAAAAACATTTTTCATATTTTTGTTGGGAAAATCTATGAAAAATTACAAAGGATTCAAATTATATAACCAGAAAAGTTGCATTTGGTTTATATGAAGTCCTGCAGTGCTCATAGTATTACTGAAAAAAAAAAGATATTGATTTTATTGATCTTAGAAAGCTAAGCTTCTGCGGGTAGTTGTTGATGCTTGAGCATTTATTGTTTACTGCTATGCAGATTGTAAAGGGTTAAAATGGTTAAAATAAATTAAGTTATTGTCTAAAGAAAACAAAACAGTACATATGATTGTAAAAATTAGCAGTTCAGATAACTGTAGCTATTATATTTTACTAATGCCATTTTATGTTGCAAAAAATATATACATAATTAGCTATAATTAGCTGGATTAAAAATTCTCATGGTTAGTGCTTACATTATATGTAAATTAACATAGAACATCTAATAATTCAAATGGATATCTAATTATTTTAATTAGCAAACAACTTCAAAACGTTTATATAGAAAATTGGGCCAACTTTCTGTGAAATTAAATAAGGGAATTTTAATGTGTGATGAGAACTTTTACGGGATGTGTGAGCATTGGGGAAAAGCTGACAGTAATTCGATGCGAACTTCAAGTCACACTATTCTCCCATTTTTAAATTTCCATTAACATATGTAGAATATCATGGCATATCATCTACACTATCACTGTCAGCATTGTCTAGTATGATTCCTTTGCACCGTTACTGACACTATTCTGTAGACTACATAACAAGATCTTTCTCCTTACTTTTATATTGCATTTATATTGATGTTTCTCACTTTAGACGTTGGTTTAATTTATAGGTTATAAAAGTATCACAATTATAAATCTGGAGAACAAGGAACACAACGTTCCAAGTCCCTGTATAGCCGCCGCACCCACCACCTCAAAACCTCCCCAAAAGGGGGGCAGTGGCTGCAGGGGTCACGCAGAGACCAACGTACCAGTATGAGACTCCAGCTGTCTCAGAGGGGCTTAACCCCAAATATAAACACAAGAACAAAGAAATATGCAGACCGTCTCAATTATATGAATGAAACTTACTGCATTGACTGGAAAAAATATATCTATGTATAGCGCGATGTTCCAAGTATAGAACCTGGCTATTAGAAATAATATGGTCAGAGACCCTAATTAAACAAAGTATATACAAATGAACCTACAATCCTATGCCAGCCCAGGGTAGTATAGATCAAGAGGTAGTAAAAAAGATAACCTCACTCCCCCTTATAATTAAGCTTTATTGTGATCTGCTATAGGGATAGGAGTATACAGTAGCTAAGTCTCTATAATCCATGCATCCTAGGAAGTATCCTGGTCACACTAGAAACATATTAAGAAAAACAGAGAGAGATAAGGACTGAAAATAGAAGTAAAAAAATCAGTCAAAAACAGACTGATAATTAGCATTAATAAAGCCTCTCTCCCTGTAAAGCTAGCTAGATAGGCATAGGAAAGAAAAGAAGAAAACGATATAAAATAAAGTTAAATTAGATGGTGATCATGGTGCTCCAAACACCAGTGCCCAGTGCAGAAAAAACGCCCAACGTACGTTTCGGTGCAGAGAGATGCACCTTCGTCAGGGGCCAACAGATAACTGAAGAGAAGCCTCTTAAATACCCCAATTGCCAGGAAGCATGATTACCTTGTAGCCAATGGAGTGTGGGGGTGTATACCTCCCCAGCTGCCTCTAATATCCTGGCTATTCCTCTGTGATTGCTAATGCTCATTCATCTGTATGAAGGGGAAATCCCTCAGCCGGTCACGTGACCTGTGATGTCATGCGTCACGTGACGTATCTGGCATTCTCCTAATGGGGCGTGTCTCATTCATCATAGTGCTGCAGTACTGCCCATCCGAGCCTCTCCTGTCCATCATCCTCACATGGGTTGATCCCCTGTGACAGATGGGCGGAGCTAGGTATTCTCTGTGTATGGAGAAACCGAAATTGTCCAAATTAAGGCTCAAATTGATAAGCTGCATATTGATAATGTATCATTCCAAAGTACCAATGTGTACTATATAGGATGTACTGAATCATCTGAAAATATAAGGCAGTGCTGATTACATATTATTCTAATATTGAATCTATTAAAGATGTAGTAAAGAATATGAGAGGACACCCCAATAATAAGAGAAAAATTGAATGATAAGGGGTCCTGGGATGTTGTTAACTCCCACTCCCCCATCCCAGGCAAGGATATAAGATAATAAATATATTTAGTGTTCATAGGACCCATGCTAGGATGCAAACTTAACATGGTACATCCTGCCGCTATATCCTGTACACTGAGTCACTTGACAATATGGCCCTATGAATGACCAGATATGACTTAGTCCGTGAAATAAAAATAATAATAATAAGGCTAGCATTCTTTTTGTCAAGAGGTCTTTAAACTTATGGCACCTGAGGTTCCTAGTTGGTCTCCCATACAAGTACTAACCAGGCCCAAGTCTGGATGGCTTCTGAGATCTGAAGAGATCAGGCATTTTCAGACTGGTATGGCCATTGATATTTTCATTCAAGTGCTCAGCAAGCTTGGTCTAGGAACATTATTGGTATTATAATCATTATATAGCTATTTCCTTGGGAGAATTCAAGCATTAGCAATTTAGTGGTCCTCATCCGGTAATCATGAGAATAAATTTATATGATAAAAAAATAATATAAAAAATAATAATAAATAGAAAAGAATAGTGATAATAGTAGTAATAGTAATAAGCAAAGAATATATCCATTGTGGAACAAACCGCGCTATATTTACAAATTTACAAGTGTATCAGGCCATAAGGCTCACTCAGAATAGATTAGTGCAGAGATCACCCGCCGAGTACCACTGCCCGTATATAGGTCTGAGTCCTACACCTGGTATCAGTGATCTGCAATAAATGGTGTATATGAGAAACCTTCGTTAAGTCCCAAGGGTGACAGGGTTTTGAGCTTATAGATCCAGAAGCTCTCCCTTTGGAGTAGCTTCTTGTCTAAATCCCCCCCCCTCTTGGTCCCAAGGTAACCCTTTCAATACCACTAAATCTGATTCCTTCAGATGAGCCCCCATGATGTAGTTTCAAATGTTTAGAGATAGGGGTGTCGATTTGTCTTGTGGGGTTTACCGAATTGACATGTTCCCGTATCCTAAGTTTAAACATCCTAAAGGTTTTTCCCACATACAGTTTTTTGCACGAACAGGAAAGTAAGTAGATAAGCCCTTTGGACTGACAGTTAAAGAAATTCTTTACTTTGAATTCCTGTGTGCCAAGGGAGTCTGGGAATGTTTTGGAGGGTCTACGTATAAACCTACATGCCTTGCATTTCCCACATTGATAGGTCCCTAAGACTGGGGACTTCAGCCATGATGTTTTCTGGGGTGTAGTCTTGAGATGGCTAGGGACCAACATGTCCTTGATGTTGCGTCCCCTTCTTGCTGTTACTGAAGCCTTATGTGTGATTACCTTCCGTAAGTGTGGGTCTTGTTGTAAAAGGGGCCAGAATCTGTCCAAGATTTGCATCATTTGATGCCAGCCGGCATCAAAATTCCCTATACATCTTATGACTGCCTGTGATGGCTCTGGGTTATGTTCGATTAGAAGGTCTTTCCGATCTGACAGTAAGGCCCGTTTATAAGCGTGCTTTAAGCATCTATTCGGGTACCCCTTTAGTTTAAAATCATCCAATGTAGAGCAATTGCGTCTAAGGCGCAAGTATTGTCCAGTTGGAATCCCTTTCTTTAGGGAAGGGGGATGATGGCTAGACCAATTCAGCAAGTTATTAGTTGCCGTTGGTTTACGGAACAGAGTTGAAATGAGGCACCCTTCTTCTGTCAGCGAGATGGTGAGGTCCAGAAAATTAATTCTATTGCCACCAATTTCACTAGTCAGTTTGAGATTAATATTGTTGGAGTTGAGAGTGTGGACGAAGTCCAAAAACAGTTCCGAGGTATCTGTCCAAATGATAAACACGTCATCGATGTATCTTTTCCAGATTTTTATATGCTTTGTATATTTTACCATATGATCCGTGAATACCATTTGAGACTCCCACCACCCCAGGTGGAGGTTGGCATATGATGGGGCACAAGCCGTCCCCATCGCAGTCCCTCTCACCTGGTGATAATACTTTCCCTGAAAGGTAAAGTGATTGTGTGTTAAGATAAATTGCATCAGATCTTGGACGAATTTATTGTGTCTTAGTGATATTACTGGTTTACTGTCCAAGCTAGCTTTCAGATGTTTTTCTTAATATGTTTCTAGTGTGACCAGGATACTTCCTAGGATGCATGGATTATAGAGACTTAGCTACTGTATACTCCTATCCCTATAGCAGATCACAATAAAGCTTAATTATAAGGGGGAGTGAGGTTATCTTTTTTACTACCTCTTGATCTATACTACCCTGGGCTGGCATAGGATTGTAGGTTCATTTGTATATACTTTGTTTAATTAGGGTCTCTGACCATATTATTTCTAATAGCCAGGTTCTATACTTGGAACATCGCGCTATACATAGATATATTTTTTCCAGTCAATGCAGTAAGTTTCATTCATATAATTGAGACGGTCTGCATATTTCTCTGTTCTTGCAATTATAAATCTGAATTAAATATTTAAAAATAAGATATTTAAAATTTGCTATTTTGACAGCTGTAAAATATTAAAGATTTACAACACATTTCATGTCCTCTTAAGTTTTTTTAAATGGTCATGGTACTTAGAGTTTGTTTATGCAGCGTTTCAGTTTGAAACATGGCATACACAGAAATATAGCAGGTTTTTTTAATATATATTCTTTATTTATAGTTGTTCAATATTTGGTACATGTTGTAACATAAGTGCACTGCGTATCTCACGTAGTCGCAATAGATTATGGAAGAGCAGGCAGGTCATATATCAAGGAATACCACAAGTACACGTTCATTTGGGTCCATATGAGAACATGAGGTGCCCCCAGAGACAAAGTTGCTGCAACTCCTCCTTTTTTGCATATAAGTAAGGAAGACAGGGGAATCAGGCATTGGGAGGCTGAATAAATGAGTTGATGCACCCTTCTTTAATTCGGTTGTGTGATAAGGTGTTCCTCATGATCAGCTTTTGCAAATTGGCTGCAGGTCATGTGTTCCTACATCGGTTTATCGCCAATACAGGCTAACTTGGAGGCCTGTAAAATATGTTGGGTGTCAACCCCAGGTGAAGGCCTGCTTGTAATCGGGACACCTGTATGAGGTTGTAATTCTCTCTTCAATAAGATGGAATGGCCGGCAAGGCGGGAAAAAAATAAATATAGCAGTTTTATGTTGGATGTGTAACTCCACCTCAAGCAGAGTCATTTGCCAGCCTGAAATGGGAGGTCTGAGAGTCAGTGTTTACAATGAAAAGCCTGCAGGGACAGGCTATAGACACCAGAACCACTACATTAAGCTGTGTGTGTGTGTGCGCCTGCTAGTGAGTGGGCTTGCTTGCATGTGTGTGTGTGTGTGTGTGTGTGTGCCTGCTAATGAGTAAGCTTGTGTTTTTATGTCAATGAGCTTATGTATATCAGTGAGATTGTTTGTCTATGAGGCTGTGTATCAATGAGCATGTGTGTGTCAGTGAGATTGTCTGTGTCTGCATGTGAGTATGCTTACTGTATAATTAAATGTTTTACTCTGAAAGGACCAATATTTTATATTAGAAAAAGCAATATATATATAGATTACTCAATCATCTGGGGTGGAAAGACATAGCCTTACATATCACATGCAACAATATATGGCGCAATGACTTATGGGGCTGGTATAGATTTTTTTCCAGGCTGCTTTGTATCCCCAGTCCGGCCATGCATTGGACTAACAGGGTGACCCATGTATTTTGTCTGTTCTATATTATGTCCTTTAAAAATGATACACGTTTGCAAATGTAATTCAGAATGAATGTAAGTAAGGACAGAAAAAGAAATATGGCCTGGAGCAGAGATGCAGCAAAAATTGATGATAATGCCACTGAGAAGTGGGATAATGGGAACTATCCACAAATATAGTATAAAACACAAATCAGAACTTTGTTTAAAGAAAGTGGATGAGAATAAGACTACAAAACAATAATAATAAAAGCATAAATGAATAGGAAAACAACAAGAAATGACAGTATAGAAGAGTTGTCAGAAACACTGGGCATGACAAGTATTAAAGAAGAGGTGGTATAATGGCTGCCAATATATATTTCCAAGTCCAAATTAATATGGTTTGGATGGAATTGGTTTTGAATTTGTTCAGAAAGGAAGGCAGAGATCAGGAATTGAGAACCTAGAGGCTATGAGTGATTCAGAGCAATAGGAATGACAGGCAATTAGGATAGTGATTCAGAGTCTTGTTATCTGACTTCCAAGATCTTCAAGTTTTGATTGTGTTCCTATGTACCCAACACTATGTCAAAGTTTTTCCTTGAGTCTTCTTGGAAATATGTCATATTTTATATGTGTTTGTTAGCAATAATCAATTATTACACTGTTGAAACGTGAAAGAGAAGGTCAAGTATTACTATAGTACTTTACAGGCATTAAGAATGTTATCCCTGAAGATATTATAAGGCTCAATAATTGTCTTCTATTATTTACTATACTTGCGGATATTTTATTAAGTTTCAGTCATAATATCTTGCAAGACACTTTTTTTTTAAATTCCTTTAATGAAACCTGGTCTTAAACATCTTTTGGTAGTCGAGCATGAGTAAAAATCCAATCCTTCAAAAAGAAGTAAAATGAAAATTGGATTTAAACAATTATCTACAGTCCTCAGCTATCTCCACCAAACTATAGACTGATTTTAGGTTTTTGAAATGAACGTATGTCATCTTCATGCATTTCTACAAAGATCTAAACCAGATTTTCTTAAGTCTTGGGTTTGGAACCAAAATGAGGTCTCCACTGTTTGGAACAGAAATATCAAGAAGACTGTAACTGTGAATTAGTTGTAAACAGCATTGGCCCTAAATTGGCCTGTTCAATAGTGATGGCTTTGTCACCAGGGAGAGTTTAAAGTAGATGTGACAGCTCAATCTCCACATATTGCTTTGCTTGTATTGTTATGTTAAACCCTTACTGTTAATATTTTATTATTATGTTAAGCATAGTTTCAGGGAAAGAGAGGGACTTCTGTTCTTTCGCAGGTGTGTTGGTTGCTTGTATGAGCAGGATTTGTGCATGTGCCAAGGTTCTAACTGTGGCAACTAACGTTCTCTGTGAAAATGATGTGCTGTGTCTCTCTGATTGTCAGCTGACTGTGTTTATCCAAAAAGATTGTAAACTTTATAGCGCAAAGCAGTGGTTCGGACTGTGTTATTGGGAAGATTGCATCTAATATCCATAGGCCATGATAGAAGTTGTTAACTTAGCACAGTTGAAGAGAGGACAACTGAGGAAAATATTTGTTTTTCTGGGATCTACAAAACACAGTTGCTTTCAATTATATGCATTTAAGCTTAAACAATTAATGTACTAACAATCCTTCAAATTAAGCTATGAGTTCTTTATTTCAGAAAATGCACATGCATTGGCATAGTTTTGCTTAATTAAAGAGGATTGTCAAGTCAGGCAACACATACTAAACCCAATATATAGACACATGTTACATATACATAACCACTCATACATTTGGGGGGGGGAAGGTATATAGAAATAGTCAGAGAAATTCCAAATTTAAAATAAAATATTTATGTAAAAACATAAAAAATATAATAAAACAAGCAGATTTTTGGCAACAGAGCTCAACATGGTTTAACAAAAAGTCTCAACAAGCTCTTACTTAACTTGTTGGGGGGGGGGGGGTCTACTTTCTATTAAACCGACAAAATCATCATACCACATTTTGCAAAAGTCCTATAACTTCCAAAAATGTATTGAAATCCTACATATACAGAAAATTCAGAAAGTATTGAGACCCCTTTTTGTTTTAAACTTTTATTATTTTGTGGCCTTATACTACAGTTATTTAACCCCTTAAGGACACATGACATGTGTGACATATCATGATTCCCTTTTATTCCAGAAGTTTGGTCCTTAAGGGGTTAAATATTTTTTTTACAGCAAGCAGGATGGTTGCTGCACTTGATGTTGTGTGATATTGTCCCACATTTGCTTGTAAGTTGACATTATTGTTTGGGATATTTGCACATTTAAATAACACTGTTCCACTTCATCATTTGTTTTATTGGGATTAACAATTGTATGTTTGAGAGAAGAGGGGAAGATGCCAGTAAACAAGGAGATGTTGAAAATATGCATTAGGGGTGGGACATGACTAGGGGAAAAAGATTGGTCTGGTCAGTAAAGTGACATGCAAAATTACTAGCTGTGAGGTTGGTTAATGGTGATGATACAGTGGGGTGAAAAAGTGAGTTATGAAAGAAACATTTGGGATCACGAGAGTAGGTGGATATGAGTAATGTGAAATACTCTTGCTTGTCAATGGAAAGAGCAGAAGTATAGGAATGTAGCATGAATTTGTGATGTAGGAAGTCAGGTTTGGTGCAAGACTTTCTCAATCAATATTCTGCAGTACAGGAGCAGTGTTGGAGATAACAGGTGAGCTTGCATGGCCAGGGTTGTAGGTGTGGCTGGCGCCTCAAGTGAGCTTTGATTGGTGCAGCTATATCTAAAGCAGTAGACAGGACATAATTATAGTGTGAGGTAGCTTGAGAGGAACAGGATGGGAGACAATAGAAACTGGATAGAGGAAGAGAAGCCATGTAGCTCAAGTGAACTAAGGTTTCTAGTAGCGCAAGATAAGCACCATTTAATATGGTCAGTGAAGTATACATTGACAGTGCTGGTCAGACAGAGGAATAGGTGGGTTAGAGAAGATAGAAACAAAGCAAATGTTGAGAATACAAGGTCAAGAGTATTGCCTGCTATGTGTGTAGAGGAGTTGGTTCTTTGAGTAAAGAAGGAAGAGATGCTGTATATATGCTGCTGAGTTGTTAAATAGGTTAATAGGCATATTGAAGTCACCAAAGACGAGGAAAGAATGCCAGAGAAGAGAAATAATGAAGTCAAGCAGAAAATGTGTCGAGGTAGAACCAGGAGGGCAATAGATAACAGCAACAGGGGCTGAGAGAGGACTAAAGAGATAGCTGGAGAGAACTTCAAAAGATGAAAAGGAAGGAAAAGAGCAAGGGTCCCAAGGCTGGTACAGTGAGGGGGGAGCAAAATCCCCACACCACCATCCTTAGCATTGCATGTCCTGTGGGTGTGGAAGAAGTACAATCCCCAAAGGATAGGAAGGCAGAAGTAGCAATGTCAGAGGGATAGAGACAGGTTTCAGTCAGTGCCAAGAGGCAAAAAACATTTCTCTGTCATCTTTGAGCTGTTGTTACAATTTAATTGTAGCACATGAAGCAAATTTAATTGCTTGTACATTATTTGGAAAGGCACACTTGTCATACCATATACAGGGAGTGCAGAATTATTAGGCAAATGAGTATTTTGACCACATCATCCTCTTTATGCATGTTGTCTTACTCCAAGCTGTATAGGCTCGAAAGCCTACTACCAATTAAGCATATTAGGTGATGTGCATCTCTGTAATGAGAAGGGGTGTGGTCTAATGACATCAACACCCTATATCAGGTGTGCATAATTATTAGGCAACTTCCTTTCCTTTGGCAAAATGGGTCAAAAGAAGGACTTGACAGGCTCAGAAAAGTCAAAAATAGTGAGATATCTTGCAGAGGGATGCAGCACTCTTAAATTTGCAAAACTTCTGAAGCGTGATCATTGAACAATCAAGCATTTCATTCAAAATAGTCAACAGGGTCGCAAGAAGCGTGTGGAAAAACCAAGGCGCAAAATAACTGCCCATGAACTGAGAAAAGTCAAGCGTGCAGCTGCCACGATGCCACTTGCCACCAGTTTGGCCATATTTCAGAGCTGCAACATCACTGGAGTGCCCAAAAGCACAAGGTGTGCAATACTCAGAGACATGGCCAAGGTAAGAAAGGCTGAAAGACGACCACCACTGAACAAGACACACAAGCTGAAACGTCAAGACTGGGCCAAGAAATATCTCAAGACTGATTTTTCTAAGGTTTTATGGACTGATGAAATGAGAGTGAGTCTTGATGGGCCAGATGGATGGGCCCGTGGCTGGATTGGTAAAGGGCAGAGAGCTCCAGTCCGACTCAGACGCCAGCAAGGTGGAGGTGGAGTACTGGTTTGGGCTGGTATCATCAAAGATGAGCTTGTGGGGCCTTTTCGGGTTGAGGATGGAGTCAAGCTCAACTCCCAGTCCTACTGCCAGTTCCTGGAAGACACCTTCTTCAAGCAGTGGTACAGGAAGAAGTCTGCATCCTTCAAGAAAAACATGATTTTCATGCAGGACAATGCTCCATCACACGCGTCCAAGTACTCCACAGCGTGGCTGGCAAGAAAGGGTATAAAAGAAGAAAATCTAATGACATGGCCTCCTTGTTCACCTGATCTGAACCCCATTGAGAACCTGTGGTCCATCATCAAATGTGAGATTTACAAGGAGGGAAAACAGTACACCTCTCTGAACAGTGTCTGGGAGGCTGTGGTTGCTGCTGCACGCAATGTTGATGGTGAACAGATCAAAACACTGACAGAATCCATGGATGGCAGGCTTTTGAGTGTCCTTGCAAAGAAAGGTAGCTATATTGGTCACTGATTTGTTTTTGTTTTGTTTTTGAATGTCAGAAATGTATATTTGTGAATGTTGAGATGTTATATTGGTTTCACTGGTAATAATAAATAATTGAAATGGGTATATATTTGTTTTTTGTTAAGTTGCCTAATAATTATGCACAGTAATAGTCACCTGCACACACAGATATCCCCCTAACATAGCTATAACTAAAAACAAACTAAAAACTACTTCCAAAATATTCAGCTTTGATATTAATGAGTTTTTTGGGTTCATTGAGAACATGGTTGTTGTTCAATAATAAAATTAATCCTCAAAAATACAACTTGCCTAATAATTCTGCACTCCCTGTATAAAAAAACTAGAGTTTTTAATTGCTGCCAAGGTGCTTTAACTAAGTTCTAAGTTAATTGTTTGAATAATGGTGGAGAGTGGAGGATGTAATTATAATATTCAAGGGGAGAACTAGTGTCCCTCCCGAGGCACCACCCATGGACAGTGGGTGGGAACTGTATATATTATACAAGGGAAAAAAGCAAGTGAACCATAATTTGCAAACATGCATTCTGCTGGATGCGTTTGAATCCTAATTTGTTTACAATCTGTGTTTTGTGAATATTCCAAGTCCTATACTTTTTATAAGGTTTGGCTGTGAAAAGCACTGATTTTAATTTGATCACCGAATGCAACCAGGCGATTGTTGCAGATTCGCTTGGACTAACCGTATACCACCTGGATTTGGCTTTAGTAAATATAAGAATTGCTATTTTATAGATTTTGTCTATCTGGAGTTTAGTGAAGAACCCTGCGTGAAAGGCAAAGTGTGGAAAGTGCTAAACAAAGTGATTTAACTTGCAAATGGCAGACTCATTTTTTTAAATTTCAAGCTTGATAGACTTACTTCTATGGTTGTTCTTTAAAGGGACACTCCAAATGCCTATAGCATTTCAGCTTATCATATTTGATTCTATTGTCACAGACCTTTTTAGTTTATGAATTTGCATTTTTTTGCTCTAAATAAAATGTCTGAAAAGACTGTACATATGTATGTTAAATATTAAGTGAAACAGAAGAGCTAAAATCACACACATCAATACACAAGTAATTACTAATTCTAAAACATTATCACTCCATTATTGCTGCAGTTTTAAAGAGATAATTACTTTCTCTCTCGCTAATTATAATTATACATGGATTTTGTTTTCCATTTTATTTTTTTCTTACAGTTGTTGGATGTTGTAACAACTGAAATTGTTGGTAAAAATGTTAATTGGCTCCTTGCTGAACTGGCCTAAACAAGGGGAAAATAAGACTTAAAAAATAAGAATGATGTACTGTTTGATGGGGAAATTAAGCTTCAGTAAGAACCAGTGGAAGAAATGAGTGCAGACTAGAAATGGATGAAGGGATAAGGGCAGAGACTGGATGAAGAAATTTAATTCCTAGTGCACATAACTACAGCTACATAGTTATACATATATTGTTATATGTTCACCCTTCCCACAGCATGTTGGTCCCCCAAAAAGTTGTATAGTAGTGGTCTACGTGGCGAACCTTGTAACATTCCCTGGGGTTGCCTGAATCCATCTCCAAAGTTCCAGAACTTATACATATCCCCCTGTTTGTGGATCGAACGGAACATGTGTGGTCCCAATTTTTATTAGTTCAGAACACTGACCATCCCTGGCTGTTAACTGCAGTTAAAGGATTAACTTAAATGCTTTCCCTGGGTGGCTGCCATTCGAAATGGAATGCACGTGGTCCAGTGCATGGCAGCCATATTGTCTCCCGAACACAGGCAGTGGTATTTGGTTGTCAAGTGTGTGGAACTCACTTTGGCTACACGAACTGGCGAACCCCAGCAAAGATTGTACCGCTGTCCATACAACCTCCTGACCAGCTACACCAACAACGTTCGGGACATAGGAATTATCGACTGGGGTGGAGCATTCACTCCCTAAGAGCCAGGGGAAGCGTTCATCAGTGTTCGTAAGGAGACCCCTGAAAAGAGACCGGCAGCTGCTCTCGATTCTCTAGAACTATTTTGGGTCATCACCATCACTAACTTTATCTTAATGGCGATTCCGTTTAACCAAACAGATCTGAGTGCTATTTGGATATGTTGGGCTCTCATACACGGGCTATTCAGGGATATAAGACTTGTGGGGTCCTGTATAATTTTCATGTTTTTGGGGTGTGTTGTGATATTTTGTATACCTTCCTGTACCTGAGATAATTTAGTTAGCCTTCCTGGGACTCAGTTATCTCCCAGACACAGAGACGCCTGGGAGGGACTTGTGCATTTCTCAATGGAGAACCTATGCTGGGGGTCTGTGTATAAAATACATAAGACGTCTACATAATGACGTCAGGTATTAAATACTATACCAACGTTAACATTCTGAATCAAGAATAGACGCAGACTGTGCATGATAACAAATGTTAGTGCATGCGCATTTGCAACGGATGTTAAATAAATAGCAAATAATGTCAGAGAGCCTGTATGACAAAAATAATAAAAAAAGAATAAAAGAAAAAAGAAAAAGCCCAAAGAGCACAACAGCTGACAACCCTCATATGGGTGTACAAAAAAATAATAAGTCATAATGTTCTAATTAATATATATATGTGTATTAAATTCTCTCTCAGCAGCCCTCCTAGCAATAGAATAAACATATTCTTGTAACATCCAAGTGCATCATAAGGGTTTATAAAGCATATCTCAATATAAGATCTCCATACTGGAGATGTATAAAACATATACTATACATTGATATATATGGATCAAAAATGTATCAATCCAAAAAATAATTTAATATGAATAGAGATATAACATTGGTACCAGGTAGTCATCTCTATAACAATTTTGTGAAAAAATCATGTAAAGTTAAAATTAAAATGTGCAAAATCCAAATATTGTGTGAAGTCCCTTATTTTTTTTTAAAAAGTTAAGAGAATCAAAAAAATGAAATGAATATATATGAGATGTATAAGAAAATCAGTAGATGGTTTGTATCTGAGAGAGTGATCACCAACACCTTATATAAACGAGGATCTATAAAACAGAAGATATGATAATTAGATTATCATTAAAAATTACAAAAAAATATTTTTTTTAAATAAGGGATTTTACAATTTTTTTTGATTTTGCACATTTTAATTTTCATTTTAACTCTAATTATATTAAATAATTTTTTTAATTATTTTTTGGATGAATACATTTTTGATCCATATATATCAATGTATACTATATGTCTTATACATCTCCAGTATCTTATATTGTGATATGCTTTATGAACACTTATGAAGCACTTGGATTGTATATTTGGGATGTTAAAAGAATATGTTTACTCTATTGCTATGAGGGCTGCTGAGTGAGAATTTAATACACATATATATTAATTAGAACATTATTACTTATTATTTGTGTACACCCATATGAGAGTTTTCAGCTGTTGTGCTCTGTGGGCTTTTTCTTTTTTCTTTTATTCTTTTTTTTTATTAGTTTTGTCATATGGGCTCTCTAACATTATTTGCTATTTATTTAACATTCGTTGCAAATGCGCATGCACTAAGATATGTTATCATGCACAGTCCGAATCTATTCTTGATTCAGAATGTTAACGTCGGTATAGTATTTAACGTCTGACGTGTACGTTAGGTACACTTTTGTTGCCCTCTATAGACATCATTACGTGGACGTTATTGGCATTCTGGGAGCTTCTGACAGGAAGTAATTAATTAAATTAAAAATTTTCCTGACTAATTTTAGAACCTCAGTTATTTCCGGCTAGAGTTTGTATTTGACCCTCCTTGAGATCTTTAATAAGCTATATATAGATGTGCTGATCTCTGATTGGCTAAACGTTTCTGTGTAAATAATCAAAAAGAATAAAAAAAGAATAAAAGAAAAAAGAAAAAGCCCAAAGAGCACAACAGCTGACAACCCTCATATGGGTGTACAAAAAATAATAAGTCATAATGTTCTAATTAATATATATATATGTGTATTAAATTCTCTCTCAGCAGCCCTCCTAGTTTACACACTAGAGGATTTTTGAAAAAAACTAAGCTAATCTGCTGTACATTTAAGAACAAATTGAGGAGGCATGTGCGACAATATGGGTTCCATGTCTAAAAAATGAACCTCCAAGGGTCACCTTCCTAAATTTCATACTTGGCTCTTTACTTATTTCAGACAATATGCATTGTCTATATTTGTTTGCAGATAAGCAGGTGTTCAATACATATGCAGTAGTGGCTCTGTATATAAATACTGCAAAGCATATAACATTTAGGGAAGCATGTGTCACCTTGCGAGTGACTGCACATTGCAATCTGGAAGATGAAATATCAAATGGCAGAATAAAGCAGCAACTGAGATAGTGGCCTGAAGGTGCACGTAGGGAGATATCCTATGATTTACAGTACTGCTAAGCTGCAAAAATGCTATGACAGCTGAAAGAAAGAATTTATCAGAGAGCTATGAAAGCACCAATCAAAGAAATCTTTATACATTTACAAGCAGGTGACAGACAGTACAGTTTGCACACCATAAAACATTCAATGTGATGCAGAAATAACTATGCAATTCAAACCTCTCTGACTTGAAACATTGGAACGAAACAAATGTTACTGACAGATATGAGATGGCACTAGATCCCTATATTCAGAAAAACGAAATTATGGATTTTTTACATCTCACTAAAAAACACACACGAGCAACTAGTATATAACAAAATATGTTTTGAGTATCGGTAATAAACAAATATACAAAATTACATTTGTAAATACAGAGACAATAGAAGATGAGGATGCTTCCCAGTGTCAGTGTACTGATTTTTTCAAGAAGCAATACAGAAAAATATATGCAAAATACCCCCCAAAATTAAAAAAATTCTTTAAGTTCTCCAAATAAATATTGGGGCAGCAGTACAATTACCAGCTCTGTATGTTAGTGTCTTTGTGTGTAAACTTTTCTGTTGACAAGAAGTGATAGAGTTTTTTAGCATGCTAGCAGCAATAGTTAAAGGACACTCTAAACACCAAAACCATTAAAATAACACTGAAGGCACCAAAATGCTTCAATGGATTGAAGCGTCATTATACATGCAGTCCTTGCATGCAAGGTCCCACATCACTGCTTAACAGCTTACAATGCTTCTGCCCTGAGTCATACCAATTCATAAAAGAGGTAGGGAAAGTGTTCTCTCGACTTAACATTGTCCGCTACACCTGGTGTGGCATGGAGTGGAGCATAGCTCCACCTCCTCCATATTGTTATTGGAAACCAGGCTTTAGGCTGACAGTGACCGAGAATATCTACTAACTGTTAAGTGTATTGTTCAGTATTGTGGGAGCAAGTGCTTGTGGACTTCAGCCTCCACAACCACGTAAACCACTTTAAAGTGGTTATGGTGTTCCTTTAATCTTACACTTAATTACATATTAATATAGCATTCAATTGCTTTATTCTATCTCAGCACACTTTTATTTGTCATTTTGTTCTATGAATACTTTTGCCTATGCTGAAGCAGAAGCTACCTGCATTATTGCTTCTTCTAGAGCGGGTAGTCAACCTTGCAATACCTACCGCTCACTTTTGTATCTTTGTTGATGGTAAAATTTCCTTACCTCCCAACAGTGCAGCAGTAACTAATGTTGCAGCGCAAGTGGTATTGTTTATTTATTTGTAGAAGGTTTTTTTAGAGTTTAAAAAAAAAAAAAATATGTACTTACATTTTCAATTTTTTTCCTTTTACTCTATTTTTTATTCAACTTTTTTTCTATGTATGTGTGCGAGGGGGCAGTGTGCATGAGTGCAAGGGGGGCAGTGTCCATGCATGCGAGGGGGCAGTGTGTGTGCCTGTGAGGGGGCAGTGTGCGTGCAAGGGATGCTGCGTGTGTGCCAGGAATGCTGCGTGCATGCAAGGGATGCAGTGTGTGTGAAGGGGCAGTGTGTGTGAGGGTGTAGTGTGTGTGTGTGAGGGGTGTAGTGTAGTTTATCTGTGAAGGGTGCAGTCTGTGTGTGTGTGAGGGGGCTGTCTGTGTGTGTGTGTATATGTGTATTGTGTGTGAGGGGGCAGTCTCACCTCTATGTGAGGGGTGCATAGGGTCTATGCTATGTGTAGGTAAGTGAAATGTGAAAATCTATCTTAATGTCTCCTCCACCCTTCTTCTTACCTTTTACCAGGGACGGGGGACATAATGTTGCAAGTGCTGGTGGTCCAGTGGTGGCATGTTCCCTTTTGCCTGCAGCTCCTCCAGCTGCAGGCTGGCTCTCCTGTCCTCATTCGAGCACAGCACTGCTTGTGGGAGGAACACAGAGCCTCCCAGGCCATTCCCTCCCTTTGTTGGACCTAAATGCCAGCGGGCTGGTGAAGGAGATTTTTGTTCTCCTCACCAGCCCGAGAGTCCTTACAGTATGGCTGGCTCTGCATGGGTCGGCAGGGGAGATGAAAGGATCTCCCCTGCCAGCCTTGACCCATGGCCATCGAAGCCCACCGGCATTTTCTGCAGAACCCACCACCGCCCACCTGAAATCCCAAACCGCCCACTAGTAGGCTGTAGGGGATTAGGTTGACTACCTCTGTTCTAGAGAGTTGAGAGATTTTGTTAAGCACCAATGTTGGTAAATTTACATTTTCTCCCCCAGAGAGCGAGACCTAAACAAGAAAGTGGGTTTGGAACGTCATGCTCACACCCTAGCAGAATATGTATATCTAAGAATAATTCCTAGTGGTTTAAGAGTTTGACTGAGACCTAATCTCTGCAGAGATAATGAGAAATGTGTTGATATTTGCAATAAAATGTGAAACAAGTGTTCATTTGACTTAATGGTCCTTACTATTGAAGCAATGCAGTAGGAGATTAGGAGATTAACGGAATCAATATCAGATCTAGATAAAAACGACTTTGTCTTCCATTTCAGCATCTGATTTTTCAGGCTATATATATATATATATATATATATATATATATAAAAAAAAAGATTCTTCCTTTAAGAAAGTAACATAATCTAAAAACAATACAAAATTTTACAGGGATAAGAAATGGACAGAGTATACTACTGGTTGGAAAGGATCAGGTTTTTCCGACACAAGTATTCATAGAACTCAAACATGGAGAGGAGATGTCTATTCCTCCTCTTCTGCCTCCTCTTTTTTTTTTTAGAGAGAACTCCCCCTAAGAGTTGAGCGAACCCAAACTGAAAAGTTCGGGTTCGTACCGAACATTACGTTTTTTGGACCCCGCACCCGAACACGGACATATCACTGTATGTTCAGGTTGGAGTTCGGCGATTTAATGATGCGTTTTGAAAGGCTGCAGGGCAGCCAATGAACAAGCGTTTGACTCGTGTGCCCTTAGAAGCAATCACAGCCATGCCTACTAATGGCATGGCTGTGATTGGCCAGTGCAGCAAGTGACCCAACCTCTATAGAAGCTGGTCACTTAGTATTAGTAAATTATGCCCCTACCCGCTATACCACAATTAGAGGCGTGTCTATTACTGTTAAAAAAACAAACAAAAAAACTCCACAACATTCCCCCTCCTGCGCCCCCACCCGCGATGCGCGAGTGGGGGCTTTTAAACTAAAGGGGGGGATCTGTTGCCCCCCCAGTCCCCACCCCTGAGTGGCAGGTGGGGGCCTTAAATACCAATAAGGGGGGGACCTATGTGATAGAATTTATCTTGATTCCAAGGCTCAAGCTTATAGGTGTCATATAATGATATCTTATATTAAAATTGGCTAACATGGACTCAGGAAATGCTTGATGCTTAACACGACATTTAGGACCATATATTTCTAGTTCCGGGAGCAGAGAGCCCCCACCTGAGATGTCTCTTCTCTAATCTTTTTGTTTTTGCTTACCTTGGAAATTATTTGTTATGTGTACATGACGTTCATCCCTATGTCTTATCTGTACTCCCTTCCTATTACTGTTCTATGAGTATTTGCATGTAAGCACTTACTTTTTAATGTATTAAAACCCAGCTGATGAATAAAATGGCTTATTTTGAATACCAACAGGTGTCTGGTGTCTAATTCTGTGGTAATATGGTTATATTCAGGAGGATGTTGTTTTATGTCTTGTGAAAGTAATCTTGATATAGTGGAATATAACTGTGGGTTGTAAGTTATTTTTATTGTTTGCCTTGTCATTTGTTTTATAATTTGAGTTAGAATCCTCCAAGGGCAGATCTCCTGATCTGTGTTTAGAATATGGAGACAAGACTGTAAAAATTCCATGCAGCGGTCCTAAGGGTTTTATACACTGTTTTTGTACAGTTTGTCTTGTGTAAGGAAGTAATTAACCCTTACAAGTTTTAAGATGGGTAGCTCTGAAAGCACTCAAGGGGGATTTACAGCTTTGACTATTGTCAAGCATCACAAATGTCAAGGAGCAATTAAGAATGTTAAGAGGTTACTTAAGAAAGCTGGCATGCCCTCAGAGGGCACTCTAGACCCACATATATAGAGTGAATGTATGGCAAATTACAGAAGTTGGTTAGAAGATAATGACTTAGTAGAAGTTGCCCAAAAATGGAATGATACTGCTGTTGAATTAACTAAATGTGGTTGTAGAGAAACTACCAGAAAAGGTGTACAATATTACCAATGTTTTGGACCTCTAGGGTCCCAGAATGGGTAAGAAGGAGGGTAGTCCACCAGACTTAAGGGAACCCCTAGTTGCCCCCATAGACACCCCATTAGCTCCACAATTTACTACTCCCATGATACCTAAAGTTGAGAGCGTATACCTTGAGAAGAGACAGCTGAGCTCATGTATCCAATACTGGGAAGAATATAAGCCCTGGACACCCAGTTAACAACTGGCAATAATACAGAAGCTGCCGGATGTTGAAAAGGCCCCCTTAGCTCTAGTCCAGTCTCTCTCCACCATTCAAGTTACTCACCAGTGTACTTGGATTGATTTAAAACAGATTGTTGCCCTAAAAGCTGGCCCCATTTGGACTAGAATAATTGCTAAATATACTGATGCCCCTGCTAATCTACTAAGCAGTGATATACTGTCTGCTCTTAGTGCAAATATCCAGTATAGCCCCACTGGAAAAGTAACATTGTCTGTGCCTTTGGAGGACAAACAAATGATATCTCTTTCAAATGTTCTGGCAACTCTCACTATGCCCAGCCATGTGCCAGAACCTACCATTGACTTGTCCTCAATCCCTGATTCCTGTGCCCGCAGTCAAAGTGAATCTCAGACTCTCTGTGCCCGCAGTCAAAGTGAATCTCCTGCCCAGAGCCAAACCTCCCTATCAAAAACAATATCCCCTAAGCCCAGCACAGGAAGATGCTATTTCCCAATCTGTGCAAGAGTTTCTGCAGGCAGGGGTAATTGTCCAGACCACCTCCCCTTTTAACACACTATTGTACCCAATTAAGAAAAAGCAAGAGAAAGGGAAACATGTGGTCTACCGTATGGTACATGATTTGAGGGCAATTAATGCTGTAACTGAACTCATTGTCCCTAATGTTCCCAA
>OW240912.1:315459886-315472193 GCA_933207985.1 Pelobates cultripes | reverse complement strand
CACAAAAACCTTGTTGGCACAGACACCACCTTCCTCTAAGGTATTTACTGTTATTGACTTGGCAAATGCGTTTTTCAGTGTCCCCCTGGATCCCGACAGTCAGTATTTATATGCATTTACACATTAACACAAGAAGTACACTTGGACAGTATTGTCACAGGGTGCACAAAACTCACCCACTATGTACAACATGGCTATGGCACAGATTCTTGAAGAGTGGAAAAGGCCAATAATGTAATTTTATTGCAGTATATCAAGGACCTAATCCCATGTTGCGATAATATGGAGACTTGTATTGTAAACACTCTTTCCTTGCTGAAATTCTTGGCAGAGGCAGACTGCAGCGTAGCTCAGCTACGATTCATACTGCCGACCTTGACTTCTACAGCAATCTACATGCAGCCCCTTTATGATTGTCTCGCCAACAAAAACAAACCATTTAAATTAACCCATGCAGCAGAAAATGCTACATCTGTCCTTACACAGGACCATGATGGTAAACAAAGACCAATGGCGTTTGGACCCTGTTGCCAGGGGTGCCCCCTCATGTGCTAGGGCAATGGGGCTGTTACTGCCCTCCTGGACAAAGCCACTGATATTGTCTTAGATAACCCAGTGACAATATGCCTTCCTTATGCCACCTAATGTTACTCTGAAAAGGTGTAGGGTGTTAAATCCATCTACATTGGAGATATTCTGGAGATATTCTGGAGATAACCTGGAGGTAATCTGAGGTATTCAGGAGGATAAAGAAAAAGTTAAGATTTGTTAGATTTAAATTATTCTCATAATTGGAATGGCAGGCTTAGTTCAGTGTAACAATTGCTATGCATTTGTTTCACGTTCCACTTTTTGGAGGTTTGGTTGTTGTCTAATCTGTAGACAGTTCTCTATCTTGCGGCAGGAGATTGTATTTTTGAAGTCTGAGATTTGTAAATTATCTGGTGTAGAAACTCAGACTGGAACTGCTGCAAAGCCACTGCCGCAGAGACATGCTAGGAAAGGCAGATGGATTACTGTAGGATCTGGTAGACTTAGAGTTGTGGATAAAAGGCATTTTGCACAGTCTGTTGCTCTTCATAATTCATTTTCTGCACTTTCAGAGTGTAATGGTGTTGTGGAGAGAGGCACTGAGGCTTGTGGTGTTGTGGAGAGAGGCACTGAGGCTTGTGGTGTTGTGGAGAGAGGCACTGAGGCTAGTGGTGTTGTGGAGAGAGGCACTGAGGCTATTGGTGTTGTGGTGAGATGCACTGAGGCTAGTGGTGTTGTGGAGAGAGGCACTGAGGCTAGTGGTGTTGTGGAGAGAGGCACTGAGGCTAGTGGTGTTGTGGAGAGAGGCACTAAGACTAGTGGTGTTGTGGAGAGAGGCACTGAGGATAGTGGTGTTGTGGAGAGTGGCACTGAGGCTAGTGGTGTTGTGGAGACCGCCTCGGTCTATGGTGAGACTATGGTGAGGCCTAATAGAAAGCAGTTGTTGTTGGGTGATTCCATTATAAGAGGTGTGGAGATGGACAATGGTGGTCTTGTGAGGTGTCTTCCCGGAGCTACTGCTCACAGAGACAGGAGACGTATCTGTAATATTGTTAAGCAAGCAAAGCAGGAAGGGGAATTGGATGTACTTGTCCATCTAGGGACAAATGACTTGGCTTGCAATGAGGTTTCAGAGGTTAAGGAAGTTTTTAGTGTTTTGCCAATGATATACGGCAGGTTGCTTCCACACTGTCATTCTCTGAAGTTCTGCCTGTGCATAACACTCAGAACGACAGGCGGATGCGTATTAGGGACTTTAATTTGTGGCTTGGTGAATGGTGTCGGGAGCAAGGATTTGGCTTTATTTCTCATGGTAGCTCTGTTTGGAATGGAGATAAGCTGTACAAAAAAGATGGTTTGCATCTTTCTCAAAAGGGAACAAATGTTCTCAGTGAGCAGTTCAGAGGTTTTGCTAGGATGTATTTAAACTAGGAGGGGGGGCAAAAGGGTGATAAAACATCAATCCAATTGTCCCCCAAAACAAGGACAGAAGGTGCCTGTAGCAAGTGTGTTAAAAAATGATAAGCTTAGAGTCATGTCTACAAATGCTCGCAGTTTAGGGAATAAGATCCATGAACTTGTGGCAATAATGGCAACTGATAGTGTAGATTTAGTCGCTGTTACTGAGACATGGTACAATGAGAAAAATGACTGGGACATAGCAATACCAGGGTACTCTTTATATAGGAAAGATAGGGAAGGCAAGAAAGGGGGAGGGGTGGCCTTGTATGTGAAGGATAGCATAAAATCTAGCCTAATAAAAGTTAGTGAGGCAAACATAGAGTCCGTTTGGGCTACGTTAGAATTTGGTAATCACACAGTAACTCGTGTAGGTGTGATTTATAGGCCCCCAGGACAAATTGAAGAGTTAGATAATCTACTAGTTGAGGAAATAGCTAAAATGACAATGAAGGGGGAAGTTATCATCATGGGTGACTTTAATCTTCCTGATGTAAATTGGAAAACAAAATTAGCTACTTGTGCCAGGAGCACACATATTCTAAACTCCCTACTGGGATTGTCTCTAAAACAAGTTGTTGAGGAGCCAACTCGTAAAGAGGCCATACTAGATTTAGTGTTAACAAATGGAGATTTGGTATCAGATATTACTGTAGGTGAAAGTTTAGGATCCAGTGATCATCAGTCAGTGTGGTTTAATATAAGAACAGTGACTGAGTCACACCACACAAAAACAAAAGTTTTAGACTTTAGAAAAACAGACTTTTCTAAAATTAGAATATGGGTAGAGGAGTCATTATCAGACTGGAGCAATTTAAATGGAGTCCAAGAAAAATGGGATTATTTAAAAGTTGCACTATTGAAGGCAACAGAAAATTGCATTAGGCTTGTCAGTAAAAGCAAAAAATTCAAGAAACCACTGTGGTACTCCGCAGATGTGGCCAAAATAGTTAAAAACAAAAAGTTAGCATTTAGGAATTATAAAAAAACCCAGAGTGAGGGAGACAAAATGATCTATAAGATTAGGCAGAAAGAGGCTAAGCAAGTTATAAGAGCTTCCAAATCACACACAGAAGAGAAAATAGCACAGTCAGTAAAAAAGGGGGATAAAACATTTTTTAGATACATAAATGAGAAAAGAAAAGTAAAACAAGGATTAGTTAGATTAAAAACAAAAGAAGGAAGGTATGTAGAAGAGGATAAAGGTCAGGCTGACTGCCTCAATGAATATTTTTGTTCTGTATTTACAGAAGAAAATGAAGGAAAGGGACCTCAGTTGAGAAAAAGGATAAATGAGTCATTTATTACACGTGAGTTTACAGAGGAAGAGGTTCTATTTCAACTGTCAAAAGTAAAGACAAATAAGTCAATGGGACCTGATGGAATACACCCAAAGCTATTAAAAGAGCTTAGTGGTGTACTAGCAAAACCATTAACAGATTTATTTAACCAATCATTGTTAACAGGAGTAGTCCCAGAAGATTGGAAGTTAGCGAATGTTGTGCCCATTTACAAGAAAGGTAATAGGGAGGAGTCGGGCAACTATAGGCCAGTAAGCCTTACTTCAGTAGTGGGGAAAGTGATGGAAACCATGTTAAAGGATAGGATTGATGAACATCTAAAACACATGGATTTCAAGATCAGAGACAACATGGGTTTACTTCAGGGAGATCATGCCAAACTAATCTTATTGATTTTTTTGATTGGGTAACTAAAATTATAGATCAGGGTGGTGCAGTAGACATTGCTTACCTAGATTTCAGTAAGGCTTTTGACACTGTTGCACATAGAAGGCTTATCAATAAACTGCAATCTTTAAGTTTGGATTCCAATATTGTTGAATGGGTAAGACAGTGGCTGAGTGACAGGCAACAGAGGGTTGTAGTTAATGGAATATATTCGAAGCTTGGACTTGTCACCAGTGGGGTACCTCAGGGATCTGTACTTGGACCCATTCTCTTTAATATTTTTATTAGTGATATTGCAGAAGGTCTTGATGGTAAGGTATGTCTTTTTGCTGATGATACTAAGATATGTAACAGGGTTGATGTTCCAGGAGGGATAAGCCAAATGACAAATGATTTAGGTAAACTAGAAAAATGGTCAGAATTGTGGCAACTGACATTTAATGTGGATAAGTGCAAGATAATGCATCTTGGACGTAAAAACCCAAGGGCAGAGTACAGAATATTTGATAGAGTCCTAACCTCAACATATGAGGAAAGGGATTTAGGGGTGATTATTTCTGATGACTTAAAGGTAGGCAGACAATGTAATAGAGCAGCAGGAAATGCTAGCAGAATGCTTGGTTGTATAGGGAGAGGTATTAGCAGTAGAAAGAGGGAAGTGCTCATGCCATTATACAGAACACTGGTGAGACCTCACTTGGAGTATTGTACACAGTACTGGAGACCGTATCTTCAGAAGGATATTGATACCTTTAGAGAGGGTTCAGAGAAGGGCTACTAAACTGGTTCATGGATTGCGGGATAAAACTTACCAGGAAAGGTTAAAGGATCTTAACATGTATAGCTTGGAGGAAAGGTGAGACAGGGGGGATATGATAGAAACATTTAAATATATAAAGGGAATCAACACAGTAAAGGAGGAGACTATATTTAAAAGAAGAAAAACTACCACAACAAGAGGACATAGTCTTAAATTAGAGGGACAAAGGTTTAAAATAATATCAGGAAGTATTACTTTACTGAGAGGGTAGTGGATGCATGGAATAGCCTTCCAGCTGAAGTGGTAGAGGTTAACACAGTAAAGGAGTTTAAGCATGCATGGATAGGCATAAGGCTATCCTAACTATAAGATAAGGCTAGGGACTAATGAAAGTTTTTAGAAAATTGGGCAGACTAGATGGGCCGAATGGTTCTTATCTGCCGTCACATTCTATGTTTCCATGTTTCTATGTGTAGGGGGAGGATTTTTCCCCAGCCTTCCCGGTCAGGCTTCCACCGCTGGGTAAGGCAAATCACAAGCCTCGGTGACCAGAGTGGGTAAAACGTCAAACTGAAAATAAGAGAAAGGGTGAACAAAAAAGAAAAAGAAAAGCGCACAATAAGTGCAGAACCATGTACAGTGGTATATGGTGGATATTGTAGAGAAGGAGGGCGTCCATAGGTGACTTTCCCAGAGTGGGGTAGCAAAGTGGGGTAGCAGTAAATTGGGAAATTTTGTGCACCTCGGAGTAGGTCTCTCAGACCTATGGTGTGAGCCTTGTAAGATGAATGGTATGAGCTGTTGCAAGTGTGTCCAGGTGAGCTGGACAGCTGGTGGACGGCTGTGTCGGCGGTGGGTATAGCTCCCTGGGAGGAAGTGGGTGTGTGGGATGGAATGTGTGTAACTAGAGTTGAAGAAGATTCATTGTGTCTACGAGTGCCAATCTGTAGCTTGGATTTCTTGTACCTGTGAGTGAGCTTGCTAATAGAGTGTGTGTTCACAACTGGGGGTTGTGAAGAGTCGCATGGACCTTTGCAGGGTTACGTCATGTAGTCAGTCGAACCTGTGTGTTGTGGGGGGTTGGGGTCAGAGGGGGAGTCTTAGGTTCGTGAACAGTCCTGGGGTATATAAATATACTGGTGAAATCTGGTATTGTGAGAGAACATACTTTCCAACATTGGGAGGTACGTTGTAACAGTATAAGGAAGAGCAATGTAAATTAAAGGTGAGGAGATGGGAGGGTAAGAGATAGGTAGTGGAAAGGGTATATATATATATATATATATATATATATATTAACAAGGTATGGGGAAAGAGAAGAAAGGAGTAGTAGGAGGCAAAATCTGAGCATGTAAGAGGAAGCCATCTCAGTAAGTACCTGGTCGCACAGCAGCGTCTGAGCAATACAATAGGCGGGGTTTCAGTAGATGTTCGAAGGCAGAGGAGAAGAAATTGATGTCTCTTAGGATATAGGGAGAGCAATAGAAATTTCTAGTAAGTAGAGGGTGGGAGAGAGGTATCGGTAAGAGTATTGTTGATTGGTTGATTTATTTTTTATATATATATATATATATATATATATAATGTTTTTTTGTTTGTTTGTTTTTGTAACAAGGTATGGGAGCAAGGGAGGGGTGGGGGTAGCAGGAGGCCAGCCTGAGCATGTAAGAGGTGGTCAACATGAGTACCTGATCCCGCAACAGTGTCTTTGCAGTATGTCTGCCTCTAATTGGTTTTAAGGGTATAGGGGGAGGGGAGGCTAGGAGTGAAGTTTACTGGGGTGGGGAGAGGAGTGTCTATGTAGAGTGCATTAGTGGGTTTTTGTTTTTTTCATTCTTTTCCTGAGAATAAGGGGTGAGACAGGGGAATAAACTCTGCCCATATGGTGAGTTAAATAAAAATAAATTACACAATTAACATGTGGTTATACACTGTGCTTCTAACCATGGTACACAGGAGTAGAGTGAGGACAGTTACATGACTTTGGAGGTAAATGGGTAAGGAGGAAAGAGAGTGGGGAAGGAGGTGTCGGAAGAGCTAGGGGGGTAAAGGAGAGGCAAATCGGTTACGTAAGACAATCAGCATAACACATAAAACCATTAATGTGGTGAATTTTCGACACTATACCCTGTGATCATCTGGTGAGAGGATCAGTGTTGCGTCTGCGTAAGCAATCCCTGTACTAAGGCTGAGGAATGACAGTAGGTATACCTTGGATGATGTGAGAAGAGGGGTGGAATGCACAACAATGCCCCATAATATGGGAGATGCCACAGGGGGCCTCACTGCGCTAAGACATGGGGTAGAGGGGTTGAGGTAAGGCGAGGGAGGGGGGAAGTGGAGAGATAATCCCTTCATCAACAATAAGATTAAGATGTTTCAATATGGAGACCCTGGCATATGGGAAGTGTGTCTCTGCTTTTGGAAAGTCCTACAGATAGTCTCAGTAAGTCATGCTGGAAAAGTTGTAGTATAGTAGCGTCTCCATAGAGTATTGCTGCCACCGTGCTCATTTAGGTGCTGGGAGCGTGGGGGTGTACCAGGGCTCGAGTCCTGCAGGAACGCGTGGGAACGGCGTTCCTGCACTTTTTTCACAGCAGGAACGCCGTTCCCCCTGCAGGCACTCAGGGGGCGGAAAAAAATGCCGCCCCCAAATGCCCCCCCTTGTTTCCCCTGTCATGGGGGGAAACCTGATGGATTGCCCCCCGGCGCACGGCTCTCTCCCTGTCACACGCGGAGAGGGAGGTGTGCGCTCTTTTCTTCCCTCTCGCCACGCGGGATGTCTGCTGATGCTGGGAGCCGGGTTGATGACGTCATATTCCGGCTCCCAGCATCAGCAGACATCCCGCGCGGCGAGAGGGAGCAGAGAGCACACAGCTCCCTCTCCGCGTGTGACAGGGAGAGAGCCGTCCTCACTGCAGCCCCACTGGACCCCAGGGAAAGGTAGGGATGCTGGGTGGGTGGGATATGTTAATTTTTTTATAATATTATTAAGTTGTATATATGTATGTCTGTGTGTGGATGTGTGGATGTCTGTTTGTGGATGTGTGGATGTCTGTTAGTGGATGTGTGGATGTCTGTTTGTGGATTTGTGGATGTCTGTTTGTGGATGTGTGGATGTGGATGTGTGGATGTCTGTTTGTGGATGTGTGGATGTCTGTTTGTGGATTTGTGGATGTCTGTAGATTTGTGGATGTCTGTTTGTGGATTTGTGGATGTCTGTAGATTTGTGGATGTCTGTTTGTGGATTTGTGGATGTGTGGATGTCTGTTTGTGGATGTGTGGATGTCTGTTTGTGGATGTCTGTTTGTGGATGTGTGGATGTCTGTTTGTGTATGTGTGGATGTCTGTTTGGGGATGTGGATGTCTGTTTGTGGATGTGTGGATGTCTGTTTGTGGATGTGTGGATGTCTGTTTGTGGATGTCTGTTTGTGGATGTTTGTTTGTGGATGTGTGGATGTCTGTTTGTGGATGTGTGGATGTCTGTTTGTGGATGTCTGTTTGTGGATGTCTGTTTGTGGATGTCTGTGTGTGGATATCTGTGTGTGGATGTCTGTATGTCTGTTTGTGGATGTCTGTGGATGTGTGGATGTCTGTTTGTGGGTTTGTGGATGTGTGGATGTCTGTTTGTGGATGTGTGGATGTGGATGTCTGTTTGTGGATGTGTGGATGTGGATGTCTGTTTGTGGATGTGTGGATGTCTGTTTGTGGATGTCTGTTTGTGGATGTGTGGATGTCTGTTTGTGGATGTGTGGATGTCTGTTTTTGGATGTGTGGATGTCTGTTTGTGGATGTGTGGATGTCTGTTTTTGGATGTGTGGATGTCTGTTTGTGGATGTGTGGATGTCTGTTTGTGGATGTGTGGATGTCTGTTTGTGGATGTGTGGATGTCTGTTTGTGGATGTCTGTTTGTGGATGTGTGGATGTCTGTTTGTGGATGTGTGGATGTCTGTGGATGTGTGGATGTCTGTTTGTGGATGTCTGTTTGTGGATGTGTGGATGTCTGTGGATGTGGATGTCTGTGGATGTGGATGTCTGTGGATGTGGATGTCTGTTTGTGGATGTCTGTTTGTGGATGTCTGTTTGTGGACGTGTGGATGTCTGTCTGTGGATGTCTGTCTGTGGATGTCTGTCTGTGGATGTCTGTCTGTGGATGTCTGTTTGTCTCAGTGTGTGTAGGAGTGTATTTATGTCTGTTAGCGTTTGTACGTGTGTATGTGAGTGTATGTGCTTCTGTTAGTGTATGCATGTGTATGTTTGCAATTGCATGTATGTGCATACGATATTGTAAGTTTCTGTCAAATAAGTGAGAGTCTGTCATTTAGTGTGTGTGTGACTATTAGTGTGTGTCTCTCTGTCAATGAATGAGTGTGTGTCAGTGAATGTGTGTGTCAAATCAGTGAAGTCTGTGTGTTTGTCATTGAATGTGTGTGTTAGTGTCAGTGTGTATCTGCCAGTGTGGGTGTCTGTCAGAGAGTGTGCTTAAAGGGACACTATAGGCACCCAGACTACTTCAGCTCCTTGAAGTGGTCTGGGTGCAGTGTCCCAGTCCCCTTAAACCTTCTCAGAAACTGCAATAATTACCTGAGGGGTAACTCCAAGTCTAGTGGCTGTCTATCAGACAGCCACTAGAGGGACTTTCGGGTGGTTAGGTGACCAAAAGTCACCTAACTGATGCTGGACGTCCTCACCCTGTGCATGAGGACATCCAGCATCTGCTAAATACCCATAGGATTTTAACCCCTCCAGTGTCGAGTGGGGGAGGGGAGGACATGAGAGGAGGGGGGCACTATACGGAATTATAGTGCCAGGAAAACAACTTTGTTTTCCTGGCACTATAGTATTTCTTTAAAAGGAGCAGGAAAAGGTGGAGTCTAAAGAGGAAGGGGTGGGTTCTTAATCAAGAAGCGGTGCGCCCTTGACATGAAGGAGTGGTAAATTTAGATTAGGGAGGTGCTCTATAGTCATGTCTAGGGCAGCATAAAATTAAAATACACCACTGTGTGAGTGTATGTGTGTGTGCACGCGTGTGTATGTGTGTGTATATATATATATATATATATATATATATATACATACATACATAGATATACATACAAGTGTTTTGGGGTTTTTTGGGGAGAGTTCCCACACTTTTTTCCCCAGGACTTGACCCCTGGGGTGTACTGGTAATACGGGCAGGTGTCTATGACAGTAGGGGTCGTAGAGATTACATGTCGTTGGAAGTTTACCTGGAATCAAAAGTGTGTGGCATTGTATATAAATTGAGTGGTGGATCTCACCTGATCGTCGGGATGTGGGCATAGTCCAGGGTTCAGTCCAAAGCCCGGTTAGGAGGAGCAAGTTTGGTGTGGAGCAAGTTGCGATTTCAGTCGAATCTGTCATAGAGGGAGGGAGCAGGTCTCGGTGATCTAGTCCTGTAGAGTAAGCTGTGGGTCCTGTGACTCTTCACTGGTGTCAGGGAGTTGATAGTGGAGTCCATAGCAGGTTGGTTAGCACAGCGCCAGAGCTGGATCTTCACCTGTGGAGGTAGAATCCGATGCATCTTCTTCGGAGTCTGCTTGCCATCGTTGCCTTTGAGGAAGTCTGAGTGCGTTGGGTGGTGGGATCGGTCCATACCAATTTTGGATCTGGAGTTCCGGCAGATTCAGAGCTCGTAGGAACACAGGTACATCTGCTACTGTATGGATGGTGAGAAGGAGACTGATAGCGCAAAGGGGAAACCCCATCGATATCGATAGGTTTCGTGTATGCAGCTGGTTGGTGACAGGCTTCAGGGCCCGACGGGCTTATTAGGTAAGCCAAGAGAGGTCGGGATAGATAGCTATGGGGGGAGTTGTGGAAGAAGAGTGGTTGCTGGTATTGGCGCAGGGACATGAGGATTTTATTTTTGCATTCATAGTCATGCAATCTGAACACTACATTTCTTGGGTTGTCTGACGGTAGTCCCTGTGGTCGGAGGGCTCTGTGGGCCCTATCAAACAACATCAGTGAGTCAACCAGTTTATTCAGCACCAAGTTGAAGAGCTCCCTGCAATATTGCCTGCAGTTTTTCCTGCTCGTTTTCCCAAGGTCCTTGACCCTCAGGTAATTTTGCCTACCCTTGTTGTCTAAGTCATCAAGGGAGCATTGTAGAGCAGAGAGATAAGCATTTTGGGCATCCAAAGATTTATGTAATGCCCAGAGCTGGGCCTGAGTGGTGTCCCTGTCTTCCAGGGAGCTGACTCTACTTTTCACTGACTTGATGTCAGCCCCTTTGGTATCCAATTTGGCCTGGAATGAGGTCTCGAGCTTGTTCAACATGTATGCCATATCGTGTTTAGATGGGAGTGCACGCAACAGGTCTTTGATGCCTGGCTCAGCAGCCAGGCCCTGACGGGCTTGACGGAGAGGAGCATGGGGGGTGGCGAGTCCTGCACCATATTGGGGCCTACAGGTTCAGATTGGAGCTCTGCAGTGTCCCTAAAATATTTTGTTAGTGCCCCTGATTTTCCTGCTGGTGTCTTGCTTGAGGGTTGGTGCCCTACATTAGACCTTTTAGGGTGTCCCATAGTCGGTGTCTGTGCTCGATGTCTGTGGATTGGTTACTCGGAGTGCTGGAGCTCAGCTACATGCGGCTCGGCAGTTGGCTCCGACCCCCTCCTATTGTGTTTTTATACCCCACCTATACCTATCAACATTTTTAATAGTTTGTCTCATTTGTTGTTAAATTTCCCAAAAATAATATTGTAAAGCACTGCGGTATAAGTTGGCACTATATAAATACCAATAATAATAATAATAATGTTCATTAATGAGAAACTAGGAATCTGACATTGTTATTTTACAAACAGCAAGACTGCACACATGCTGTCAACTACCCAATCTAAAGGCTTACTAGCAGACAGTAAAAGTAGTTATAGGGTTGGAATAAAAATTCTTCACATAGATAATAGGTGTAAATATACTAAACATCTAGAAAATTACATCAAATTCTGAATAGGTCCTTTCTCTTGTCTGGCAACTCCCTGGTAAATATTAGGACCCCCCATGTAACACCAACAATGTATGTGACCAAAGCAATAGTGATGTACCGAACGGTTCGCCGGCGAACGGTTCCTGGCGAACATAGCATGTTCGCGTTCGCCACGGCGGGCGAACATATGCGCGGTTCGACCCGCCCCCTATTCATCATCATTGAGTAAACTTTGACCCTGTACCTCACAGTCAGCAGACACATTCCAGCCAATTAGCAGCACAGCCTCCCTAGCAGACCCTCCCACCTACTGGACAGCATCCATTTTAGATTCATTCTCAAGCTGCATGCTTAGTAAGAGGAGGGAAAGTGTAGCTGCTGTTCATAAGATAGGGAAAAGCATAGCTAGGTTAGGGATAAGGGTATGCTTTTTTATTTATTTATTTTTTCTATGTAATGTAAATGCACTTAGTTGTCTGCCACTGCTGCCAGCTTCTGTGTCAGGCTCACAGTGCCATTTCCCCAGTCAGTGCCACCAATTACATCTGGTGTCACAATAGCTTGGATTTAAAAACAAAAAACTTTTTTCACTGTTATAGATTGAATAGCAGTCAGTTGTCTGCCACTGCTGCCAGCTTCTGTGTCAGGCTCACAGTGCATACTGTGCCCATTTCCCCAGTCAGTGCCACCAATTACATCTGGTGTCACAATAGCTTGGATTTAAAAACAAAAAACTTTTTTCACTGTTATAGATTGAATAGCAGTCAGTTGTCTGCCACTGCTGCCAGCTTCTGTGTCAGGCTCACAGTGCATACTGTGCCCATTTCCCCAGTCAGTGCCACCAATTACATCTGGTGTCACAATAGCTTGGATTTAAAAACAAAAAACTTTTTTCACTGTTATAGATTGAATAGC
>OW240912.1:315384306-315453091 GCA_933207985.1 Pelobates cultripes | reverse complement strand
TATGGGTGGTATAATCCCCACCTACGGATTCTTTGTACTTCTTTGATAAGCGATGAGTGTCAATGTAGCCAGGTAAAGATGAATAAAATAAAAAATAATAAAAAAAGGAATATGGCAATCCTTTATTTAAATGTAAAAAGACAATATCTAGATGGGTTTCGCCTTAAAAGGCTTCTTCAAGTAGATAATAATAAAAGAACATGACCTGACATACAAGAGTTTATATAACGTGCATTAGTACTGTTAAAATTTGAATATTCCCGCCATAATGACATCATTAAGATCTAATTAACATAACACATATATAAAATAAACATTATAATGTTGCAGTATGTAGAGACATATATTGGTAAGTGGTTAAAGCCACTTTGGTTAAAAAACAAGGCTTAAAACGATTATTGCTATGTTGAGACAGATACAGTCTTGGTATCATTTATTAGCCTTACCAACCTATAGAGGTGGTAATGAGGGAGCGTCGGTGAGTACAGGATAGGGGGGATATGCAGGGTATAAACTAAAAGGTGTCCCTATTGTGCCTTCAAGGGCACCCCTTAACCCTACCAAAACTTGCCCTATACTGGTCGTTAACAGAGAACACCCTCCAGAATTATGAAGAAGACAGTATATTCAGTATCAATAGATAATAACTAACACAAATTGTCAAAATTGCTTTGTGGCCTGTATAGATATAAAATGTTGATTATAGTGACACTAGCTTAACTGTCAAACAGTAATTCAAAAAGCCATTGTAGAGACATACTGATAGATGGTAGCTCTCAAAGAAATGGCCGAAATTGCCTGGTAGCACTACGATAAGATTGCTAGTATGAGCGAAGCACCCCTAAATCATTACGTGTTCCAGTTGATTATGTGGTAAGAAATGCTAGGAGTCATTGTGATGCGCAGTAAAATACGTTACTAATAATAGCAATATTTAAAAAAAAAAAAAATCTTATCATAACACGTTATAATTATGCTGTGATGACTGAGTAACAATTATAACAAGAAATATTTTCCTTTAGAAACAGATAATTATTGATGTATATCGGTTTGCAGTGTCTGGTTTCTGGCACATACATATATGATGAAGTGCTCTGTGCACATACAATTCTGGCTTAGATCGATTTGGAAAGAAGTCTGCATAGCTCCTGCATCAAAGTCCTTGCCTACATCCAGCACGTCTTTGTTTCTAGAACTAGACTTTCCTCTCTAGCCCTTTATTTTTTACTATATAGAGTATGAGGCAGAGGCAGACTACCTGCCTACACAGAATTTTTAGAACAACAAACAAAAAATGAACCGAGCAGCATTGACTCGACACTGTAGTTCCACCAGTGTATAATAGCCAAGAATGAAAAAATTTAATCATGTGCAACTGGTATTTAAAGTGCACACCCAGGTGCTACCATATTTATTGGAAGGACAAAATACAAAATGCAGACGTTTCAGGCAGAGAGCCCTTTATCAATGCTAATGTCCTTCAATGCAAAAATTTTACTTTCAATGAACAGATTGAGATACAAGGGTATAGAAATCATCCGAATTAACACTTTTTTTTATCTAGTATAATTGTTATATCTAGTCTTATTTTAATCATCTCCTGTTTTTGTTTATGCATTACAAAATGAATATATTAACATCCGGGATAAGAGAGAAAGTCCTTTTGTAACTGATTGGCTTAATATAGGGATAACTAGTGTTGGCACCCTGATGTTTGATGGTTTTCCTCCTATGTCTCCCAACACTCATTTAGTGTCTCTTTTTCTAATGACACCACCTCCCTTTGTCCTGTCTCTGTTGGGATTCCCCCAAGGGTCTGTACTTGGTCCCCTTCTATATTCTCTTTATACTGCCTCTCTTGGCAAACTTATTACCTGATTTGGATTCTAATACTACCTGTACGCTGATGACATTCAGATATACCTCTCCTCCCTGGACCTCTCACCTGCGGTCTTGCAACGTGTCACTGCTTGCCTTTTTTCCATCTCTGATTGAATGTCCTCTGGCTTTTTGAAACTCGATCTCTCTAAAACTGAACTGATTTTCCTCTCCTGTTGCTCCTCTCACACTTCTCCCCTCTGTCAGTCCTTACATTAGCTTCCTGTAGGAGTCAATTCAAGGTACTAATCCACACCGATAAAGCATTGACCAATTCTAGCCCCTCCTATATTGCTTCACTGATCTACAGGTATGCCCCCTCTCAGTCTCTCCGCTCTGCCCATGACCTTCTCCTGTCTGCTGCTCACACCCATACGGCCAACTCATGCTTGCCGGACTTCTCGCAGGTGACTCCTTTCCTTTGGAATAGCCTGCCTACGACAATCAAGCTCTCCTCTAGTCTTTAATTATTTAAAAAGTGCTTCAAAACCCATCTCTATAGGAAAGCTTAGGGGCTTCCAGAGTAACCTCTACCTCATACCTGTTCATTGCTCTCTCCTAAAGTGCAGCACTCTATTCTATCCTCCAGCTCTGCTTCATTCCTCCTTGTTTGATTGCTACGTCATGTCCTGTTGGGTTTTATGCCCCACCTCCTATAGACTGTAAGCTCGTTTGAGCAGTGTCCTCTTCAACCTATTGCTCCTGTAAGTTTTTGTAATTGTCTCATTTATTGTTAAATCTTCCCCTTTGGTAATATTGTAAAGCACTACAGAATATGCTGGCGCTATATAAATACCAGTAATAATAATAATAATAATAATAATAATAATAATAATAATAATCTGATGGTGAACCAGCCCAAGCTGGCTAAACATCAGGGGAAATGCAATTCCAAAACATTGGTAGTGGTAACAAAATCCATAACTGCCAGTGTGTACACCTAACAAAATCCAAATACAATTATTAAAGATTTTAGAGGAAAAAGTGCCTTGGGTGAGCACCTGCCTATCTATGCCTAAGCGGAAAAGGGGGGTTGCACAAATAGATTTGTTTCTTCCTAATTGCACCTCACACAAAAGGTGGAAAGGTCCACCTTTCTGTCAGGACAATTATTAATGTGAAATGTGCAACGTAAAATTGCATGGTTTCAGGTGATCCCATGCGAATATATGTATTTAATCATGAGGAACCCTGGCTGACTGAGTTACTTTGCACAGGGTAGAGTGATTGATTTACTAGAAAAAATCTGTGACCTTGCCTTTTAAAAGGGATTTACAATACCCTTCTTAAATAACTCTAAATTGAGAATAGTTGTAGAAATCTTATTTAAAAAAAAAAATATATATTTCAGCCTTTTCTTTATACTTTCTTTATACTAATTTCGGTAAAATAAGGGAACTC
The DNA here is from genome assembly GCA_933207985.1 of Pelobates cultripes. Classification (NCBI taxonomy): domain Eukaryota; kingdom Metazoa; phylum Chordata; class Amphibia; order Anura; family Pelobatidae; genus Pelobates; species Pelobates cultripes. The sequence continues at coordinate 315,449,812 of OW240912.1, read as the reverse complement.
AAAGACTTTAAACACTTAGAATGGAACCCATAATGGAACTTAAAAATATTAAGATAAGTCTAAGTTACTTATGGGATCTCATTTAGGTTGCCTTGGATTAATTTGGGACAGGTCTGATGTTATCGATGGCCTGGAATGAAAAAGTATAATTGGTTTGCTGTTTATTTATTTAAAATATATATAAAATCATATAGCACTGCATTAATTCATTAAGAATATATCTCTTATTAGCAAAGGATATAATACCATGAAAAATGGATGACTTAGTTAAAAGCTGAATACATTAGTTTTCTTGAGCGTATCTCTTCTACAAAGAAACATTATGCATGACCCCGATTAATAATTAGTAATCCATAAAGATAATTATGATAATAAGCAAAAGGAATAAGAAAAATTACATGTAAAAAACCCACAAATAAGAATGAGTCACTTAGGCAAAGTACATTGCAAATGCTACATTAAGATATAATATCGGAGAACGTTAAATTAGAGAACACTGGACGATTGCATAAAGATTATATGGAAGAATTACTTATAGCTATGTTGCATTTTTCAAAATGTTAAACAATTCTGAAATGAAAGATTGTATGATAACTATAATTAAATATGATTATAGAAATATTCACACATGTAAAACATTCTATATAATAATAAGTGTTAGAGCAAGGTGAGCCAGCAGGTATTTCAACGTTAATATCTTCCCTGCTGTGCATGAATTATAACTCTTATAAAACTCAGCCAGCTACTAGTCAGCCAAAATGTGGGATTGGAATTTTTGAAGCCATAGATCAGGGATAGGCAACCTTCAGCACTCCAGATGCTGTGGACTACATCTCCCTTGATCCTTTACCAGCATTACAGCTATAAGAGCATATTGGGAGATGTAGTCCACAATGCTTGGAGTGCCAATGGTTGCCTACCTCTGTCATAGATAAAAAACAGCTAGATCACTAACCTACCGCTAGAGTTACGATTTACAGTGAGAAACAGGGTGATGACATCCAACATATGCTGCTGGTGATCTTTGAATTGAAACAATAGAAAATATAGTTTCTCATCAAAATATGGACACTGGTGGTTGCTCAAAAACAAAAGGGGAGCTTCTTGTTGGCAGCCTCTGATCTGTTCTTTATTTAGAATGTAAATCTTTGAGTTATTGCAAAGTTGGTATGTTCTTTAAAGGAAACATATTCTGCTTTGTGCAATAAACGTTGTGTAAAAATATACACAGTTCAATTCATGTGGTATTTGCTCCTTAATTAAAATATGATCCTAACATTTAAGACCTAGGCTCCATTACATTTAAAGACTATAACTCTCTGAGTGAAAAAAATAAGTATGCAATGCCATCTTGCATCCTCTAAGATCTCTAAGATCATGCACACTTGTAGGTAAAGTGGAAGGAAGGACTGAGATAAAGTCATTGCAATGAGAATGTCAAACAGAAAGTGAGTGAAACACTAGCAAAATACACATTATTTTAGAAAGAAAACTAAACTTCACCCTACAGAAGACTATATTGCCAAATAAATAGATACTTTTCTCAGTATGTGCCAAATGTATTAAATCTGCTTCAAGGACAGGAATTTGAGAGGAGGTATGATGTCATAAGAAGAGACGGGAAGGTGGAAAAAGGCAACTTAATTAGGACTAAATGGAAGTACACATGCATGATTATGTTACTAGTGGTGGCTCCCACATGGATAATATTCAAATACACCAGAGATATTGATTAGTTAGCCGTGTGGCTGTGGCAGGCATACCTGGTGGACATGGCATATTTACAATACAAGCACCTGGTAAGTAACCACCAAATAGACACCTACTAATATAACCATAATGAAACATTAACCGGTGACATTACCTAGGCCACAAAATGTCCCTAACATTCAGTTATAATAAATTAATTAATTTTAATTTGGTCTATACATGTTATGAAGACAAGTATTGTTCTTTTGTTATGCTAGGTGATACTAATGTGGTGCAATGTAGTTGATAGGTAATCAGCTTCGAATTCCATGATGACTATGTATACAGTGCAATGTAGGATGCTTGTACCACCTTAAGAAAACTAGTAATGTGATATTAGATGTCATGTAATTTCATATCAGTAATATTGCCACTAATGATGTCCGAACTGTTCGCCGAATGGTTCACAAACTGTTTACCACGGTTCGCCACGAACGGTTCTCGCGGACTCCAGTCAGCTGACACATTCCAGCCAATCAGCAGCAGACCCTCCCTCCCAGACCCTCCCACATCCTGGACAGCTCACTAAGAATGCAGCTTCAAAATGGATGCTGTCCAGGAGGTGGGAGGGTCTGGGAGGAAGGGTCTGCTGCTGATTGGCTGGAATGTGTCAGCTGACTGGAGTCCGTGGCGAACCATGGCGAACAGTTCGCGAACCGTTCGGCGAACAGTTCGGGACATCACTAATTGCCATGTATGATCATTCATTGTGACATTCGTTTTATTGAGTCTCTGAAATATGGGTCTTTAGCAGGCTGTCTGTCAGACCATAAAGTACCTGGTTTTCTAGCTCTTTTTTCTTGTGGTAAAAATACCTTGCGGCCTTCAACTGCCTTCTTTATGGAGTCTTCCAAGGCCTTGCCAAATAAAAGCCCACCCTCAAAGGGCATAGAGCATAAATGAGATTTTGAGGTAGCATCTGCTCCCCAGTCACGTAACCATAAGGCTCTCCTGGCAGCCACAGATAAGGCCATGGTTCTAATGATGCCTCAGTCAGGTTCTCTGTTGCCATACGGAGGTCCCAAATTGTGTCACAGAGATCTTGTCTTTTGACACCTCTTTCCACATCTGAGTCCAGCTCTCTCAACCAACTCTTCATGGATCTGGACACTGTGGTAAGGGTCACAGCTGGGTGACAGCCAGCTCCTGCAGCAGTATAGATTTTGGATAAATGAATATCCAACTTGTGGTCCATAGGTTCCCTCAATGAAGCGGAACTGCCTAAAGATAAAATCCCCTTTCTTGCCATTCTTGAGATAGGAGCATCTACCTTTGGTGGGGTTATCCACATCCTAGAGGTCTCTTCTTCTAATGGATAGAGCTTTGCCAGTTTACCCTGGAAGAAATAAATAAATATGCAAACAAACAAAAAAGTACCTTCATACATACCTAGAAGGAGCAGTAGGTAAGTGTAGCCTCGATGGTGAATCCATTATGGGCTAAAAAAAGAAATAAATAGATAAATAAATAGATAAATTTGAAGACCCTCTAAGGAGAGTTGAAAAAAAAAAGTCGATATTACAAAATAAACTTGCCTGTGGCAAAGATCTTTAAAGAGTACTGGAAATTTAAGAAACTTCAGAAAATACACCCAACTACTTTCAGAAAAACAATGAGGCAAGAATAGGCACCAAGGTACTTACCTCAAGCCCTTCTGGGCCTTAAATACCTTCATTTCATGTCTTGCATTCAGTTAGGGCCATTTTCCGTTTTTGCCTATACTTAAAATGGCTGACGCGACATGCTATTCCCTTAGTTCGCATCATTGGTTTTGGCCTCAAATTTGTGCTATTGCGCATGTGCGAGGGTTTTCAGAATGCCGCGATCCTGCTCAACCTGAATATCGGGTTCAAAATACTCAGATTGAGAGGAGGAGGCATGGGGCAGCTACCAGGGACCCAGGTAAAGACGCAGGGATTGTGGAAACAAATTGCACTAATGGGGAATGATCCCCGGGTAAGTATAGAAATCTTCTGAAGGAGAGGAAGTCGCAGAGATCCAAGGTAAGTCAATCTTTAAAGTAAACCTTTAAAGTAACGGATCCAGTACTCTATACAAGCACGATTTAAAGATCATGATGAAATAAACAAAAAGAAAACTGAAAGAAAGAAATAGTATTTATCTTTGTAGGGAGCTCCCAGCTCCCTTCCTAAGGGCTGTAGGACAGGAAAAAGACTGGGGATTCTAGGAAGGGGTCCTACTTTAAAGGTTCTGGTATTTTCCTGTCCTATCGGCTGTAAGGGACAGAGCTAACCCATGATGTATATGTTGCCGTAATTAGCCAGAAAATATATTTATACGTACATGCATACATAAATGCAAGAGAGAGAGATGTGATAAAGCCCAATAAGCTTTATAGCTTTATGAAGAGTATGGATAAAATTACATTTCTAATACATTTCTATGTACTAATGTAATGTAATGTACTACATATTTGGATATCATCTGTCACAAGAAGATTATTTTATATGTGAAGTTTGTATCCCAACATAAATTATCTGTATATTATAATAAAAACAAAATCGTTTAAACATGCTAATTTCTTACCAGTGTACAAACTGTGTTAGAAAACAATTTTAAAATGCTAATGAACTACAATTATGAACTACTAAGTAGAACTATTGTATGTATTTAACACCCCTGATGTGTTAGTAACCAAAACACCCCATGACCCAATACCCTGTGTACTCCTACACCATTGCTATATTATTTTAACAGGTAAACATAGCTATTTATAGCTAAGTATGTCAGACTCTTTGTAGAAGGTCATACTCTGTATACAATAATTGGTGTTCTATATGGCCCTTCCTCTTATTAACCATAATTGATACATGGCTTGGAATACTTGGACAGACTGACAACATTATTTACTAAAGTGTGAATTAAAAGTGAAGTAAAAGTGAATTTCAAATTGAAGGTGATAACTACACTGGAAAAAAAACAAATATTCTAACTTATAGCAGAATGTCATTTTTATTTTCTCACGAGAGTACAAAAGTCATAAAGTCAAAGAGAGCACTCTAGCTGTAAACAACAACAAAATAAAACATGGATCCATGCTCAAAAGATTTTGCAAAAACTACACATGGGGCACAAAACTGAATTTTGAAGGAACGGTTGAAAGAAGAAAGAATAGAATAGAATATATCTGATATCTCAGCATCCATGGATTTGAGTTTGGATTTGGTCTGCAGAGAAGTCAGATATGATGTAAATACTAAAAATAAAAGAAAATACAGAGCTAGAAAAGACATCAAGAGAGAAATTATAATTGCACTCAATGTACAATCCGTAAACCATTTAGTGAATGGCCTGACAAGGAAACATGATTTTTCTGCAAAATCTAAGTAACCTAAATAGCTAAACTTCTGTTTAGTATGCTAAAGATTACTCAAGAAAGTATTTTAGCAATGCCAGAAAAATATGGAATAAAAAATGAAAGTATATTGCTCCTTAAATAAACTAGACACATGGTACCAATCGATTTGTTGAAAAATACATCAGGGAAAATAGAAAAAAGTATGATACTTAAAAAATAATGTTCACAACAAAATAGAATCATTTATTATCATGCCATTCATTACTTGACCAGAAGGAAATAAATGCTCTTGCTTTGCCAAATGGATCACAATTCCCAGTTTGGTAACTATTTTTAATTTTGATTGAGAAAATATACTGTGTTCAAAGTCTACCATACCTAATGAGGAATAGGTTTAGCTCATAGAAAGGACAGACTTTAAAAGGACTACATGGCATATATTATTTGCCCTTTCTGATCTTTCAGAGCAGTGATGCCATATAACAATACTGCAATCATGCAATTTTCTAGCGACTTAAAGAAAAAGGTATTTTGTCTTCACTGAAATGCCAATTTGATGGTAGAAATTAGCATAGTTATCATCTTTAAGATGGAACTACAACTGACTGAGATCTTTAGTGATAAGCCTAATAATTAAGGCCCCTGGGAGTCAGCATAGCTAAACGGACAAGGGCACATGTATGAGTGTGGGGATGGTGCTAGTGATTGGCTATATGTGTTTAGGGGAGTGGTTATGGGTTTGTAGTGGGGCAGGGATCATCTTACCTCAGTGCCTTTTGGGATTCTGGCCAGCAAACAACTTCCCACCCACCCACCCTAATTTTCTTTTTTTGTTCCGTCACAGCTAGCGGGGAGCGTGTCCTTGCCAACACGGTTGGGGAGCAGATGGAATGTCAGGAGATGGACATGGTGGGTCTCAACCTCCCCTGCTCTGTAAGGCAAACGTTTAAGTTACCGAATAGGACGTGCCCACCGAGCAAAAAGTCAGCTGGTGGTAGAGCATTTAAGATGATGGGAATTTTTGGTTTGGACGAGGGGGGAGGCGAGACACCAGTGGGTAAAGTTTTGGTGCATGGTTAAGTTCGTTGGCAAGGACGGTTATTTAAGTTGGAGGCTGTAGGGCAATAAGTGTAATTTATATGTTAATTTATATGTTAATTATGATATGTATATATATTTATCTGTTTATTTATATTTGAATTAAAGAAAAAGAATAAAGTTCGGATGAGTCCTACAGTTGTAAGTTTAATAAATGCTGTGGCCTGTTTCATCCAATATTCGTTGTTTGTCATTATTGGGGGGAGAATTGGGGTAGTCTCCTTACTCTTAGTTGCACCACATTCCCCGCTACGTACATACATGGCTTTTTTTAAAAAAAAGCTTATTTTTTAGAGATTTGCTCATTAAAGCTAGTGGAAACATTTTAAATTATTTATGGTACAAAACCATTCTTTAATGGAGTTGATATAGCCATGGTTTTTGCTAGGCCGAGTAAAAGAAAAGGCAACTTTACTAGTTCTCCTGGATACATGTATGTACATATGTTTTGTTTATCCAGAAGGGATGTTATAAACTGTGCACTGACATTATTATAACTATACTGGAAGTGAAGCATAGTACAGTAAATAAATACTTTTTCTGACATACAGTTACATATACCTGTGGACACATTATTTGTTGCTGTGACTTATGGAACCAAAATAAATTGAAAAAAAATAAAAACCAAAAAGGGAGAAAACACAGCAACTATATAAGGCTACCAGGAAAATATGCACACTTGCCAGGATCTTTAGTGGATCAATAGAACTTTGAGTCCTAGGCATAGTATTTCATAGGAGAAAAACCTGTCCTTTTCCACAAAGTGGGAGATGGGGTGGGTATGGGGGTAACTCCAGATGCTGGGCAGACATAATTTTATAAAGAAATTAGTATATGACTTCATCACTTATTAAGGTGATAACCTTGGGAAAGCGTTATCAATCATCGAATTACTATAGGTGGAAAAAGCCTGGTTTACACATCAGTTTGTTAAAGGACCACAATAGTGCCAGGACTACATACTCGTTTTCCTGGCACTATAGTGCCCTGAGGGTGCCCCCACCCTCAGGGACCCCCTCCCGCCAGGCTGGATGGAGAGGAAGGGGTTAAACTTGCGCCGGGCGGGGATCTCTCCTCCTCCTCTCCGCCTCGTCTCCTCCTCTTCGGCTGAATGCGCGGCAGGAGAGTGAAAAATCACAGTGAGAAGCGTGGAACCCGCCCACCCTCAACCCAGTCCTCAGGAACCCTACCAGTCCAGGATTTGGGGATTACCTGGGTGTGTCTCAGGTGTTTAGAAAAAGGGAAAAAAACACCTTAGACTCTAAGGTGTTTTTTTTTCTTTTTCTAAACACCTTAGACACACCCAGGTAATCCCTAAACCCAGGACTGGTAGGGGGTCCTGAGGACTAATGTTGAGAACCCCTGCTCTAGCGGCTGTCAATGAGACAGCCACTAGAGGCTGGGATTAACCCATTTATAAACATAGCAGTCTCTCTGAAACTGCTATGTTTATATAAAAAAAAGGGTTAACCCTAGAAGGACCTGGCACCCAGACCACTTCATTAAGCTGAAGTGGTCTGGGTGCCTATTGTGGTCCTTTTAATTAAAACTTTTGCAACAAGCAAGAAATGATAAAGATTCACATATCTTCCAGAAAACACAAATACTTGTGCCAGGAAGATAGGCCACAAGATTTTCACTTCACTGTCGGCAATCTGGTCCAGGTTTACTCCAGATTAGTTAGAGAGGTTTGCTTTGGTGGCTCCTATTATGTCTCCATATTTGTGACAGGGATTGGCCATTAAGTAACCAGCTTTTTACCCTTTTCTGGTGATGAGATAACTTTCATGAGTCCATTACGATGCAACAATAATTTTGTTGGAAAGCCATATTTAAAGGGAATATCTGCATTCTGCAGGACTTTGGTGAGCCACTGAAATTTGCTTTGCTTCGTCATAGTACTGGGGGATAAATCTGTATGAAGTTGGATGTTCTGGAACTGGTTTGGTTGTGATGGATTTAGCCTTGCTGTCTTCATTAGCTTCTCCTTCACTGAGTAATAATGTACCCTGTTGATGGTGTATTTTGGTACAGTTGCTGCCATCCATGGAGGTTTTGCCAGCCTGTGGGCTCTGTCTAGCAGTAGCTCTTGTTGTGAGGCTTACGGCAGTAACAATTTAAATAAGTTGGAGACACATGCTTGTAAGGAACAGAACCAACAATTATGTATCTCTATTTTACATTTCCCAGCAACTTACTGCAAGTTCCAGGCCTCATCTCACACTCCCAGAACCCCCAATACTGAATCTCTCTATCTATTTTACATTTCCCAACAACTTACTGCACGTTCCAGGCCTCATCTCACACTCCCAGAACCAACAATACTGAATCTCTCAATTTTACATTTCCCAACAACTTACTGCAAATTCCAGGCCTCATCTCACACTCCCAGAACCAACAATGCTAAATCTCTCAATTTTACATTTCGCAAAAAACTTACTGCAAGCTTCCTTTATACCTGTAGTTTGCCACTGTAATTTTCCGTGCATGCAGTTTTTTTTTTTTGTTATTGTCTTTTAATATATTCAACCAATATTTAACCCCTTAACCATCTAGGACGGTTCAGGACCGTCATCTGCATTTTTGCATTGCTGACCGCTGACGGTCCTGAACCGTCCTAACGGTCTTATGTACGTACCGGCGGCGATCGGCGGTGCTCCCGGTGTGGGGAGACTGCCTGCAGCCCAGACAGTCTTCCCATTGTGGATTAGGACCCCTGTGGCCATGTGATCGCTCAACAGAGCGATCACATGGTCACAATAGGTGTCCATGTGTCTGCCTGCAGGGGGATGGTCTGTGCTGACAGGCAGTCTCCCTGCTAGTGTAAAATAAAAAAATAAATAAAAGTTAATGTTAATAAAAAAAAAATAATAATTATATATTGTGACAGAAACATCTGTATGACTAGTCTTGGTGGATTCATCTAGTTTGCCTTCCTTTCGTGGAAATTGCCTGTTTCTATAGCCCATGCGTACGAATGACTTTTTTACCGAACAAATCTACCAAATGGACGGCCACCCAGAATAGAAGTGTGCTGCTGGTTAACCTCTTGATCCCAATTAGAACGTTGTGGTTAACCGCAGACACTTCTCAATTAAAACTGAATACAGGGTTGTCGTCGTTCGCATGTCGACCACGAGGCAGTGGCCATTTTAGATCGCACGAAAGACCAGCGGTGTTTGGCATTGATTTCATGGAACTAAAAACTGACACTTTTTCTGCCGAACACCGCTAAAACAACGTGTCACCCTGCTCCGTCGACGAAAGAATGTGAACACTGGCCATTCGGGAGTTTTGAATTACATACAGATACTTAACCCAGATAGCCTTCCCATGGAGTCAATCGCATACCGAAAGACTGTAAGAACTTTGACTCCATGGCGATTGAACTATGCGTATGGGATCTGAGCGCTATTCGCTAATAATATGCCCTCAGATCCAGGCTATCTGGGGATATGTGATACGAATGTAGAATGTTTGGTAGTTGTGGAATTATGTATTTTTGTGTGTTTTCTGGTATTTTTCTTACGATGGCGATTTGTCTTTGTCCTGGAGATAATTGAATTACTTCTCAATTATATCCAGGGCAGAGTGGAGGAAACCATATTGCATTGTGGGAAAAGTTTGTGCCTGTATGTCCGAAATGTCCATATGTCCATCTGTCATTACAGTCTCCCATTTGGTCCCCTAGGGGAGTGTCCACCAAGTGGGAGACCTGCATAAATACGGGCGGGTAGCCCACAATAAAGAGATCCTGTTTGACCCTCAATGCAGAGCGTAGTCTCGTTATTGGGGGGATTGATTACCGACGACTAGAGACTGACTGTTGGAGTCGCAAGCCGCTTGTTGGATATATTTGTTCAGCGGCTAGCGACGGTTCGTGGATTTATGTTCGGGAGTTTGAAACCTCTTACGGATCCCGTTCGGGAGATTACCGCTTCCCCTGATGGTGGTTCGTGTACAGCAGTCTATGCGAACGGAGATAGCGAGATTGCGAAGGGGGAAGCTTAACTAAACGGCGGTTTCCCTCACAAGCACCAGGGGTGTCTTAACATATATGTGTGTGTATGTATATATATAATATATAGACATATATAATATCTATATAATATGTCTATATATCACAGATATAATGTCATACTAAGTGTATTTTTATATTAATATGTACTTATATTAATATAAAAATATGCTTATAATTAAATTACACACGTCTATATATAATCTATATATAATAACTATATATATTGTATATATATATATATATATTTTATTATAAAATACAAATAAGTAAATAAAAATAAAATTAAAATTAAAAAATATAATCTATATGAAAAAAATATATATCTACATGAAATTTTATTCTAACTGTATTTTGCTATTAAAATATATATATTTATATCAAAATTCACTTAGAATGAAATTGTATATATAAATAAATAAAAATAATACGAAATATACATATGTCCATATACAAAATTACATAAATAATTATATAAATATACACGCAGACTTCAAATATATAAATATGCATATATATTTAAATTCTACATGCGTATTTATGTAATATTTTTACATAATTAAGTAATTTTATTAATTGCAATTTGAGGGACCTGTCTGCCAACCCAGGCCGAAAGTCCAGAGAATTTCATTTGCCAGCACTGTATTTTACCCTGTAACTTTCTGTGACACCCTAAAACCTGTACATGGGGGGTACCGGTTTACTCGGGAGACTTCGCTGAACACAAATATTAGTGATTCAAAACAGTAAAACATATCACAGCGATGATATTGTTGGTGAAAGTGACTTTTTTTCGCATTTTTCACACACAAACAGCACTTTTACTGATGATATAATTGTTGTGATACGTTTTCCTGTTTTGAAACACTAATATTTGTGTTCAGCAAAGTCTCCCGAGTATAACAGTACCCCCATGTACAGATTTTATAGCGTTTTTGAAAGTTACAGGGTCAAATACATAGGTCAAATATTTTTACACTGAAAATGGCCAGGTTGGTTATGTTGCCCAGGAATGGTAGCCCAGAGCGTATGGTAGCCCAGGAATGAGAATTACCCCCATGATGGCATACCATTTGCAAAAGAAGACAACCCAATGTATTGCAAATGGGGTATGTCCAGTCTTTTTTAGTAGCCACTCAAAAACACTGGCCAAAATTAGCGTTCAATTTAGTTTTTTACTTTTTTCCACACAAACAAATATGAACGCTAACTTTGGCCAGTGCTTGCGACTAGGAGGCTACTAAAAAAGACTGGATATACCCCATATTGAATACCCTGGGTTGTCTACTTTAAAAAAAATATGTACATGTGGGGTGTTATTCAGAGATTTATGACAGATAATAGTATTACAATGTCACTATTGATAAATTTGAAAAAAATTTATGTTTTGAAACCGCAATATCCTACTTGTACCTATACCCCTATAACGTGCAAAAAAAAGCATGTAAACACTGGGTATTTTAAAACTCAGAACAAAATTTTGAATCTATTTAGCAGTTTTTTTCATTCGCTTTTGTAGATGAGAAAGATTTTTCAAGTAAAAGTCAAAAAACATGTATTTTTTTCAATTTTTCATCATATTTTTTTTATTTTTTTTAAATTAAATTACATGAGATGATATAAATAATGGTATGTAAAGAAAGCCTTTCTTGTCCTGAAAAAACCCCAATATATAAATTTGTATAGGAACAGTAAATGAGAGAATGGAAAATTACAGCTAAATACAAACACCACAAAAGTGTAAACAGAGGCCTGGTTGCAAATGTACAACATCGCAAAAACAGTCCAGTCCTTAAGGGATTAATGTACACAGTTATTAATATTTTAGGTGATAGAATTTTTTTTGTAATCTTTTCAATGATATACAACAAATGTTTGCTCTACTCTCCCCCCTCCCTTTCCTTTGCTCCTCCTGGCTGTAAATACCTTCAAATAACTGTTCCATCCCCATCTCTGTTCCTCAGGCCTAACCTCATACTTCCAGAACCAACAATACTGAAGCTCTCCATTTGTTCTCGGCACTACCCACCCTCCCATCCTTCTGCCCACCCAGGTTCCCTCCAAATATAAAGCATGCTCCTCCAGCTGTTTAAAAGTCTCACTCAATTACTTCTTCATTCCCTTTATATATTTTACCAATAGCTACAACTCTCTGTTAACATCTTTTAGCCATCACTTCCAAATTATCCCTGCTACATCTTGTCTCAAATCCCCATTGTATCCTTTAGATTGTAAGTTCATGGGCTATCTAACTAAGCACTTTGTATAAAAAGCTTGTGGGCAGGACCCACTCTACCTTTTGTATTTGTCTGTGTATATTGTTACGTTCTCCGCTAATTGTACAACGCTGCGGAATATGTTGGTGCTGTATAAATACCAATAATAAATAAATAAGGTGTCAGTTTTAACATCTTCTGGTATGCATGGTAGTCTAATATTATTGCATCTCCGTCTGTCTTCTTGATTCATAACTTTTTTCTAGATATGAAATTTTACTTTCTAGCACTGTGTGTGCCTCTGCCAGCGATTTATAAGCATCAATAATCTTTTCGGCCTTTCTTTTCTAGATTGGCTGTCCAGTCCCCTATGGCCTGTATATCCTTTCTGAAATTAGCTGCTGTCTGATTTAAATCTTCCACTAGTGTTGCTTTAAGGCTGTCCAGCATCTTCTGCACAAAGCTATCTGTTGCTGTGACTTTTGGGGCGTTAGAGATGTTGGTTGTATCACTCTGGCCTGAACTCAAAGCCATTGATGGATTTTGGGAGGTTTGGGATCCATCTTGAATTTCACTGCACAGTGAAATCCAAGAGCCACTATTTTCAGCTCCATCTGCCTCAACTTCCTTTCTTTAGGGACTTACCTGCCATGCATGGCTTTCTAATGTGCTTTAGGGCCACTATGCTGCCGCTGAGTTGCTGTGGACTAATACGGACGAGAGGTCCATTCCCACGTCTGCTGCCACGCACTGTCCCACAGCAGCATGGAGGGAGGCAGGAGAACTCTAACAGGACCCTAACAAACACCCCCACACACAAACACCGCCACACACACAGCACCCTCACACACTGCACACAAACAGCACCCTCACAAACACACACATAAACACCCTCACCCACATAGCACACTACCAACACCCTTACACACACACACACACACACACACACAGAGCCGTGTATGTATGTGTGTATATATATATATATATATATATATATATACACACACACACACACACATATATACACACACACACACACACACATATACACACAGCGTGTGTTTGTGCTTTAGGGTGCACACCCTAATTCAATAGGCTGCGCACTCCTATGGATTGCTTTTTCATTACACAACCGTCCCAAAAGGAAGGATTTACTTTCCTCTCAACAGCTAACAAAATTTGAGTTAGTAAAATCTTTTCACACTAGGTTCAATGACAAATTGCCTGCCAAGTACCAATCTCCTATTTTAGACTCAACATTTTTCTAATGCCCCTGTTACTTACTAGCTGCGAGATACAGCATAAAGCTGCACCTAACTTCGCAATAGAATCCATGACACAGACTAGGCAAAATAGATTTGATTTCCTTACACCACACCCTGCAAACAAAGTATTTTCTTTCTTCCACAGTAAACAAACACAGTAAACAAACGGGTCTGTTAGGAATAGAAGTATGTCGTCCGCAAATAAGTAAAATTTTTGCTCAGCCGTGGGGGTAGCCAGACCAGGAATCTTTGGGTGGTGTTTGATATGATATATTAGGGGTTCCAGGCAAAGAATGAAGATGATTGGGGAAAGCGGGAAGCCCTGGCGTGTGCCATTATAGATGTGGAAGGGTTCTGAGAGGAATCCTGTGTTGAAGACCCTGGCGGAAGGGCAGCAGTATAGTGCCAAGATACTAGTTTAGAAGGGCTGGGAGAAGCCGATTGCTTCGAGTGTTCTGTACATGTAGGTCCAGTTCAGTGGGTCGACCGATTTTTCAGCGTCGAGCGCCCACTCTACTAGATTTATGAAGTGCCTGGTATTATCACCCACTTGCCTACCCGGAACAAACCCAGTTTGCTCCTCCGATATTAGGATAGGGAGAAGTGGTTTGATCCTGTTTGCTAGCAACTTGGTGTAGAGTTTTACGTCGGCGTTTAGGAGGGAGATAGGTCGGAGGTTGGAATGTCGTTGGGGGTTTGTTTGGTTTAGGGAGTGTAACAATGTAGGCCTCCAGCATCTCTGCTGGGATTTCACCTGTTAGTTTTATGTGGTTAAAGAGCTTGGTAAGCTGTGGGGGTCAGGGTAGCTTAAAAAATTCGGTAGCCCATCCGAGCCCGGGGATTTGTATTTTGGTAGAGACGCTATCGTGGAATGAATCTCTTCGTCCGTGAATGGCGCCTCCAAGGAGAGTCTCTGTTCTTGGGTGAGAGTCGAGAGTGTAATGTTATGTAAAAAGGCATGAATGTCCCCTTCCATGGGTTGGTGTGTGTTCTGGTCATTGTCAAGCTGACATAATGTGGCATAATAGGAGGCTAATTCTTCCACCATGTCTTGGGGGTTATATAATTTATCCCCTTTTTTGGATACAATGTATGGGAGTTTTGTGACTTGGTGTTTCCTCTTCAGTCTCCTAGCTAGTAACTTTCCTGCCTTATTGCCTGCTACATAATGGAGTTGTTTGAGGTATCGCATATGTTTTTCAGTAGAAGTTAAAACTAGGGTATGTAGTTGCATTCTAACGTGTTCCAGTTGCTTATGGGTTGATTTTTTGGGTTCAGTTTTATGTTTGGCATCCAGGGTAGCGAGTTTCGTTAGCAACTCTGCTCTCTGTGCACAGGCCCTTCTCTTGCTTTGCGCAGCCAATTTGAATAACCGCCCCTCTCATGACCACTTTATGTGTCACCCTCTGGGTTGTAATGGCAGTCGTGCACATTTCGTGGTTAGCGAAGACGTCATGTAATTGTTTGTCTATTATTTTCAAGTTATCCGAATTGTCCACTAGAGCTTCGTTCAGTCGCCATGTGCCTTTACCACGAGCCGGGTACGGGACACGAAGTGTTACCGTAAGCGGCGCATGGTCCGACCATGTTATCAGGCCTAAAGAGATCTCAGTAAAGTGTGTCAGGGTCTTTTTGTCGGTGAGGCACAGGTCAATCCTAGAATAGGTCATGTGAACCTGGGAATACCATGTATAATCTCTATCTGCTGGATAGAGGCATCACCATGAGTCGTACAGGTAGTGCGCTAGGAGTAGTTTGGATAAGTGCTGGCCCAACGATACGGATGCGCGTTTGGGTTCTTTGTGCCCCGTCCGTTTCATGTCCATGTGCGGGTCAGTTGTGCAGTTGAAGTCTCCGCATAGGATCACATGGCCCTGTTTATATCTGTCTAATTTCCTCATTGCAGAGCTAAGGAAGGATTTTTTGGTCATCGTTAGTGGAGTATAGTGAAGCTATGGTAATTTCTAGACCATTTAAAGATCCCACCAGTATGAGCAGTAGGTCATCCCTACTAGCATGTTTGCTTACTGTAAATGCCCAGTCATCGTGGAATTATATAAATTTGGTTGGGGAGAGCACATGGAAGGCCTGCGCGTATTGTTTTACTAAGAATTTTGGCGGGTTGCGTCTACAAAAATGGAGCCTATCGCCGCCCTAGACGTGCGCATTTCCTGTGCTGCTAGCCTTTGTTTATGTGGGCTATTAAGCCCCTTAATGTTCAGGGAAAATATTTGCATTGAGTTAGCCATTGGGTTTGGTATTCAGGACTTCACCCTCTGTAAATGCTAGTCGGTCCTTAAGGGGGTACCAGTTATTGTGGTGTCTCCTTACTTGGGGGTACTGGGTTAATTGGGGTCTGCACATTCTTATCATACCTACAGGTTATCAGGCGGTTCAACCAGTATTTGAACAATAATCTAAACATCAACATAAACAAAGTATTTACAGGGTGCCCCATTGGTCGTGGGCATTTTACCTGGTTGTTCTGCAGCCCGTGCTGAAGCCAGGCCGCAGTTCAACATGGGTGACGTGGCATTAAGTAAGAGGCAAGTCATTGACCCTTTAAACATGGTTCCATACATACATAAAACTACTGTGACATAAAGGACCCTCTTGTGCCTGTGCTCGTATGTGATTTCCCTCTACCCCCTCCTGCGTCCCCCCGTGAGGCCCAGATGATTTTTGTAGCTTTGTGTTAACTCCTTTGCAATTTTGCTGTATTTGTGGCTAAAGTTAGGGGCCCGCCATTTTATGTGAGGTCCGGTTTTTATATCCTGGCCGCCATGACTTGGCTATGTACCAGCGGGATGGTGTTACAATTTGTATTGTGTGTCGCCTTGCTCTAGGCCTAATGTTAACTTCTTGCGAGGGGGTAAGCGTTTCTAAGTGCATGTGGTGCGTGTCCTGTCATTTCAATAAATGTGTCATTGCATACATACTGACAGCAATCAATTGCGAGCCTGCTCTGCACAGCAAGGAGTCCCGTTCTGTTAACTGTTGTTATCTGGGCATGCCCGCCCTTTGCCATTCTGCCGATAGTCGTCTAGACATCTTAGGGGCTTGTGCTCGAAACAGTCCCCAATCCTGGAGGATTTGCAGGCCCTCAGCTGGTTCCTCGATGGTGTGATGTTTATTGTTTCTCCATATTAATATTTTTGTTGGGTAGCCCCATCGGTATTGTATACTGTGAATTCCTGTCTTCTTTCCTTTTGTGAGCGCCAATAAATCTGCATATAGTTGGATGCTCTGGTATGGCTCTGGGAGCTGTTACAGTTTGCGTGCTGCGGTTAGTAGCGAGTCTTTAGACTTGAATTAGTGGAATCTGACCATCACATCTCTCGGTGTGTCCGCTGTAAATCACGGTGGTCTGGGTATGCGGTGAGCTCAGTCCATCAGCCAGCCTGCTTCCTCTATGGCCGGTACCAGCGCAGTGCATAGGCCCGAGATATAGGCTGGCAGGGCACCCTGGGTGATGTTGCAGCTTAGAAAACAGCCGTTTTTCGCTGACCGGGGTTAATTGGTCAGCGAAGATGGCAGATCAGTGTGCTGTTGGTGTTCTAAGACAGGAGACTGGCCCATGCTCTCGTCACCATCTTGCATTGGTCTGCCTTTGTCTTTCTTGGCGTATCGGATCTGGTCCATCAAGTTGCTTGGATGGAGCCATGGTTTCAGTGTCGTCCGGCGGTTGTGTTTGTGCAGGATTGCAGCAGTTTTAGGTGCTTTTTATAGTGTTTGGGTCCCTTGTGGCCGGGAGCTTTTACTCCATGCGACCGTTCGCTTCGGCTGCTAGACACGCCCCCCTCCTTTCTTTCTTTTATATGAACTTCCCCCTATTAAAAAATAAATGTGAGCCCTTTTTGTTAATAAAACTTACCTCCATTCCAGCGCCGAGCTCCCCGCCAGGCCACGCACCCTGTTTCGTCAAAATGCTGAAATCGCAGGGCCCAATCAAACGCTTCTCTTTGAGAAGCGTCATCGTTCTCTGGTGCGCATGTGCGGTTTTGTGCTGCACCAATCACTCTATGAAAAAACTGAATGCTCTACCGTGCATGTACGCGTTCACGAGCTGACTGGCAGCTCAGCTCGTTGTCTATGCCCGCCCCCCTCCTACGGCAACCCTCCTAACCCAAAGTATGCAAACACTATATATAGACAGATCTCTATATATAGTGTTTGTATACAAACACACACATATTAAATAAATATTGTTAAAAACACACACACACACACACCATCTATCTCTATCTTTTACTATCTATCTTTTTTCTATTTTTTTTCTATGTATCTCTCACTCCCACTCTCAGTCACCCACCCATCCACACTCAGCCATCCGCCCATCCACACTCAGCCACCCGCTCACACTCACTCACTAACCCACACTCACTCACCAACCCACACTCAGCCACCCGCTCACCCTCACAATCACTCACTCACAATCAGTCACTCACAATCACTCATTCACTAACCCACACTCAGCTACCCACCCACACTCACTTAGCCACCCGCCCACCGACACTCAGCCATCCGCCCACACTCACAATCACTCACTCACCAACCCACAGTCAGTCACTAACCCACACTGAGTTACCCGCCTACCCTCACTCACCCTCACAATCACTCATTCACCAACCCACACTCAGTCACCCACAATCAGCCTTACTCTCTCTCTCACACTCACTGTCTAACTCACAGTCTCACTCACACTCACTGTCTAACTCACAGTCTCACTCACACACTCTAGATTTTTAAAATAAGTGTACTTACAGTTTGAAGTCAGGAGATCTCTGCATACTCCTGCTTTCAGCTTTCAGCTCCAGCCGACTCCCACGTGCTGCTGCTGACAGCCTCTGGGAGACAGGAAGCTTTGCACAGTGCACAGTGCACAGTGCCCTGTGCTCTGCTGACAGCAGATCTGAGTGGATGGATGCAAATTACACATCCATCAACTCGAAAGTCCTTCTGGGGGCAGTCTGAGTGACTGCAACTAGAGGTGTTCCTAGCTTTCAATGTAAACACTGTATTTTCTCAGAAAATACAGAGTTTACATGAGAAAGGCTGCAGGGAGCTATAGTTCTCACCTGAACAACCTCATTTAGCTGAAGTTGTTCAGGTGACTATAGTGTCCCTTTAAGGGCATTTGATTAGCAGCACCTGTCTGCTTCTTAGCCTCTTAATTTCTATGGATGTAGTAAGGGTGTACCCCATTTTGTCCCAGGGAAGGTCAGGAAAGGGTGTAACATTTATTTTGCTTATTTATTTATTGACCAGGGAATGGAAAAGGCAGCAGCATGCCCCTTCCACTGAATTATACATGCATCATCCAAACATTGCAATGGCATTAATAAGAAATAGTACTCTTGTTTTCACCAATTCTTATGGTAAGATTGTGGTAAGTCTCACCAACACTCGCCAGACAACATGGACACTTTAACATATAAACCACAAAGTTCATTTGGCTATTCATTATGTTTTTTATGGGGTATTTATTTGGAATTATTTTGTATATATTTATTTTTTGGAGTATGCATCTAATTGTATGAAGATATAAAATTTTTCTTCAGTGGATAAGTATACTTTTATATATTTTATTTACTTTTAGCACAATTCCCTTTTTTTTGGCATTTCTAAAAATTATTAAAGGTTTCTATTTTGAGTAATCGACCCGTATATCAATTTCAGCTGCTAGAATTGTGACTGATTGCATATGATAGAAATGATTGGTAAAACTAAATTAGTCAAGTTGGGAAAAATGGGTTTGGTTTGGATTTTAGATTTTTAGCATTTCTTCAATATTTGCAGGAGTCTCATAAGCTAGCACATACAGGTTAGCACAAATCAAAGCATTGTGGGATGCCACATATCATTGTGGTGAAATAGAGACATATGAATGTTTGCTCTGGCAGCAATATTTGTGACTGTTACTTCTATGCCAAAGGCAGAGTAATATGTTCCTATAAATATGCAAGAAATGTGGCTATCAAAAGGTACGGAAGAAACTAAATAATCTGTAAAATTATACCTTGTAGTCTATGCATGACAAGTACACCTTAAAAAACTGAATTGTTTCTGTCTGTTGAGGTATATTCATCTTTGTTTAAGAAACAATAGAATGAGGTTAAGTTGTTTAAGATTTTATAAGAGATTGATATGCATTGCGAGCAGATAATGTGACAACCATGCGAGAACAGTTTTAAAAACAAAGTTGAACATTTTATAATGTAAAGTGATATACCCTCAGGGACTATTTCAAAGCAGAAAATTGCAAGGTAACCTAAGCTACGAAACAGACTTCTTATAATACACTATGTATTATGTTGCTGGGAATATTTCTAGGCTCTAATCCCCCTTTGTTTTGTAAATTGCTGTAAAAAGCTTCCTGAAACATTTATACATCTCATCATTATAAAAGTGGGATAACAGAATAAAGCCAATGTCAATAGTAAGTTAAGTAAGGAAAGTCAAACTGGCTTTTATGTTTTGTGATTGTGTTTTACAATAAACTCAACATAAAAAAAGGTTTATGCAACTATTTCTTTGTTCAAGAACACATGAACCATATGTTTTTATTCAGAACAATTGTGGTTACTATATGGGAACCGGGAACTGATATTTATCACTATACTTATGGATAACTGCAACCAAGATAACATAAGCTAACAGTAACAAAGATGTAAATTGTTAAATATGATTTACGCCATAGATTACAGGCCTTAGGTCCTGACGGTCCAGGACCGATTAACCCCCCAAGGATGAACTTTATTCTTTGTGTCCTAGACACCATCTGCTCAAGGCATGTGCCATACATGCTTTTTGTACATAGTTCCCCAAGTTTAAACATACCCTCCATTTCCCCCCTTCCCACATCCTCAACCAGGTACAGGTACACAAGCAATCACATAACCAATACACACACCCAGACAGGCTTATCTACAAATGGCTGACTTAAGACTTATGACCCTAAATGTTAGGAGACTTAACACACCCGAAAAACGCACAGTGTTAGTGCAGGAAATAGAACGACAACAAGCCGACTTTATATTTCTACAGGAAACCCACTTTAGAGGAAACCAGACTCCCAAACTGAAAACTAAAACAATAGGGCACTCATATTTTAGCAACTATCATGGGGGCAAATCCAGAGGGGTGGCCATTCTGATAGCATCCTGCAGCCCCTTTACACACAGTGAATCCAAGTTGGACCCCACAGGGAGATTCTTGTTTGTTAAAGGTAAACTGAATAACATACTGGTCACACTAGCAACAATATATGCACCCAACACCAAACAGGTATCCTTCATAAATTCATGTCTAAGGAAACTGGAAAACACTCCACAGACAGTTCCACAACAAGTAAGGACATGCAACATCACCAACGAACCCTCTTCCAAAGGACACTACATGCCAACCAACTAGTGGACTGTTGGAGAATTTCACACCCACAAGAGAGGGATTATACATACTACTCTCAGGTGGCACATAGCTACTCTAGACTAGACATGTTTTTCAAAGGGCACAGACACCTGAAACTCCTGAAAGAAGCCTCCATAGGTCAAATTACTTGGTCTGACCATGCCCTGGTGTTCCTTACATTGTCCCTCATAGACTCGGGAGCACGGACCAGCTCATGGCGTCTCAATGAGTCTCTGTTGGACGATCATAGAGTAAAGGAGGACCTTAATGACTCCATTCCCAAATACTTCTCTGGAAACAAAGACAGGGGCACTGCAGACACGTGGGTATGGGAAGCACACAAAGGCATATCACGGGGCATCCTGATCAAATGGGGAGCACGCATTAAAAAATAACGAATAGCAAAAATCCAGTCACTCACAAATGAAATCTCCAAAGTAGAATTGAAACATAAATCGGATTCATCACCCGAAACATACAACACCTTCATAGCCCTACAAATGGAACTACGCAACCTCCTTCTAGTGAAGGCCCATAGAGCAATTCAATTGACGGTTACCGTGGCAACGCTCCACGCGGCAGTCAGACCGCAAGACTTACAGTGGAGGAGAAGGGAGCTGACAGGAGCTGCTGTAAAGGTAAGTAAGCTCTCTGCCAGCCCTCCTCCTAAACAGCCCATGCCACTGGACCACCAGGGAATGAGAGCCCCCCTCCCTGGCCATAAAAATATTACTAATGTGTGTGTGTGTGTATATAAATAATAATTTAAAAAAAATTATAAAAATGCCCACCCCCCACCAAGGCTCTGCATCACATACACACACTGCACTCATACACACACACATGCACACTGCACTCATGCACACACACTGCATTCATACACACACTGCATTCTTTATATACACACACTGTAAATAAATATTCAATTCATATAATTTTTTGGATCTAATTTTATTTAGAAATTTACCAGAAGCTGCTGCATTTCCCACCCTAGTCTTATACTCGAGTCAATAAGTTTTCCCAGTTTTTTGGGG
Organism: Pelobates cultripes; assembly: GCA_933207985.1. Classification (NCBI taxonomy): domain Eukaryota; kingdom Metazoa; phylum Chordata; class Amphibia; order Anura; family Pelobatidae; genus Pelobates; species Pelobates cultripes. Next base: position 315,427,703 of record OW240912.1, on the reverse strand, counting down.
GTAAAATTAGGGGTCTCGACTTATATTCGGGTCGACTTATACTCGAGTATATATGGTAATTTCTAATCTTGTTACACAACCCAGCTGTCAATTAGACAACTGGTTCTATTACTTTCTGATAGTTCATTTCAGGGGAGGTAAACTCAAGAGGCAGGTAATCGCCCAGATCACCTGCCTTGCAAAGAAATCTTGATGAGGTGCATTGGAAAGCCTATGATTGGAAAGACACAGAAAGCTTTGCTTAGAGTAACCCTTCCTGGCCTGGTCTGCCACATCAAACTTAAAAAAAACAAAAAACAATAAAAATAAACCTTTCTCCTCTGATGTCACCCCCACTCGAGGTATGTCAGGGCGACAGGCTAAGGACAGGGCATGGGTGAGCACTGAGGAAGGTCTGTCAACCATTGGTTGTCTGGCACCAGCATGCTGTTTGTGCTAGTATCATATGGCAAATTCACACATAATTATTATTAACCAGCCAGAAACTCTTATTTCTGGCTTACTAATGACACCCAGTGATGCTGCCCAAGGTGGAGTTGCATGAGTTTATAACCAGAACAAATAAGCCAAAATACAAAACATGCTTTTGGTATCACATGGAAACCTTAACCCCTTAAGAACACATGACATGTGTGACATGTCATGATTCCCTTTTATTCCAGAAGTTTGGTCCTTAAGGGGTTAACAGGGCTACATTGTAATAGGGATTTTTATAATGAATGTCAATAGATTAATTTGAATCATTTCTGTGCAAAAGGAATGCATGTTTGCATAGTCACCAGAATGATGCATGTTGTCCACATCAAACTTATGAGCATGGATATACTTGAATAAAAGGACATTTCAAGGAGGCATTCTATATCAGAAATGATGCCAGAATGAAGCATACATGCTTCTTCAGGTCTCTTTACATATTCCTTTTATTTACTAAGAACTAAGTATGGAAAAAAAATAAAAGACCAGCTTTGTCCAAATTTGAAAAGAAATCAGAATAAAAAGTAGTTGACAGATATTGTCTGATATTCCATCAACAATTTGTGTACTAGTGCATATGTTTAATACAGATAAATTAAGTGATAGTTGTGACGGACCGCCTGGCACCCCGACTGGGTGCCTTTTCCAATCGCTACTTCCCAGTAATTGCGAGCACCATAAGCACTGCACTGGAACACCATAATCATCGTAAACCCCACAAACCACTGCACCTTGGTTGGGGTCTCAATGTCCTCCACCCACCCTGGACCAAAGACCAGGATCCAGCTTCCAGTGGGTAGACTTCTCCTTTTCCAGAGCAAAGCAGGCTGCTCTTACAAGAGCAAGTGTTCCAAGGGAGTATAGTGACAGCAATCCCTAGAGTGAATATAGCTCTCCAATCCCCCCAAACATGAGCCTAGACTTCATGAAGGGGTAAAGCATACTGTTTAATAGGAGCCACACACAGCCTTGTATGTCAGTCCCCAAGCAAGGGGTTTCCTCAAACATATTCCAGGAACATTCCCCACTGGACCTGAGAGTAGACTACAGCAAAAATATACACGATTACATTGGTTTTCAGGTCCAGGACACTCCCACACAAAACAGGGTAATCCCTCCCCTGTGCCTGAGAGATAATTGAGTCAGGCACTGTACTAAACTCAATTATCTCCAGGCACAGAAAACATACATTTTACAATAACCCCCAAACACATGGAAATCCCACAAAAGTCATATCCCCTGATAGCCCCGATCTGTGGGAACAACATGTGAGAAGGGGAGTTTGTCACAATAGTAAAATCAGCACAAAATGTAACAGGCAAAAATATGGTGAACAAAAATTCCAAGCTATTAAAAACATTTTTACTTAGTAAACAGTCATCATACACTGACTGGGTGTGTGCATGAGGGATGCTACTCTCCTTATTGGTTTAGACTGGGCAATAAGGTGTTGAGTATTTTTTTTTTCTGTACACCACCTAACCAGTGTCAATTTTGTCGACTAACAACATATTTTTAAGATTTAGTCCACTAAAACTAGACTAAAACTAAAACAATTTAGATGACTAAAATTAAATTGGCTTTTTAGTCAAAAGACTATGACTAAAACTAAATTGAAATTTGCAGACAAAATTAACACTGGACAGAAGGGCTGTCGAAAGGACAAAAGAGACAGACCAGGGCTTGGGGGAGAGACACATAGAGGGGCTGGGAGGACACAAAGATACAGAGGGGCTGGGGAAAGGGCAAAAGAAACAGAGGCTTTAACTAAACCCATTTTTAGTTGTATCGACTAATATCTACTGGAGATTTAGTCAACTAAATTCTACTGGAGATTTACTCGACTAAAGACACAGACAGAGAGCGGCTGGGAAAGTGGCAAAAGAGACAGAGGCTTTAACTAAAGCCATTTTTAGTCATGTCGACTAAAATCTACTGGAGATTTAGTCGACTAAAACTAGACTAAAACTGAAACAATTCAGATGAATAAAATATGACTAAAACCAAAATGGCTTTTTACACAAAACACTATGACTAAAACTAAATTGAAATTTGTCACTAAAACACTGCACCTAACTTTAGAAGTAATGCATAGGTGTTATGTTACATTACTATGTTTCCTAATAAACAGAGCTGGCGCTTCCTATAGGCCAAATAGGTTGGCCGCTTGGGGTGCTTCTAAATGGTGGTGCTGGGAGTGGCTTTACTGCATTTGGACCATCCCTCTTCATGTTGGACAAATTATATTTTCTGTGTCAGCGGCCATGGCACCGGGCGCTAGGGAGCACTAGTGCCCGGTACCATCCGGCTTCCACCTCAAAGTTTACTTGGAGCCATGCTGTCCTCCCAGACATCCACTGAGGCAGCACAAGGGTGCATCATTCACTCGCTCCCACCTCTTGGCCTGTATCTAGGTTCAAGTTGGCAGGAGGATACCAGTGGCGGGGCGGTGCTGAGATAGGGAGGTAAAGCAGCCAGGCAGCATCAGGATGGATCATTCCTGGAACACAAACTGCAAACTGATAAATAAAATTAAGGTAAGAGGGTTAACTGGACCTCCCAGCATGTGTTTCTGAGAATGTGTGTCAGTCTACTTAGGTCTGTATGGGTCAGTGTATGGGTCAGTGTGTGTGTGTGTCAGTCTGATTGGGTCAGTGTGTGTTTGTATGTGTGTGTCTGCATGGGTAAGTGTGTATGTGTGTATCTGTATTGTCAGTGTGTGTCTGCATGAGTCAGTGTATGTGTGTGAGAGAGTGTATGTGTGGGTCTGCATGGGTCAGTGTGGTTGTGTGAGAGTGTATGTGTGTTTGCATGGCTAAGTGTGTGTGTGTGTGTATGTGTTTGTGTCTGCATGGGAATGTGTGTGTCTGCATGGTTCAGTTTGTGTGTGCCTGTTAGGGTCAGTGTGTGCTTGTGTGTGTCTGTGTGGGTCAGTGTTTGTATGTGTGCATGGGTCTGTGTGTGTCTGTTTGCATCAGTGTCTGTATGCATGGGTCAGAGTGTATCTGCATGGGTCAGTGTGTTTGTATGTGTGTGTCTGTATGGGTCAGTGTGTGTGTATGTGAGTGCATGCTTGCGTTAGTGTGTGTTTGCATGGGTCATTGTTTCTACTTGAGTCAGATTTTTTTCTATCCTCGATTATTAGGCCTAACATTTGCAGTTCCCTTGTCAACTCTAAATAATTTCCTGTGTATACATGATTTAGAATATAACTTAAAAGAGAAGTTGTTGTTTTTTTGTTACAATAAGCATATTTGTGTGCCTTTTTTATAATTCGTCAACCACATCATCATTTGTATTTTTTGAGAAACCCTTTTCTTCAGGTTTTTGAATGATTCGACCTCCTAAACTTCAGACATTGGAATGATCTAAGTTCAAATACTGTAAGTGTGCAATACTTTACTTCCATCGCACAGTACAGCCTACAGCTACCACAAATAAATGAGGAGACAGATATCCACTTGCTCAGTTTCAATTTTTCTTTTAACTGAGATTGAATCAGGCATTAGGACAAGTACTTGTTACATTCTGTCTGATAACCTTAAGTGTTTTGTGCATCTTCTTTCACGTTCTTGACCTTGAGAAAATGTGATGGATAATAAAGAAAAAAAACCGACTGTCTGTTAAAATAAATAAATAAACGTTTGTTTATTTATATTCATTCTACCAGTTCAGGTACACATTTCTATTTGAAGCATTGTATATTACGGCCTTTTTCTTAAATTGCAAACTGCTAATTGATATTCCTCTGGCAAATCTCAGAATGAGATAAGTCTAATAAAACTCACCATTGCAGCTGGATTTTTAAATCTGATTTTGGTTACTTGAAGGTTAAAATCTGTATATAATTTGCTGATTCTTTTATTTTGTCTGCCTAAATTAGAAAAAAATCAAGGATACCATTTCTGATTAAAAGTTAGATTAAGGGGGCGGAGCCGAGCAGCCAGACTGAGCAGACGTGCCGAGACACAGCTCCTGAGCCAAATCGTCCTTTTCTGGGGTAAAACCCATGCAACTCGGCACGTCCACCTCCAAGTCAGCTCTTAACAAGCGGGGGACACCCAGGTGAATAACCTGATACCAAAAACGAGCAGTTCGACAGCCGGGTGCCCCGATCCACCTACTGAGGCCTGCTGACACACCGCACGGCACCAACATGCGGCCTGCTCACACAGGCAGGGCGGGAGAGACGGCCGCTCTCCCGCCGCCTTCATATCCGGCTGATTTACTGCTTAGCCCACGTCCCTCCCCACGGGCCATCGGGGGTCATCCCGGTCCACATTACACAGGGCCACAAGCTCCCACAAACTCCTGCGATCGCAAGCAACCCGCAACTGGCAACCAAAATGGCGGCCGCCATCCACGCTCCGGGGCCTACAGTCACCAAGTCTCCACAAGTGAAACCAAAAGGTGGGATCCCCCATGAGGACAGTATAAAAGCAGCATTTGACCAATTTTGGGAGCAACTATGGGCCACGCTAGCACAGATCCAAACAGCCGAAACAGCCGTGCGACAGCCAAGCACCCCCCCTGCACATAAACCAGCTCTGAAAAGCAGGAGAGCAGAGCGAGGGCTACCCCCCGACCCTTAGGCTGCAGACCACGCATCAGACGCCACCTACCTGGGCCTCGACGCAGGCGGAGGACCCACACGCAGGGCCCACCGCTGCTCAACCTAAAGAGATACACCTGGGGGGGCAACCTCCGGCCGGCCAGCGCACCACAAGCGGGGGAACAGAGGCGGAGGCCTCGTAAAGTGTCCGGACGCAACTCTGACCAGGGGACGCACTCAGCTCCACACCGCATCTCTGACAAGAGGCGGAGACCACCAACAGTTCCTAATGCGGCACCTACATTGGCAAAACTGATGAAGCAGCAGAACCACCTGAAGGCCTCCAACCACAATCCGCTCAACACCCGCTATGAGAATAGCACACAACAAAGAGATCAGGAGCCAAGACAGGGGATGGGGTGAACTCCTAACAAGGTTTTGCCTGGGCATTTCAGTAAATACCATGCTTTTACTACACTGACCGATCTGCCCCGGCCCTTGCCTGAACTGTCTGTGCCAAATCACCTGCTAATTTGACCCTCATTGGACTTCCTTTGCAACCCTGATGGTACCAAGTTCTACCTGACCTGAACAGCAAGGCTTAATGCTTAAATGTTATTGTTATTGTTTCACTACACTCAACCCTCAATCTACCAGGCACGCCTGCCTACGCTACCGTGCCCCTAGCTTAAGCTACCCGGTGGAGCGGAGCTTAGCCTTAACACTCGACACACTAGCCCAGCAAAATACAAGCAGGGTACACCGTCACCCAGCAATACACATCTCAAAAACTCACTCTACCATTGTAAAGCCTGACAGCTGACCAGTACCCACCTCAAGCTTTAGAACCAGCAACGTTACACACACAAAACTTACACATAAGCTACTGGTAATAGAGCCGATACCTCATATAAACATAAAAATGTGCAAGCATCAACATGTACCACACTGTAATATTTGTTATTGATAGTATGTGGATTGCCGTTGGGGTACCACATACACGTTGTGATATCTTTATGCACTGAAAAATAAAGAATTAATAAAAAAAAAAAAAAAGTTAGATTAAAAACTTCTTTATTTCGCATAGTTAAGCTGAAAATTAATTTACTAAATAATTGACTTAAAGATTTGTTTTGGGTGACCTGGCAATCAGTCTAATTCCTGAACTCTAAGACAAATCACAGATCAGCCGAACTGCACAGTGGCAAACATGTTAGGTACAGGGTAGTGATTCTAAATCCCGCTTGTGGTGCCAAAAAAGAGATGATCAATGGGACTAAAGATGATTGATTGCTAGGGCCACAAATGTTGATTTTATTCATAAATGAATAGATAAGTAACCAACAGAGGGACACATGAGAAGTAAAACAATCTATATTTCTATATACATTGTGGCAAACCTAGCCACTTGGACTATAACCAGAGACTGTACCTTTAAGGGTTGCCTCTATGTCTGGGGGGATATGTGTTTAACTACGTGTATTGTATGCTGACTGTATGTATTGAATTGCCTGTATTTGCTATCTGACGAATGCAGATAGCTGTTTGTATGGGGCTTTCCTTTCGTTTCACGAACGGCACTTTGGAGGGCCGTTCGTGAACCGAAAACACTACCCTTAATAGCCCACACACTTAGAGGCGTGTGGCGCTGGTTAACCGATTGCAACAATGTTGCAATCGGTAATTAGAGGCTCTCCTGGGTGGCCGTCGTTCGACTACCGACCATGCGGCGGTCGGCCATCTTGGATCCTTTGTTCCCTCAGCGGTGCTAGGTCGTCGAGCGCATGGTACTAAAAATGGCTACTCGACGGCACTAACACTGCTGAGCCTCCAGGACGTTCGGGAGTTCCAGGCCGTTCGGTATTTTATTCCCTGGAAGGCAATCGGTTCTTTTAATATGTTTTGCAATAAATATGTTTTTCGTGCGGCGTTTGGTTTTTAGCTGGGATCTGAGCGAATGATGCGCTCAGACCCCAGCTATCTACCGAACGTCCATTCGTTTAAATAGACCGCATATTCATAAAGTTATACATTTTTATACGAATTGTAAGTTCTGCTGCACGGAGGGATAATCCACTTAACGGTATATTCCAGTGGGAGGATCCCTCTCGTGCAGCAGTGCCTGATGGGAGAAATGACTTGTATTGTAAGTCCTCCATGTAGTCCCCTCTGGGAATGCCCCTGGGAGGGGACTCAGGAAACCCCTTGCATGGGGACTTGTATAAATTGTGCAGAAGAATTAAAGGACTTCAGTTGACTCTCAGAACTGTGTGTCGTCTGGTTACTGGGAGGTTGGGGATATTGCCTTGTTGTTCTAGCGCTTGACTGTGGATTACTTCCTGAACCAGCGGAATTCGTGGATTTAATATTGGCGTTCCGCTACATACATATTATATATATATAATAAATATAAAGTATATACATATAATTTATTTATTTTTTTACTTCCCCCTGTTTTTCCTTTTTCTAATGGTTACTTTTTTTTCACTTGATTTAGTGAACTAAATGGAGGGAAAATGCTCCTATCAGTGTACTGCAAAAAAACAAACAAAAAAAATTTACATTTACATTTTGTGTATGTGTTGCAGCACAACGAATTGACCATTTTAGAATGAAAATTCAATAATTAACAAAAATGTGTATGAAGTTATGATTCAAAGTTCTGAGCGTTTTTTGCGCCACTTAAATTTGCTGCCTGTCAGTGCAAAAACGTGCTATACTTTAGTATTTGCCATCGGTTATTCACAATCAATAAAGATATGTCAGAGGAACAACCATAATTCTTTAATTGATTTCTTTCATACAGCATATAAATTCTACATTTTCACGACAGCATATAACTATACTGTGCAGTATATCTGATTATTCGCTGTATAGGATGCAGGATTTATTCACTTAACAGTGAACTGATGAACTGATAGCAACATATAAATCAGGACAATCAAATAAGAAAATTAGTTTAGTTTATATAGAAAATGTTTCCAACATTGGCTAGTTTGGCACATACTGTTTCAATACTGCAGTCTAAAATGGCATTTACAGGGCTATTTAATATTTAATTCACTATGAATTCCCTGCAATTGTCACTTTAGTGAATAACCATGATAATATTTACAATTTTCTTAAAGCGGCTAGGTTGCTGACTGGAACATCACCGGTGCTGTTCTGGTGGCCATGGGGAGCATGGAAAGGCAAAATATACTTACCTGAACCTATACTTCTCAGGAACATGCATGCAGGACAGCACAGAATGGTACTCTATGAAGGATCCCACAAAAATTTAGAATCCTCCATTAAAAGAGCTTTTTTCCCCCAAAAATGTCACAAAATAAAAGGAATGGAACATTTTAGTAATGAAGAAAGGTTAACAAATTAAATTATCTTTAGTTTAAAAAAAACAGCGCTTCAGAGGGCATATGATAGCATTATACAAATATATTTGGGGCCAGTTACAAAACATTGTCTGGAATTCTATTCATAAACAGGGCTATAAATAGGACACAAGATCACAAATTTAGATTTAGACTGGAAGAAATTAGATTTGCTCTTAGGCAAAGGAAAGGGTTTTTTTACAGTAAGAACAATACTTACTGCAATAATACAAATGATTTGCCTGAAAAGGTGGTTTTATCAAATTTTTACAGATGTTTAAACATTAATCGGATAAATACTTGTAAATGTAACTATGGTGAGGACTGAGGGGAATGACAAGCTTGACAAAAGGTAGAGCCACTATACCACCCCATGCTTTTTTCCTACATACCTTACGTCAGGCTGACAATACATTCAAAGGAGACCCCGGGTACTTGTACGACAAGACTCTACCACCCACATAGCACACAAAGAGCTTTTCATGACTAGAGCAGTATTTTGTGTTCTGAGCTATGTATATGTAAATGAAAGCTCAGAAATTAGATTGTTACTGTTTCTAATTGTTTTGGTATAATATGTACAAGTTCGGCTCTGCTAGCCTATTCTTTTCTTCTTTAGTTTCTCTCACTTCTTTTCCTATCGTTCTTTTCTATGATATTATTGTGTATCCATGCTTGGCTATGCCATTACCTCATCAATAAACTCACCCACTCGGACAAAGAAATTAAAAAAAAAAAAAAAAAAGGTAGCTCCACTTTGTATCAGTATTTTTGACTGGATTAACATTTCACTGAAATTCTAGCACAGTCCATTTGAAAATTTCATAATTATATGATCTTTGTGAAATACTCATTTTTGATATGGGGGTAATAGAGCCACTATAATGAGACTGAAATAAAAAAAATTACAAACATTTTTATTTAAAACAATGATGACAACAACAACACCCCCGTGCAAAATTGATGACAATAAAAATGTTTATTTATTGGAAAGTATGTAAAATTAATTGTGTAGCATTCAAATGAGTCTGTTAAGGAACCCACATAATTATTCTAACAGTTTTATCAAAGCACATAAGGGCCCTAAGGTTACACATGAAAACATAGCTCAAATTTCCTTGTATAGAGAAGCTTCTCATATTCTGTTTCCAAAAGAATTAAACAACTCCTTCTGCCAGAACAGCTATCATAGCAACCTTCATTTGCTTCTTGCAATTACTATGAAAGTAGAACTTCTCAAGTGGAATGTTACAGACGTGCATAACACATTTTTACTGATATAGCGTAACAGGCTTATTCATTTTTCCCTGAGAAAAAGAAATGACAGAATGTTAGTGTGTATACGTCTGACAGTTCTCAAGCATAATTATTTATTATGCTGGCTGAATTCCAGCTCTAAAAGATCACATACATTGTATAGAATCCGACCTATAATGAATATTCATAATTTAATATAGCATTTTATCCTTTTTTTTTTTTTCTTCATTTTTTCACTGCTGTTTTGCGATTTCAGCAGCTGTCATTTTAAATGTGTGATTGGCTTATTTAAGTAATAAAAAATAAAAATAAAAAACAACAAAAAGCAATTTCAACAGATGGATATTTCTTTGTTTCTTATAGAACAATGCTATTTTGCTAGGTTTAAAAGCTTTTAATCATCTTCCGAAACTTGCACACATCTGCCTCTTACCCTCTTCTGTGGAGTTAATAACATCCTATCCAGAGAATAATACAAATTGCCATCTTCATGGAAAGGTGTACTTTCAGTCAAATTATTTGAACACAGCATATATATATATATATATATATATATATATATATATATATATATATATATATATATATATATATATATATATATATATATATATATAAAATGTCTGCCTTATGATACTTGGGTAAGTGTAACAATTTAGAACAGAAAATAACATTTATATGCTGTTTGTTATTTTGTATTATTTTTTTTTCTGTTTCCAGATACAGTATATACTATTGTTTTTTATGTTTTTATTATTTAATTTTTTTTGTAGTGTTTGCTTTCTAACATTAAGGGATGCCCAAAGTGAAATATAAAAAGAGGATAACGTTTTCCTTTCTTTCTCAAGAAACCTAAGGTTTCATCTGGTCAAATGTTATTGTAGAAAGTAAAACAAGTGGCAGCTGGCACCACACAGCTATTTTATAATGAAAACATGAGGTGGTTGCCATTACACAGTCCTGCACTCATGAAAACAGTAGGGGGAAAGCATTACATTGCTCTAATGAAAACAGGAAATGACTGGCAGTAGATTGGTATAATGAAAACAGGAGGTGGCTGGCATGATACTGGTACAATGAATAAAGAAACTGTATGGCAAAAGCAATTTATTTTAATGTATATATCATCTCACTATACCAAAGCAAAATTAGTCAAGTTTTTTCATTTTAAAAAAACAGTCCAAAAAATATCATTATTTATTATCAGTCCTGTAAAGTGTAAATTTGGCCAACAGGCAAAGAAAAATGTATATTAAGATAATCAAAGTTAAAGATGGCATCTTAAAAATGACACTTGCAGAACACATGCTTTTTATTAATAGTATTAGTATTAGTATGATTTTAATAAAACAGTTATTAAAGGTTGCAAGAAACAAAACACTGTTAAAAATGTTAATTTGTAAAATAGAATAGACTTTTCTTTTTACTTTGATTTCAGTCACTTAGGACTGCATTTGGTCCAGATAGCTACTACGAAAATAGCTGAATTTCAGCAGGATATGCAATTGCTATATATTATATTAAACACTTATTTGACACAATCTTGGTATCTGCTTTGAGTTCAGTATGTATAAAGACAAATGCAAACACCGAGTGTATACTGGATCTTGCCTGAACCATTTAAATGAACAATATTTACCTTCTGGAAATGCTGACAAAGCAACCAGCAGGTGAAAAAAAAAAAACCTTGACAATTCTTGACACGGTTAACTAAGGTGGTGGATGGCCAGCTTTTGATAGCCAACTGCCACAGTAAACAGTACTTCATAACATTTCAATATACAAATGGGATGGCAAAATCCATCCGTGTCCCCCACCTGACATCCGTGAGTGGGGGATGTCTGCTGAACATTGAATACCCACTGGAAATATTAGAATAAAGAAAACATAAAGATAGAAGGTATCCAGTAGCTTATCTCTTGAGTGGGGCTTAACCCCTAGTGAAATTAATTCACTAATAATGAACAAAAGTGTGAGGGGAACATGAGAGAAAGGATATTGGTAGAGTATCCTCTGGAGAGGAATACCCTATAACTTGCAGGAAACAGTACGGGTACAGTGGAGAACTAAACGTGCATGCGTGAATATTAAAACTTAATGCGTGAATATTAAAACTTAACTTTTAATGATACATTTCTAATATGTAAAAACTGGTGGGATTCAACAGCCAAAAACACTAGTATGAAAAACAAAAAATAAATAAATCAAATAGAATAAAATCAACACTTGATCTGAGACTTGCATAAAGTACCCCACATACGTGAGGGAACTATTGTCTAAACAGTGCGTGGTCGCTGTAGTTTTAAGACAATACGTTGGGTACAGAGTGTTCAGTAGTATCCGGGAGTCCCAGCCAGGTATTAACCAACACTAGTCTGGGATATGTTGCAATTTGATTAAAAAAAAAATTGTAGTGGGGATTATTGTCTAAACTGTGCGTGGGTGCTATAGTTTAAGACAAAAAGTCTGGTAAAGAGAGCCCACTTGTATCTGGGGGCCGCCGCAAGGTGTTTCCAAAACTTGTCTGGGATTAGCAGCAAGTTGAAACAAAATGCATGGTGAGGATTATTGTCTAATACCTTCTAACTCTCACCAGTTTTAATATTTACACATTAAGGTTACATGTTGAGTTCTCTAGTGTACCCTTACTGTTTCCTGCAACTAGTAGGGTATTGCACTCCATAGGATACTCTACCAATATCCTTTCTCTCCTGTTCCCCTCACACTGTTGCTAGAATAAAGAAAGACTTACCTCTGGCCTTTCCTTATTCGCGTCCCACAGCCCAGTAGTTCGGGGTTAAGCATACTATATATTTCATGCTGTTAACAATGGGATGGGACTTTTGATAGTAGAAGGGATGTCTTACCACTGGTACATTCATTTGCAACAGGTAGGGGCACTTCAGTAATTGAGGTGAGATCTAACAATGGGGCACATCCAGCCACCACCCATGTTTATTTACTAATGGATGGGGCCATCTCAATGGTGAAATGGTAAGGACCTACCAGAAGTCCTCCCCAAAGCTCAACTTGATTAAAGTACAGTATTGGTGGCTTTTCAGTGATCTCCCCATGCTTCCCAATAACTACCTGGTATTAACCCCCACATTAAAATATATATATATATATATATATATATATATATATATATCCCCATTAGTGCCAAGAAATGCAAGTAGGCTACATACAAAGACCTGACATGGACCTGACTCAGGAAACCGTCCTTGGTCACTCCTTCATATTTGAAATATGCTCCTGATGTCCCAATTTAACTGCACATTGAAAAGATGTATGAGATGGGGGATTAAGTATTTTTAATGGGCCACGTACTGCGCTCCCGCTGGCTCATATTTGAATAAGATGCCAAGGCACATATCCTCTGATAATACTTATCGGTTTGGTGGGAAAAAGTGTTTTTTCTGTCCTTTTTTTGTACCAAGCTTATTATTAATCCATAATGTCTTGTTGAATGTACTCAGTAATTCACACCTTATGCATGTCACACTGGAGTTCATTCTTGCTTTATAGATACGATTTTGATAAATGTTTTGTTTAAACAAAGTCTAGGTGAATGGATCTACACTGACATTTTAAGTATAAATATCCTTGCATTTGCGATGCAAGCAGCCTTGTTATATTTTAAAGGTGCACTTTAACATGCAAGTTGCTTGATATAACAAAAAATAATGTAGTTCAACAAAAACCTTGCAATAATTTGATTATAGTTACTAATTGAATTACTATGTGAATATAATTTTATTATTCCTTAGATAGTTTGGTGAGCATGCATTTCCACTTTTTTTTTTAAATGACATTTCTGAATTAATTTTCATATCCATACTCGAAACAGGTCCCTTGTGTAACATTTTCAAAACATTTTTAATGTTTTCTACAGTTTACTTCTTTTTTTTATATCAATCATTTTTAACAACTCTTTTTTTGTTACTCTCTGAAAAAGAACCACTAAACAGTTTTTTGCTTTAGATAGGCAAGAAAGAAAATGAATAATGTATCAATTAAATTCACTTCTGCATCGTCTATGACATTTTCTTTCAAAAGAATCCCCCTTCAAGGTGACAATAGCTTTTTGTTTTAAGGGAAAAACACTGGCTTCTGCCTTTAGGCATCACCGCCGGCATTCTAAAAGCTTGCTAAGTCTTGTGCCAAAATTTAGCTCTGATTTTTTTTTTTTGTTGCTGAATTTAATTTGCACTTAATTCTCCAGGCAACATGTGAGCAATTAAGAACAATGTTTAAATCTTATTCTGTCCTTGAATTTTATTATACAAGCTTTAAAAACAGTTAATAAAAATAAGTAACCATCAAAACTTGCTATCATTAAATGTTTGAAGGATTGTCGTTTTTGTAAGTTATTTTTTATTGATACATTTTTAACTGTAAGAAATACAACCAATAATTAAATTAGTTTGCCAGTCAACAGTTTGCCTGTTTAGATATCAGTGCTTGATGTCAATAGTGATATTGATGGTGATTGGTTCTGGTGTCTGCAGGATATATTTATATACAATATATAACTTGTATCGGTATTACTACTACTTAATGAGTGACCACAAAGTATAGGAGCTTAATTCTGTAAACCATATTGGGTTTTCTTCTTGCCAAATTAGGATATTTGATTTCGTTTATTCAAAAAAGAAAAGTAATAACGAAAGTGAAAATAAAATAAAATAAAAAAACAATATTGTTAATTAGAAATTTGTGTAGGGTATTGTGGCCACATCGATCATACCTTGTTATTGGAAGTCTACTATTTTATCATTAATTAAGGAAGCACTGATTTAATGCTCAATAACAAAAGGTATGAACTGGCATGGTGGCAACCTTCACCTGAAAAAATGAATTTGCAGTTTCATTGGGATGCCTGGGAAAATGATATAAGTAAAGAGTTTCTCCTGTAGACAATTCCACATGCCCTGTTACAAACCATGGGCAATGCTATGGGTATTAAAATTGCACCCCAATATGCTAATCTGTTTATGGCAGATCTTGAACAGAGATTCCTAGAAACACAGCACACCAAACCATACAAATATTATCTCTATATCAATAATATCTTCATAATTTGGACTGAAAGCGAAGAAAAACCGATACAATTCCATGACTCTTTTAACTCATTCCATCCATCAATCAAACTAAAAATGGAATATTCCACTAGGTCTGTGAATTTTCTGGACACCACTGTGACATGTAACAATGGCACAATCCGCACCTCGGTTTACAGAAAACCCACAGGCAAGTTCAGTTACCTTCACAGCTCCAACTTCCACCCATCCCATACTAAACAGGGTATAATCTACAGCCAAGCAACTAGCATCACATATGCTCTGACCCTAATGACCAATTACTCCCATCAAAATGTACTTTCCCAATCTATGAGTCAGAAAGGCTACAAACCAAGGACCATTACCAAACAAATCAACTCTGCTGTAAAAACCCCACGCACGCGCCTGCTTCAGTATGGAGAGAAAAACATATCTACATGAGTGCCACTTGTGGTCACCTACAACCAATGTTAACAGAAGATGAGACTCTGGAAAACATTTTCTCTGAAACACCCATTTTGGCCTTCAGACAACCACCAAACCTCCAACAAAAATGAATCAACAGGAAGCTACCCACAGGTGGTAAGAATAAAGAACCTCGCTGCAAACTGTGCCAGCACATATGCACAGCCAACACAGCCACACACAACAATAAAACCTACAGCATTAAAGGTTCATACTCCTGCACATCCAGCAATGTGGTATACATAATTCAGTGCACCAAATGCCACCTAGGATGCTACATTGGGGAAACCACCCAGCAATTAAATGGCAGAATAAATATGCACAGACACTCCATTGAACACCACAAAGAAGAATCCTACTGCACTCCAGTGGGACACCACTTTACCCAGCGTGGTCACTCAATGAAGGACCTAAAAATCAAAGTACTGAAAGGGGATTTTAAAAATACACAAGAAAGAAAAACATTTGAAGCCAGAATGATCCAATTGTTTAACAACAAGAATAGAGGACTAAATATTGATTTAGGCTTTCTGTTCCACTACCAACACTTTACACGAACACTCCCCCAGCATTATCTTACTGTTCTCTCATATGTATCAACATTTTAAAATGCAGTCCTATGATATGTTTATTCTATCAATATACAAAGTACTATATGTATATTGTTGTATGTACTTGTGTATATTGTATATACACAGGGTGAAAAAGACCCTGTGAGGTCGAAACATCGATCGGGACAATATATATATGGAATAATTGATCACTTGGATAAAGACCTTTTGAGTACACCTTTCAATACACTGTGTGTGTGTATATATATATATATATGTATATATATATATATATATATATATATATATATATATATATATATATAAAATAATTTTATGACTGCGTGGAAGCTGAGGATATGGACTTTTTAACAATATAAGAGTATTGACAAATCAATGGTGGGTGAGGTTACTAATCTATACTGATCAATAAAGTACTACTGCACAGATGTTCTTTATGGTCAAAACTAATCTATTTATATTTATTGCTGCAATAACATTGAATTTCAGCAGTGCTTGTGTTTTATGGTTTATGTCTTCCAAGAGTTAGTAGGTTTGAAAGAAGCATGGAGGTGCAGTGTATTTTTCTAAATGCATAAAAGATGCAAGTGATTTGTAGCAATTCTGGTCAGGTAACGTATTACTTCAACTTGGAATCTTGATAAAATAATAAAAAAGACAAGTAGAAAAAACAAGAGTTAATGCATAGGTGATAACAGTAGCAGCTGAATCAGGTAGTTTGGAAAGAACAGTATTGTACTCAGGAAACGAGTTGCCTTATATAATTTACAGCATATCAGATAGGATATCCAGAGAACAGAAATGTAATTGCCAAGAGAATGGTTACAGCACTAAGCTAATGAGTGGGATATATTAGAAATTATTTTTATTCTCACCTAGACTATAAAACATGACAGTTCCTTGTCAGGCTCCCGGTGAGATGTCAGGGAGATAAAAAGAATACTTCAAATGTTTTGAATCTCCTCTTGGTTCTGAGCCTTTAAAGTCATGTGTTAGTAAGGTACCAGGGTCACATAGAAAATGTGTTTCAAGTATATTGATTTTGACCTTGAATATAAGAGTCAGATATGAAAGTGGATAAATGTAGCATGATTGACTTTGATGCTGATCTCTAACTTACTTAGCCAGAGTCAGGTGTCAGAATAGGATGTAAATTACAAATGCAGTCTGACACTGACTCCTTACTTTGGAAGATGATGATGCACTTAAATGGACCAATGAAGAAAAAAGGGTGTTTAGTAATAGGAGCCGTAAAATAGGTAAGATAAAATGAAGCATAGTAAGCTTTAAAAGCAAAATAAATAAAATGGATATGCACATTATATTTAATTTATGATTCACTGTGAAGGGTGAAAATTGATGGGCAACAACATTTTTATTTGAACTTTTTATTATATTTTATCACTTATGCAACTCACAATACACACAAAACTCACAAAAAAAGCACAGACTAGTAAGCTATATGACTGCAATGTTTCATTATTCATTAACTGCATATTCAAATGAATATGATGAAGAAATATCCTGCCACAAAATGCACTCATAGGAGTGGTGGGTTGCTCAAACCAAAACAAATCTGGTCAGCTTTCTAAATATACACATGGAATCCAATAGCACAACGAACTGAACAAACATTTCTCATCAGTGTTGCTGATGTAAAAAACAAAATATGTACAAAATAAAAATGAAGGAACAGTTCACACAACTAGAGGTGACCGCATGAAAGCTTTAAATTGAGGAAAGTCTCTGAAAGCAGTTTTAATAGTAAATATTGTAGTTAGTATGGTTTTGTCCTATCTAGATTAGCAGAAGACATATGAGAAGAACAACCTATCGTGTTAAGCTCACCACTGTGTCACAGTTCCCCAATATTGGTGGCCCAAATCCCCAATATTTGTTTGATAATATTTTAAGTACCCTTGTAAGATCTAAAGCTGTATTTTTTTTAGTTTGTTCGCTGTTCCTAAATATTTATTTTGTATATAGTTAGGTCTTTACAGCAGCACCATTCCTAAGCAAGGCATGTTCTGGGTGTGCCCCCATTTCCCTTATTTTTAACTTCATTCTGTAAAGAGAAAAAAAAAAGTGGTAAAGAAAATAAAACACATTTTGTTTCTGCGTGTATGTGTGTTAGAATGTCAATGATCATTTCTCAGAAATTAACAAAAATCTGGTTTGATATTTTTTTAATTGTTTTTTTTTTTTAATGATTGTTGATTATGTCCCCTTTGTCGTTATTTGCTTGCTGTTGGCAATTGTCTTGTACTTTAAAAATCAGATAAAATATAATTTCTCAATTATATAGACACAATTCCAACTCTGAGACTACTACATTTGTATTTATAATAATTACACATGCAGTACCCATGGGGAATGTCTGTCAAAACAATCATTTTATACATCTCTTTCTGCTTCATATTTTAGTAATATAAATGCTGAATTGTTCACTAGTGAAATGGTTTTACCACTGCAAACTGTGCTTTTTGCTTTTAAACATACTTATACAATGAAAAGACAGTTTTTACCAAAATATTATGGTTATTTTTTAATTGTTTGCAATTCCTGGTTTAGTGAATTGACAAATGATTCCATACCATGTTTCTATATACAGTGAAAATATGTTCATGTATCACCTTATACCTTTCTGTTCATAAAAGTGTGGATATAGGGAGATATTAACACTTATCTCATAACTCTTTTACATAAATACATTGATGTACTTTTTCCACATGTTTAGTAATTCGTATGAAATCATATAGCCCTTTTTATTTTATAAATGGACAGCAATATTACCAGCCGTCTAAATACTTGACAGGAAGAGAGTTATTTAGCCATCATTGTCTGAAAGACACCTGAAAAAAATATTGTTTTATAAATCAACCAGCAAAGCTGGCTACAATGTTATAATTATCTAGGCATCTCTAGTATTTATCGGAAAACCAAGCAATTAAAATTGACAAAAATATTGAGGGAAATATCCTAATGAGCTTAGCTAGGTCAGGGGCAAATATTGAGTATCACAGAGGAGGAAATGAGACACTTAGCACTCATTAACATAATTGAAAAAGGGCAGCAAATTAGTCTTCTTTGAACGATTGAAAGATTTTGAACAGTTTCCCAGTTCCACAGTGAAATATTTATCAACCTTTGTACATAAAATATTGTACATAAATGATCCCCCAAAAGCCTTCAATGAAATGTAACCTACAAGATTATTCTTTCTGTGCCTTATGACTATAGTATTATTTTTTAGATTCATTTATGTACTACGATTTTCTATAAATAATTTTTACAGATATTTTCATCTCAGAAGAGTACATCACACTTAATTTTAATGACAGATGTTTTAGCATGTCTGTTTCATCTATATATATGATAACATGAGAAGAATATTTTTTTTTTTGTAATATAATTCTGATAACCATTACTTCAAGGTATTATATTGGGCATTTTCATGCACCAGTCCAGCATATCTCTGTTGTCATGTTGTTCTAAGAAGAAAGTCCTTACAATAATATTCCACGTTTACTTCTTGTGATTGAATAAATTAATTAGCTTCATACTAGCTTTTGCAGATGATTGTGTGCATGGGATGGGTTCCTTAAATCTGTACCATATTTAAACATATGGAACCCTTTCCTCCTATCCGAAACGTTTCACTTAATTTAACGCTTAAGTAAAGCAGTTCATGGGAGACATAATAACTGATTAAATAAATCACATTTTATGTGTGTACATACATCTGTTTTATTTTGGAATTACACCTTGACATAAAAGTATATTTTAGAGCAGATTGAAGTTGCCAATTTTTATCATTGCAGGTGGTAGACGTGGCTGATGCAATTATTTGTTTGCTACATAAGCAGAGATGCATTTTGATGCCCCCCCCAATCCCTCAAAAAAATGCACATTCACTGGTGTGTCTCTTAACCCCTCTTTTGGTTTTTTTTTACCCCTTTTGTATTTCTTATCCACTTTTTTGAATGTCTTACCCCTTTAGTGTATCTTATCCCTTTTGTGTTTCACATCTCCCTTCAGTGCAGGCCAGGTCTGCATTACTTAGCCAATTACTTATGATTGCAATGGTAGGTAAAGTAACACCCCTCCCAACTTATGAAAAGTAGTTGGTGTATTATCCCCTTACCACAGCAGGTTTTAATTTCTCAATGTAACAGTCACCTGAGAGTTGGAGCCCAGTTGCAGGAGATGGCACAGGAAGGAGGCAATAACCAAAGGCGCAGTACAGATTAATGGGAAATCCAAAGGCAGGGTCAGACAAGAAGCAGAAGTCAGGGCTGGCAGCGGAGTAACATAGTCAGTAAAGCAGGCAGAGGTCAGGGTCCAGGAAATCAAGCAAAATGACCAGATAATAGGTTTCAAGCAGGGCTGGCTTTTACAGCCTGCTAATTAGATCCAGGCAAGGGCTCAGAAAGCAGAATAATGCAGACAAGTACTAAAACCCCCTGGTGGACAGCACGGCAGAGAACCTGAAAGGAGCAGTGGAAATAAAATATCAATTTATAAATAATATAAATGTAATATAACATCTGGACACTAAAACAAGAGGAAGAATATCACTCATTTTTGGGAGATATGCCTTCAGCTTTTACATGATTATTGCCTCTAGTTCTCTATTAATATGCCTGATGTTTAAAACATATATTTAATGACATTATTGAGTTTCTTAGAAATGTGTCATCATTTACAACATAAATACAAGTTCATCCATAAATAATGTTTTTTTTTCTCAAGCAATATGCGATTGAGGCATAACTTATTAACTTTGATACAAAACTCAGTTAAGGCAGTGTTCATAAACACAGCCTTCTAACAAATACAATATACAAATGTGGCTCTCGTTTGCAGTGTTTACTAAGCAAATGTACATCTGATACTTGGTCTCTATCCATCAGAATTCTAGCCACTCAGCTTGAAATACTTATGTGTAAAATATGGGAAGCATAGCATATCTAGATACCCATGCAAATAAGGTGTACTGTAGCAAAGCACATGTAACTGAGTAGGAATTTGCATGTAAATTCTTTTTTCCGTCTGTTTATTTTGACTATGTTTTTACAAAATGACCTGGTCCGCCCATTGTAGCCAGGTAATAACATTATTTTATTTATATGATAAAAAATACATAATACAGCACGTATTTTAAGAGAAAAAAAAATGATATGTAGCAGTTTACACCTTTATTTGAAGATTGATGTGGAAGAACTTCTATTGGTTTTGATCAAAGTTAACAATCTGCAAGCAGGCAAACTAAAAAATAAATAAACCAGAGGCCAATCAATGTATTCTTTGCCTATAAATTATATGAATTGTGTGTCATTCCAACCATGACAAATTAATTAATACGTTTTCATGTTTCTCACTGGGAATATACCTATACCAAAATGTTATGCATCGATAACATTTAATTGAATCTGAACTATTTACTTGTAACAAGTGCCCCCTATCCTTCCAAGTATTAATAATTACATCTTATGTAAGTCCAGAGATATACATGTGAAACATCTGTGGATGTTTGTTTTAAAGGAACACTCCAGTGTTAAATATGAAGACATGTATGTAACATGTATGTAACGCTGGAGTGTTGTATTGCAAATTTTGGTATTGGGCTCTCTTCTTATCCCTTAAAAAACAGGATAAATTGCCTCTAATACAGTGGTGAAAGTGTCTACTATGCACAGCTTTGTTTTTCCTTATGGGTATCGAGGAATATGGGTAAAAGAATAGGCCTCTTTTAAAGTATAAAAAGGCATGGATAGCTGCTGAAGGCCACTCATGATTTAGCACCTTTCCTAGTTAGTGAAAAAATGCAATAACAGAGGAGACGTTTTGATTCAATATCCGGTAGAAGTTGGCAAAGCCAATACATCTTTGAATAACCATGTGGCAAAGACCAATCAACTAATGCAGACAGATTTTTAGGGAATATATTAAAAACCCAAAAGCAGCAATACGGTATCCAAAAAATGAGTTGTATTTAGTTTAAAGGTTAGAGGTCATGTTCTAGAAAGGTCTGAAGTTCCTTTGTAACTTTTTAAGGTGTACTGTGATATCAGGAGATTATATCAGGATTGCATACAAGTACACTATAAAACAAGAGTAATTGTAATCCCTTATGACATACTGTATGATGTCTTGGAAGACAGACAGAACAAGACAGCCTGATCCTCGTGTTGAAGGCTGGTTTCACTATTGATGCCTACAAGATTGTACACTCCCCTACAGCCTAATTTGGTAAAAGTGATAGCTCCTTTTAACCTATCAAATAGTTCAGTGATAAAGGGGATATTATTATGCATTGCATATTGTTGTTTTATATCGATGCCTTTAGTCTGTACACAGTCTAAAGGCACCCTTATTTTATGATACAACGCCCCCCCCCCAAAAAAATGCCAGAGCAGGAAAAGACAATCTAATTAAACCCTTTTCTAGTGCTTCCTTATTTCTCCATATTAATATTTTCTTGCATACTACCTTGTAAGAGGTCTATAGTATAATCAGTTTGTCTGTCTTCATTTTATCAGATACCACCTTAAATGACAGATACTGAGAATGTATTTCTGCTGATAGTGGAAGAGCGGTAGGCATGTCAATGGAATACGCAGAATTCACCTTGGTGATACATTGATCACCTGATTTCCAATCAATGTTAAGTGTTGTGTTTAAGTAATCAAGGATAACCTAACACATCCTGTCAAGAAGGCAAAAAGATCACTTGTAACTTCAAGGACTGTGTGATGTAACTCTGTTGATACCTGTAGAGATGTAGTCTCATGTGGGTTAACAGGAGTGCATAAGGGTATACCATCTATGGTCTCAATGGCCAAATAAATCCTCCCAACGTTTATGGCAGTTTTTGTTGTATTATGTATCTATAAAGTTCTCTGCTTCCCTGGAGTCAATGAGAGACTTGATTGACTTGACATTGGTACCCCACTGTAAGTTGATTGGAAGAAAAAATCAACTGAGAGGCAAATTAAGGGAAATGTGTATCACACCCAAGGCTTGACTCCTACGGTGTGGGAGATTTCCAGATGCAATGAACATTTTTTACGAAGATGACCCTTGTTGCCAAAGACAAAGTCTCTCCTTCCTCTTCTCTGCTTCAGACAATTTAGTCACCCCTAATTACATGGGTTCAGTGGAAACAGAGGGTTTGAGTTTACTTAACCAGGTTACCACAGCTATAGTACGGCATTTGGATATAGTAAGAGTATTGTGCCTATTTTAATTATGGATCAGATAATCTATAAGAACATCTAGACCTTCAGGGAGATCCCTAACTGCAACCTCATCTTGCAGAGTATCACTTACATCCTCTATAATATATTTAATTGAGTTGTAACTGGTCCAGTCAAGTTTTGATACCAAAGTGCAGAGTGCTTATTAGGAATTTTCCAGCATTTTTAGCTCTACTAGGAATTTCAAACACTTTGCAACAACATAATAGTTGTAGACCAATGGCTTATTAGCCTCCCATAGTGGATAAGCCCAAGTTAAAGCCTTTTTTGTAAGATATGTAATTGGTTAAATATACAAGATCAATCCTATCTTAGCTTGGTCAGGATGGAATGATCTGAGGAATATCTTAAAATGAATCCCCACTTGGTTAAAGAACCCCCACACATGCCTTAGTGTCCCAACTATATCTGAAAGAAGTAGATGCTCGACTCTCTGGATAAAATAAGGCAAAACATGCCTGGAGAGACTGCAGAGTCTGAGTAATTAGCATATGGTGCTAACTCATCTACCTTTGATAGCAGGATGCCACCTACTGACCTAAGACTTCAGAGCAAATTTTGCAGTGTCAGGATAATAGTAAATGCAGAGTACAGAGAAATAGTACAGAGTATATAACTGGTCCTTAGAGTAGCAAGACTGAATGTTGGTAAAGAGATACACAGAGTCAAGATACAAGCCAAGGTCAATGCCAAAAAAATAAATAAATCACAAAACAGAATATATTCTTAGCAGAAAAGGAAACAATGACAGGGTAAAGGTCAGATCAAGAGGAGGGGCTTAAATAACTCAAGAAACTGTTCAACATTTATGTTGCAAAAATAAAACAGACATGCATCAGAAAAAGGAGCAGGAAGGTAGAGCTCCACATTAGTATTAATGTATGCGAGTGGAGAATGACGTGGAGATAGCGCCAGAAAATTATTATTATTTTATTATTTATATAGCGCCATCACAGTCCGTAGCTCTGTACATTGGGTGGACTAACAGACATGTAATTTTAACCAGACAATTGGACGTACAGGAACAGAGAGGTGGAGGGCCCTGCTCAATGAGCTTACATTCTAGAGGGAGTGGGGTATAGTGACACAAAGGGTAAAGGTAGAGGTACAAAGTAGGTTGTTAGAAAAGTATTCATTGAGGGCTTAGTAGGTCATTTTTGACAGTTGCAGGAGAGGAGTCATGGGGGTGGGGGATAAAAACCTGCTTACAGTTTAACTGATATGCTTTCTTGAAGAAGTGAGTTTTCAATGATTTTTTGAATGAGTGGAGACTGGGTGAAAGTCTTACGGAGAAGGGAAGGGAGTTCCACAGAAGAGGTGCAGCCCTGGAGAAATCTTGGAGGCAAGCATTAGAGGTGGGAGTACGGACAGAGGATAGATGTAGGTCTTTGGCAGAGCGTAGGGGCCTCGACGGGACATACTTGTGTATTAGGGAGGATAGATAGGTTGGAGCAGCATTATGTAGGGACTTGTAAGCAAGCACCAGAATTTTAAATTGAGTCCTATATTTAACTGGAAGCCAGTGCAGGGACTGACAGAGCGGGGAGGCGTGGGAGGTGCGAGCGGACAGGAAAATGAGCCTCGCCGCTGCATTCATTATAGATTGCAGCGGTGCAATCTGGGAACATGTAAGACCACTGACAAGGGTATTGCAGAAGTCAAGGCGAGAGAGGATGGACCAGCACCTTAGCCACATCCGGGGTTAAATAGGGGCAAATGCGCGCTATGTTTTTGAGATTTGGTGATTGATTGGATATGAGGGGTGAAGGAGAGGTTGGAGTCAAAAAGAACACCCAAGCAGCGAGCCTGTGAGGTAGAGGTGATGGTAGCGCCGTTGACTTGGAGGGAAACAGACACAGGAGTAGTAACACTTGAGGGAGGAAAGACCAGAAGTTCTGTTTTGGACAGGTTGAGTTTAAGTAAGTGAACAGCCATCCAGTTGGAGATTGAAGAGAGGCAGTCAGAGACACAGGTCAAGATGGGTGGAGAGAGGTCAGGAGAGGACAGGTAGATTTGCGTGTCATCCGCATAGAAATGATAACGAAAGCCAAAGAAGCTGATGAGTTTATAGATAGAGAACAGTAGGGGACCAAGGACAGAACCTTGGGGGACGCCGAATGAGAGGAGCACCAGGAGAGAGCAGTATCCCGTAGACCAAAATTATGGAGAATGCAAAGAAGCTGTTGATGATCAACAGTGTCAAAGGCAGCAGAAAGATCAAGGAGAATTAGGATAGAGTAATGGCCGAGATTTAGCAGCGATTAAATCGTTGGATACTTTGCTCACAGCCGTTTCGACAGAATGACCAGCGTGAAATCCAGACTGAAGGGGGTCAAGCAGAGAGTTGGATTCAAGAAAGTCAGTCAGTCTGATGTACACAACTCTCTTGAGGATCTTGGAGGCAAATGGCAATAGCGAGATAGGGCGGTAGTTGGATGGGGAGTTGGGGTCAAGGCTGGGCTTTCTCAGAATTGGGGTTACAGTTGCATGTTTGAAGGGAGATGCGGGTAAGACGTCAAAGTGACTGATACCGTGTCAATACTAAACAGGAAGGGTTTTGCACTCTTCTGTAAGGAACTCAAGAATGCCTGGGTTGAAATGTTTGTGAAATAGAGCTAAATTTTGTAACTGTGACCCAAAGCATAAATTATGCATAAGTGCAATAACAGTAGAGATCAATACAAATATCCCTACAGGATAATCAAAAAAGGACAAATGTTGTCTAATAGGAAAAAAGCACAAGGAGAACAAATCATAGCATAACAAATGCAAATCACAATAAAGTAGTAAAAAATAAATGCAACCGCTCACGTAATAAATAGCCATCCATGAACAGGCTGTGTAATAGCTGAGCCTGTTCACAGGCTCTGAAACATAGAGCTCTCATTATGGTGATCAGACAGCAGGAGTCACTTCAGATTTGGGATATATGTAGATCCACAATTTTATGTGTCCATTATGACTCCAGCATATAAAATAAAGCAGAGAGGGTCTAGTAGTGCAATATGTTATATAAGGTGCACAAAAGCAAAGTATCGGGGGCGGAGCCTGACAGCGCAACTGAATAGACGCCATTTTCACAGCTCCGAACGCTGAACAGCCTAATCTCTCAAATATCACCCGCATCCA
Organism: Pelobates cultripes; assembly: GCA_933207985.1. Taxonomy (NCBI): domain Eukaryota; kingdom Metazoa; phylum Chordata; class Amphibia; order Anura; family Pelobatidae; genus Pelobates; species Pelobates cultripes. The sequence continues at coordinate 315,401,561 of OW240912.1, read as the reverse complement.
AGCCAAACCGCCTGCACAGAGGGCAGAGTTCGACGTAGCTAACCGCCCTGAATCCGCCGATGCCTTTTTTACATACCCCGGGCAAAAAATACCAGACCCGCGGCACCAAGGCCTACCGCGCCATCAAACACTCTCCGGCAACCTATGGAGGCCCACTAGACTGGGACGACGCCGACCTTATACCTTGGCTAACAGGTAACATGGGGAGGAAAACCCTGAAACCGCCCGCTCCCCCAAGACACAGCAAGACATAAGTCAAATGCTGCAATACACGGTGCCAGCGACAATCTCACCGGCGCGGGAGGCCTCACTCACCCGGGAGCCTTCACTCGCACGAGATAGCGATGAGACTGCGTATCAAAGCCTGAAGCCGATACATAGAGAGCCACCAAGCCCAAAGGAGACAGAAGCACCGGCTACAAAACGGGAACTTAGAGAAATGCTCACCGGTCTCCAAAACAACCTCAGGGCAATGTGGGAGGTGGACCTGGCAGCTCTCACGACCGAAGTACAGGCCGTAAAAAGGCGCACACAGACTAATGAAAGGAATGTGACAGACCTGCAACAAGGCCTCAAGGAACTGAGCGATAAAGTACAACGTATCCAGACTACACAAGTTGAAACAAACAAGCAGGTGCTCATCCTGGATGACAGGGGCAGAAGAAAGAACATAAAGGTGAGGGGAGTATCAGAGACTATACCCCTAGAAGAATTACCACACTTCATTAGAAGGTTAGTGTCATCACTACTATCAGCAAGAGAGGCTAAATACTTCTCCTTTGATGGGGCATACCGAATATCCAAATCCCCAAGAGCCCCTTCAACCGCACCACGAGACATTATTCTCAGGTGTCAAACAATGTCCAACAAATTAAGCCTGCTAGCAGCGATAAAAGGGAAGACGCCATACGAATTTGAGAACTGTAAAATCTCGTTCTTCCAAGACCTCAGCAGGGCTACGCTACAGTGGCGGAAAACCATGCAGCCCCTCACGCAGATCTTGCAGAAAGCAGGCCTGACCTACAGATGGGCGACACCGCACACCCTATGGGTCACTAAAGAAGGGAAGTTCTACAAAGCTACGGACCCAGCAGACATCCCCGCACTACTGGCAGCACTGGACTTACAACCACAACGGGGCCTCGAACACGCGCCACCGGACACACAACCTCTACTGGACACTGACTCAGATACGTCCTCATCAGACATTAGAAGAGACAGGAGGCCAAAGACTTGAACTAATCAGCACGCCTGTGTACCTCAAGTTATAGGGACACTCGAGAGACTTTCCTAGCTGCAAAGCTATGCAATGATTACCACTGTACGGAACATCTCCCCTGTCTTTCTTCCCTTTTTTTTTTTGTTGTTGTTCTGTTTCTGTTTATGCAAATCAACACACAATTACCTAGCTGCACACGGAGACTCAAGGGCACACACAGCGCCCACAGCATGCTCAGGGACTCTCTCCCCCCCTCCCCATCACACTCAACATGCCAGGGGGAAACGACAAGGGGACAAGGGACTACACATGGATGAGGGCCACACAATAAAACTAGGGCCAAGAGCAACTACCACATAGGGCCGACACCACGTAGGAACCAACATGCCTCATCCCCATAAGCACCCAAGAGACCCAGAACTCGCAAACCTCACTGGCATATATCCTACAAGACATCACACATTGCGGGAGTTTAACAACCCATACACTGACTAACTCGTTACAACCCAACAGACTACCACACTATTAAAAACGTGCAACACGATACCCAGCCAGTGACTTCATATGCAATATTTACCCCTGTTCCAGAATAGATTGTAAAATTTATGTACCAAGACTTGAATGCAAAATGTTTGTACGATACATGCTAACATGCACCAAAAATAAAGAATTATAAAGTATCCTACTTACACTTTGGAGAGCACTTAACTTGCTCTGGTGGTATAACGCCTTGGTGGTATAATCCCCATGCTTTTCATCAGGTAATTAACCTTATTCAAGGTGCAATGAAGAAACTATGTCTTCTTCCAGATAGCTTTCAAGTGGTGTTAGTTCAACATTTTACACATATGTCCAAATAATGTGAAGTATCTTAATAGCTCCACCTATTGTAAACTTGTATTATTCTTTTCAAGGTGTAGGTGATGGGGATACAACATAGGTGTTTTGAACTATTTACTACTGCATGGTGTACTATTTTATGGTCCATAATGCAATCTCCTACACTGCAAAATTGTTCAGGAATGGTTTGAGGAATATGACAGTTCCTCAAGAGTTCAAAATGTTGCCTTGACCTCCAAATTCCCCAAATCTCGATTGAGCATGTGTGGGATGTACTGGAACAACAAATCTGATGCATGAAGGCCCCATCTTGCAAATTGAAGGACTTGATCAGATATCAAAATATTCTTTATGCTGCTTGTGCGACTGGAAATGATGTCACCGAAAAGGTTGTCATCATGTTATTCAGGCGGCAGCGTAGAAACCGGAACAAATGCCACCTGAAAGTTTTCTGGATGAGAACAGCATTAATTAAATATGCTATATAAACAGGAATGCATGAAAGGAACTCTTCGTTGTACATTGAAGATGGTTATATATCTGATAAAAAAATGCTGTTACTATGGGGGGTGTTTTTGTTATTGTACGTTTGCTCACTTTATGTATTTTGTATCTGCTTAAGTATATCTTAAGTAGATACATAATACACAGCAGATTACACATATGAGTTGTTCATAATGCAACAGAACCTCTTTTATTTTCTAATATCCAATCCAATTTAAACCTGTACACCAGTCTGCAATGGGGAGCAGGAGCAAAACACAAAGTGCTAATAGGCCCTTGACCAGTTTGGATATAGGTGTGCCAGTGGGAGATCTAAGAGAGGAATGCCAGGGCAAATGCTCCTCCCAAGAAGCCAATGTAATCTAATTGACTGGTCACAGTGATCACTGGAACACTGGATTACCCATGGACCTTTAAAATACATACAGGTGTTGTGCCAATATTTAATGATGTTATCCTTACAGAACCTCCTACTACTTCCTCAGACTCACCGCTGCCATGCTGTTTTTGTCATATCTTTGCTTTGGCCATTTTGTGCAAGGCATGAGATAAAGCTGGGTACGATGTTAATTTTCCAATATTTATTTCACAAAACAGTATGCATTCAAAATATAAACTTGGTACCGGCCATTTGATGTATGTGTAATGTGTACAGTGCATTGTATTGCATATGAACAAAATGGCACTGCCCTAAAGAATACAGTATGTGTGCATTTTGAACCTGTGAAAAGATAGTTTTCCCTGATTTTCAGAGCAAAACCAAACTCTGGTTTAGCTTAGAATAGTAATTTTGTATCCTACCTAGTAATATTCTCTTACTTAATAAGAGTTGGTTTTGAGTATGTGTATTGACAGATTATGTTTATTTGCCCCATAAAGAAGCTATGGTTCTTTATAGAATTATAATTTATGTCCTCATTATATGGTCATAAAAATTAAAGATGAATATGCCCTTCAAATTCTTTTATTTATTTTTTTGTAAACAGATTTGTGCATTCTTGTGATGTGTAATTTCTTTGTAGTAATGTAACTACAAAATAAAAGTTAAAAGGCATACATAAGAATAACTGGAAAAGATTATCCAATTATTATTCTATATGAACAAAAGCATAATCACCTTTTCAGAGCCAAGCTCTGAGCAAGAATGAGAAGAACAACCCAATTATGAACAACATGCCATTTTTAATAATGATCAGTTAAAAAAATGAATGCACAAAGTGCTAGGAAAAATTAATGTTTTATTCATTTTATGTCTATAATCTCACAATTGACTTTCATTGATAGCCACAAATTGGTTTGTTCTCTTCCCACCTGCTTGGAGTCTTTAAAAGACAGTCCATTACTTTAAAACCAGATGTCTAACTTAATAAATAAACCTCAATGACTTTAGAGACCTTTGTGCAAAATGGGATTCTTAAGAGGTTATTTATTCAAATGTGAATGTGCCAAGTGAATTGAATGTCACTTTCAATATGATAAGGATCCATTTAGCACTGTGCCAGTTTAATAAAAACATATGATGTCAATTTTTGGTAAAAAAAACAAAGCCTAATCAATCTTAATTTTATTAAATATATACAATTTGAATAAACCAATCATTCAAAGAAAACAAGGAGACAGAGATACCTATTAAAAATATTGTTTTCAATTATGTTAGTATTTTGGATTAATTCGAATTAATTAGATTATGTATACATTGCTTTCTTTTATATACCTGTTTAACCTTTATGGCAGTGATCCTTTGTTATGAAACCAAACCCAGTTCAATAGACTTCCCTGGCTAATCATGGCAGCCTATACTATATGGGTTAGCTTGGCCCTTTGCAGCCAATAGGACAGGTAAAACACTAAAGACTCTAAAAGGCATAATCCATCCCTAGGTCTCCAGTCTTTTCCTGTTCTACAGCCCTTAGGATGGGTAGCTTGAACCTCCCTGAACACTTTTTAGCTGTATGGTTTATTCTTATCTTTATTTTTATGTTTGAGGTCTTTTGTACCTTTAAGCCAGGTTTGCAGACTTTCCCCTCGACCCTGACATGATTCCAGGTCTTCAGAGGATAGTTTGATACTTTGTTATGTTGGTTCGTCTGTTTCTCTTGGCTCCCAGCTGCAATTTGTCCGTGAATTTTAGCGAACGCCCATGCATGCATAGTTTGTGGTTTAATACAAACTGAACGGATGACGTGAACAAAGGGATTTGTGAGCTGCAGTGGCCATTTTAAGTGTGGGCAAATCCTGAAAATGACCAAAAAGCAAGTGACACTTTACATACAGGTATTTCAATGCCCAGAAAGCATGATTTTAAAGATGCTGATGCCAAATAGCTTGTTATTTGTCTTTAAGCTGCTTTATTATAGATTCTGTGACTCTGCTTCTACTCTTGAAGTGCCAGTATCTTTATTTCTTCTTACCACAGGTATGAGTACTTTTGTATGTTTTATTCTGATCTGTATTTTATTATATATATATTAGGTTATGTACTTTATCATATATATTAACGTGTGTTTTTTAACTAGCCCATTATGGCTTCCACTGCTAGGTCCCACTTGCCTCTTTCTGAGTCTAGGTAAGTAAAGCCATTTATTTAAGAATTATAAGTTTGCTCAGGGCTATTTTTTAATACTGTTCTTTAATTATTTTCAGTAATGAAGAACGGATGATGTCTTCCTCTCCTAGGAAGAGAAGGGAGAAGTCTAACCCCTGTGCAGGCTGCAAAGGCAAAGCAATAAAAGGGAAACAACTCTGCATGGCTTGCTAGCAGAAGACGTTGACTTCCTCTACTTCAGCAACAGCCAAAGCTACTGGTATCTTGGCATGAATTAGGAAGGAAGTTGCACAGGGTATCTCAGAAGCCCTTAAGGGAGGGAAACATCTGAGTAGAGACCCAGATAGAGACAAGACTCCGTGCAGTCCTCTGACTTTGATATGATTGACCCCATTGGAGAATTTGAGATTGTGGTCAATTAGAATCTAGTAATAGTGATAAAGAGATGATATCAGAGGCTCTAGATGGCAAGTCAATCAAGAAGCTTATATTGATGGTTAGAAAGATCCAGGAGAATGTGTCTTAGATGGAAGGGTCTGACAAGCATTTAACAGATCTCCACAAGCAGGGGCTGTCCTTTCCATTTCATTAGAGATCTAGTTATGACAGACAACAAAAACTCTGAAAAGAGAGTACCCTTCCAAGATAAGTTCTCAAGACTATATATTTTGGAAGAGGGTACATCCAAGATGTGGAACACTCCACCTAAAGTGGATGCACCAGTCTCCATGGTAGCAAGAAAGACCCATGCTGCCAATGGATAGTGCTGCATCGCTATGAGAACCTATGGATCACAAGCTGGATGCAAATTTGACTAAGATTTACACTGCAGCAGGAACAGGTTGTCATCCTGCAGTTACTCTTATGGCTGTTTCCAGATCTGGACAAGAGAACTAGATTCTGATATAGAAAGAGGAGTTAAGAGAATTAACCTCTGAGATACAGTCTGGGATCTAAAGGTAGCAATATATTTGTTGCTGAAGCAGCCCTAGGCATAAGATTTTTTCAAGCACCATGGCCTTGTCGGTGGCGGCCAGAAGAGCTTTGTGGCTTTGCTATTGTGGAGCAGATGTATCTTCAAAGGTGAATCTTTGTAACATCCCTTTAGAGTGGGACCTACTGTTTTTGAAGATATTAGAAGATTATTTTAAGAAAGTGGCATGGTGACACAAAGTGTTCCTACCCCAGGACAAAAGAGGCAAGAGAATGAACACCTCATAGTCCAACAGACAATCTTCCAAGGATCAGTATTTTCGTGACTCCTGCAGTTACAGACCAGGAAGAGAATACTCAAGAGGTAGCAGTTGGAGAAGCAGCCAATCTACCAATCCGTGGGCAGGTCAGGAATCAGTAATTTCGCCCATTTGGAAATAACTGGCTATCCTGGGGAAGTAGGAGCCAGATTATCGCTCTTCAAGGAGGTCTGGGCTCAACCCATTACGGATTCATGGGTCCTAGCCATAATAAAATATGGCTACAAACTGGAGTTTCTTCAGAGACCAAGAACAAACATCTTTATCCCTACGCAGAAACCTTCAGACAAAATCAGAAGGAAGGCGCTGAGAGAATACATAAAAGGTCTCACAAGGGAGAAGATCATCATTCTTGTCCCAGAGACAGAGAGATTCCAGGGTTGCTATTCCCCTCTTTTTCTTGTACAGAAAGATGAAAACAAGTGGAGACAAATCTTAGACCTAAGAGGGATAAACAAAAAGCTTTGTGTCAGAACATTCTGGATGGAATCTATAAGGTCCATCACTCCAACAGTCATAAGAAACAATTACTCGGTGTCTATAGACCTCAGAGACGCCTATTATCACATCCCAGTAGCGCAGGACAATCAGCGATTTCTAAGGTTCGCCATAGGAGATCAACATTTACAAATTCAGGCTCTGCCTTTGGGCCTTGGAACTGTTCCCAGAACGCAAAAGTATAAAGTATAAGTCACCACCATAACTACTACAACAATGAGGGGAGTGGTCGCCCAAAATGGACCAACAAGCAATACATACCAGAGATAGGTCATGTAGCTCTGGAAATTGTGAGTGTTAAATTGGCAATTCATGCACTTTAAACTGTTTTAAAATATTTCACACAATTGCACTTTATGTCTTTGTTTAAAGGGATATATGCTTGATTGAAGTTGCTCAAAAGAGAACATTGAGCTAAGTGTTTTTTTATAAACACCCAAGATCCGAGTTCTTACTAAAGTAGTTACCCTTATCTCTGGAAGAGGAGACTCGGAATACTCTGGATGTGGTCAGAGCCCTGTCTTTCTACATAGAAAGAACAAACACCTTCAGGAAATCCTCAAGACTTGTTGTCTTACCAATGGGTCACAGAAGAGGTGAAGCACCTTCCACCACCACATTGAGACAGTGTGTGGTAATGGTTATCTCCAAGGCTTACCAACTCCTTTCCTGCCTAGTACCTAAGGGTATTAGGGCACATTCCACCCGTCCAGCATCCTGGACTTCTGTGGTAAATGTCCTTCAAGCTGTACACTCTTCTCATTAAAGGTATTTGTTAATTTGGAATAAACTAATTTTGCATTTGATTGGGGTGGTCCATCCCTTTTTTGAAGCTTGGGTATTCCCATATAGTATAGGCTGCCATGATTAGCCTGGAAAGTGGAAAATGTATTCCTACTTACCGTAATTTTCTTTTCCTGGCAGCATATACTTCCCACCCTTTAATATGTCTTTTTTTTCTACTGTAGAACTTGTTACTGACTGGAGACCTAGGGATGGATCATTCCTTTTAAAGTCTTTAGTGTTTCTGTCCTATCAGCTGTAAGGGGCGGAGCTAACCCATATAGTATATGCTGCCATGAATAATTGCCAGGAAAAGAAAATTACAGTAAGTATGAATACATTTTCCACTCTAGCTTTTTCAAATTTAGCCTGATTTCATGGTAAAGTGTCTGTACCTTTTAAATGCAGGTAAATTATTAATCCAACTGCTCTGGAAAGCATGTGTTGTTCCCACCATCAAGCAATGGATCACCAAACTTGAAGAATTGCATTCTATGGAATCTCTCATTACTTCTCTGCTGGGTCAGCCAGACCAAGTTTGTCAAACTTGGTTATCATGGTCTATGTTTTTTTTTTTTTCTAATTTAACCCTAATTAAGGCTGTTGCTTTTTAATTGTTTAATGACCACCATCAATTGACAAACCCACCTGGGGTGGGCTGCCCATTGGGGGTTGTTAGATCCCTGTATCCCGGGGGTGTGCTTAGTTCTGGAAGGTGGGGGTTTGTCTTTCCGGTTGCTGGGCTCCTGTCTGTAGCTGTGTTCATGTGTTTCCTCCTGTCCATGTGAATTGTTCTGCCACATAGGTCAGCCACGGCCGCCACCTGTCTACATGTTTCTCTTCGGTTCGGAGAAGGGATGCCTGCATCAATTCCACCGAGTATATTTCTTCTATTCTTTCTAACCATTGCCCTGTTGTGGGGATTGTGGTTTGTTTCCAATACAGCAGGATCAGGGCTTTGGCTGCGTTGAGGAGATGCCGGAGGATTGATTTCCTGTAGGTTTCGATGGGGGCTGGCGTGGAGTGTAGTATGTCAGTTCTTTGTCGAAGTTCCCTCCGTCTCCTAGTAACTCCTTAGTTTTTTGTTGTATCTCATTCCAGAACGGTGTGATCTGTGGGCAATCCCACCAAATGTGTATTAGCGTTCCTGGACCTGTACCACACCTCCAGCATGTGTTGAGCACCTCCGGGAATATTCTGTGTAAGATATATGGTGTCTTGTGCCAGAATGCCAGCACTTTACAGCTTGCCTCATGGAATCTGGAGCTAGAGGAGCATTTATGATGTAGAATTAGTATTTTTTCCCATTGGGAGTCAGAGAATGTTTTGGCAAGCGTCTGTTCCCATCTTCGTCTGTAGGTGTTTTTGGTATCGAGGTGTCCCACCAGGAGGTGTTGATATAGGAGGGAAATGGCCTGGTCCAGGGAGGTTTTGTTGTCGCAGAGGCTTTCGAACCATGTTAGGTCATGGTGTAGAGCTTTCCTATTCAGGAGTGATTGGTAGAAGTGTTTGAGTTGTGTGCATCGAAACGTTTGTATTCTTGTCGGTGGGAGGCCGTCTGTCAGTTCCCATAATGGTTTTAGATCCACGTTTAGTAGTGCTTTGTGTATGGGGACGGTTTCTCCTCCTCCCACGAAGGTCCAGCTTTGTGGTGGCGCTCCTCCGCCGATCTTGGGGTTGTGTTGCACATGGATCAGTGGGCTTGGGGTGGGGGACAGGTGGGTGAAGCCGGGGTCGAGGGTATTTGGTGTTGAGTGTCGTGTGTTCCATATGGCCGGGATGAGGGATGGGTGCATGTGGCCTTTGTCCAGGGTGACCCATTGTTTGTGCCTATGGTGGATGTGCCAGTCCAGTATTCTCGGTAGGGAGGACACTTGATGGTATTTGCGTAGGTCAGGGAGAGCCAAGCCCCCCCATGCCCTCGGTAGACAGAGAAGGTTGTGGTTGTGGTTCCTGTTCCACACAAAACGGATCATGGCAGTTCGTAAGGAAGAGAAGAATGCTGTTTGCAGGGCTAGGGGTACTGTTTGATAGAGGCAAAGTAGTCTGGGTAGTACATTCATCTTTAATATTGCTATTCTGCCAAACCAAGAGATATAGGGGTATGACCATTTCGCCAGATCTCGCTGGATTGCTGGAGGAGGGGGAGGTAGTTTGCCTGGTATCGGGAGTGTGTGTCCATGGTGATGACTGTTCCAAGGAAGCGCATGCAGGATGGACACCACCGAAAGGGGAATTGGCGTTTTAGGGCTTTAGCTTCCAACGTTGGTACCGTGAGGTTAAGTACTTCGCATTTTGTTGTATTTAACCTGAAGTCTGACAGTTCTCCATAAGTCTAGAATAATTCCATTAACCATTTGAGTGTATCTTCTGGGTGGGTGATGAAGAAAAGGAGGACATCTGCGTAGGCAGGTACTTTGTGTGTTGAGGATTTCCATGTGTAACTGTGGATGTCCTCCGTTTGTCTTACTGCTTCCAAGAAGGGCTCCAGGGATATTGCAAATAGCATGGGCGAAAGTGGGCAGCCCTGCCTCGTGCAATTCCGTATCGTGAAAGAGTCCGTTAGTGCACCATTTACTCATGCCTTGGCATTTGGGTTGTTATATAGTGCAGTAATCCATTTCATCATGCTTGCGCCGAGGCCTATCTCCCTGAGAGTGCTCATGAGAAATGGCCAGTTCACACGGTCGAATGCCTTTTCAGCATCGGTTGATAAAAGGTGGGTTTGGTCTTTGGTTTGGCGTGTTAGGTGTTGAATTTACAGGGCATATAAGGTACTATCCCTAGATTCCCTCCCGGGGATGAAACCTGTTTGGTCCGGGTGGATAAGTTTCAGTAGCAGGGTGCCTATTCTATTGGACAGTATTTTCGTGAGGAGTTTCATGTCTACGTTAAGTAGGGATATTCGCCTATAGCTGAATTTTTTTTTTGTTTAAAGCGAATTATTGTTTACAGCTCAAAGGTAGTTCTATGCACTCCAGGATTGAAACACTCACGTGTTTCCTTTGAAACCAAGGGGCTTGATCTTCACTGTGATCAGCTGATTAAATTGCACACAGCCATTCTGTATGAGTTCATCCATATGGGCCTATATTTTAAATGATACTGAACTATATATCTGTTTAATTCTTAAGTTAACATCAAATTCTGATGTGTGTATAAGCATATTCTTTTTCATATTATTTATGTACCATTAATATATTTTTTTTCAGTTTGATGTTTGCTTGTTGATGCAAAGCACGGTTGGTTACTGCATGTTATTGCAAAAGCACTTTTGTCTGTAACAATAAATATTTATGTAGTATTTGTAGAATTAGCACGTTAGATATTAGAGTACATAGCACTTTATATAAGAGCAAGTACACTATAACCAGTGCCTATGTAGTATTTATTTAAAGGGTCATGCATCACTTAACAATTCATTTTTTTAAACCAACATCAAGCACTTTTAAACAAATGTACAAGTCAAAATAAAGCAAGAATAACTTTGAAAAGTATTTAATAACTATTTATAAACTTGGTGAGATTGCATTTCTGGACATGCCTCTCAGCTAGGGGAGATTTTTCAACCTCACCCCTCTTACCAATCCATCTCAGTGTCAGTCCAGTCTACTAATAACAGAAAGAGGGAATCATTGTGCAACAGGAAAAAGATAAGCCAAATCGGAGCCGGCTCTGCATGAATCACACTGATCAGACTTCTTCTCCATCTGCCAGGGTGTTAAAAAGTGGGGAAATCTTCCAACTGCACATGTAAAGTCAGGCAAGTCCAATGCAATTGTCCAACCTTCCTAGGGATAGTTCACTTATTACCTATACCAGTGTCCCAGCGGAGTGGGTGTGGAGAGTGTACAAATGAAGATACGGGTAAATAAGAAAAAAAAATTACCATTGACCTACATTTTTTTTTTAAATCAGATTTAAAAAACTGTTTCATGTGCAGTAAGAGTTGAAGTTAAAATATCTTATAATACATGTTTTAAAAAGTGTTGGGTCCAGGTGATATATTAGGTTGCAAACTATTAATAATGTGAACTAATTCTTCATCAGCAATAATGCTTGAAAGCAAATTTAGTTGCTCTAAAATCATCTAAAACAAGTTATATTGGTTATAGTTAGAATAATATACATCAAGTATTGTATACACCATTAATTAAAATAATAATCACCACTTTAGATCAGACACCTTTGTAATAAGGCTAAAAGCAAGGTGTCTGCTAAGAATTATATAAACCACCTTGGATTTTTTTCTCTGCTCATTCAAAAAGCATATGAAGTTGAGGCCAGTTCCTTAGCTTCTAGCTTCTATTAATAAGATGAGATATTAAGCCTCCTAACTTTTTGTGATAGGACTTATCAGTCAGTTTCTCTAAATCAGAGAAAGTGCATTAAAATCTCCGAACAGTAATCACCACTATGGAATCTGACAAAGATAAAAGGCCATCAAAGCCACACGTGTAACATTATCAAACTGAATCGCACTAAATCCAGATAGGAAATGAGACATACAGCACGTTTATGAGGGGCATGTACATGTGTGCTTCAAAAATGTGCAACATAGATTTAACCCAAACCAACAAAAAAAACAATATGCCGTAGGATGGATAGAAGCCCACCAGACTAACAGAATTAAAATTGAGATTGTAATTCCAGAATCACAGTCTCACAAAGTATATAAAAATATATTCCATCATGGACAGACATCTGTGCAGGTGCAATAAGAAGAGCGTAATTCTACACAATTTAACACAGAATTAGAGTGTTGGGTCCCAAGAATATAAGGTCAACAAAGAAACCTAACATTTAAAGGCCTAGACTGGGATGTCATATTCATGAGCCCTGACGCATCAAGAGACAGTGTGGAATTAAAATAATGATGCTGGTACTTCAATAGACAGTTTCTTTTTTTTTTATTCTTTATTTTGGTTTTGATTAAGAATTATTGCAGAACAGATATTAGATATACAACAAATGCAAAGGTACAGCACAAATGTCTGTTGACAACAGTTTCACAAGTGGTCCAACATTTGTGGTGAACAAAATTTCCATTAATAGAGATGTACTTTCTATTGAGTTGGATACCCAAAGTCTTACATAATGAAAATACAATATGCTGCTCTACTAAAATGGTTAAAAAAGAATTGACATTCCTTCAAACTATTAGGAGCATGATTGCAAAGGGTTGTGACCACAGTTTTGTTTTTTTGCCACTGCAAATGTTATTATACTGAATAATGGTGTTGTGCAAGCTACATGTAATCCATAACCAAATGTTGGCAGCACCATATGTATTCATTGGTATACATTTTAAACATCTATGTTTTTAACTCAACCAGTCTCCAATTTACATGTTGCATCTCCAGTGCCCATTTTGTTTTATCAGATGTAAATTATATCTGGAAGATTAAAACAGTTTTCAGGATGTGATCTATTTTTATTATTCATTTATCTATATCCATTGAGTGATACTGTGGTTGCTGATAATTAGGCCTGAACATGTACTAGACATAAAGAAATTGCTGATTTATTACATCTATAGTTTGTGTTGTTGTGCCAGGTTTCCTAACTAGGATTAAAATGGATGCATTCAAGAACCTCATTCTCACCTTGATGATCACTTAAAATGCAATTTACTGTTGCTTTCAATTACTACATATTGCAAAAGTGTTTACTGTTTTGGCCTTGCTGCATCCAAAGTACCAAATGATGATAAATGCATATAATGATCATTTCTATTTTAACGAAAATATGGTGTTAAAAGCAAAACAGGATACTTAGAGTAATCAGCATGATTCCTGCTTGAAACTTGAAAAATGCTGTCAAGAGAATATGCTAACACACATTAAAAAAGACTTTCTGTGCGATGACAGGCTTCTTGCAGGGATCTGTTATTTCATTTGAAGAAAAAATCATGAATGTGTAACTTACATTAATCATCGGAAGACAGCTCTTGGTTGTCAAATTAAACTTCTTCTTGTTACCACCCACTGAATACCCCAAGTTCATACACTTTGGGATGAAGGAAATTGTATCTGCTAGACATATTTGCATCTCGGCTTAATTTGCATCAAAGTAAAATGTAGAGCAGGAAGCAAATATCTTCAGTAAACCATGTACATAGCTTGATTTCATTTGTCCACTATTCATAAAAAATGTAAAATTATATGTAGTCTAATATCACTCAAACAAGGACATGATATTGCATTAAAATTTAATACATGAAACTCAGTAAAGTTCATGTAAAATATTTTTGTCATAGCCAGGCTGATGGGGAGCCATTATACCAGTCTCTGGGTGTCTAATCTTAAGGGTTGGGTAAAGGCAATTAATTAGGAGTATGAACACATTCTCTTTTTGAAATCCATTATAAACACAGTGCATTTTCAGACTCAGCTAAGCTACATATTACAAAGAACTAATACGGTGCACTCTAACTTCAGTACTGAGTAACTATTAACTGTCCAATTTTTGAGAAACCAGCCCCATAGTATGGACATCTGCGCTAGCAAAAAAATTCCCAAAGCCTGTCCTACATTCTGAAATCTTCTTAGTTTTTCAGTTTGTGGTTGGCAATATTTCAGAGGATTATAAATGCAGAGCAGAAAAGAATCAGCTGGCATAGGACATAGAGAAACAAAAAAGGACAGACATGTGGAGACAGTGCATGGACAAAATGAAAAGTGATAGCAAAGTAAGGCATCATGAACAGAACAACTGAACAAATATAGTCATAGAAAACATAAAGGGACAAAAACAGTAAATAGGGCTACAGCATAGGTACAAAACATGCATAAGACAGATAGTTTAGGAAAAAATAAAACATAAGAATGAGGGATCATATAGAAAAAGAGACTCGACCATAATATTTCTTCCTAATGAAGTAACCATAAGCACTTATAGAGCTCCCATTACCAGATTCAAAGACAACCTGAACTGATTCAAAATATTTAAATATAATCTGTATTACTGGTCAAGTGATAGGACACTGTGCAGACTGCAATATGGGAGATCACTCATTATAATATAACTGCCCTACCAATTAATGCCAGCCTAGATGACCCAGAGGATAGATATCCAATTCAAAGCTGCTCAATTAGGAACCTCTTTATTATGCAACACTACTCAAGACCTCCAAAATGCTTCACTGGCTGTAAAAATAAGATACTAATAAAATGTCCTTAATAACTTGAATTCTCCAAACCTCAGTTACTCAATACCTCCACCTTTACAGAGAGATAAATTAACTAAATTTACATGCTCCCCCAAGGGAACATAAAAAAGGAAAGGACACACAGAACTCCCCACTGGTCAAATGCGCTTCAGAGCTATCCACATTTGTCAATGACCCTACATGGATGGTGATGTGTGGAGGAACATGACTGAGGATATTTATACAATATCCTATATATTGTGATGGGATTTCAGCTAGGCCCAAAATTTAGTAGGTCTAAAATCTCCATGTGACATATACAAGTACAGGTATCTGTTAGTTACATGTTGCTAAGATACTGTCATCAATGTACTGAGCATGTGCAAGAACTGAAACCACATTCCATTCTCCTCAAGGTCCATGTTGCCTGTCCATATAAGGTAATCCTGTATATCCTGTTTGCTGATTGGTGTAAGGGTACAGATGGGGATGCATAGCTTATAAAAAGCCTCTACTCCATGTGCTCAGTGCTCAGACCTTTTGAACATGAGTTCAGCTGAGACCCGATTGGTGAGTGAAAATAAAAACCTGTGACCTGTGTCCGGACTCTCTGTGCGTGGCTTCTTCAGTGTTCCCCGGTAACATATCTGGTGCAATTTGCTTGGGAAACCATCGTAGAGAATGCTGCAACTGTAAAAAAAATTTCACCTCTCCACGGCAACACCCCTGGACTGATACTGCGTGGACCTCCTTTTGTTTTTCGGAGCCACTGGTCTTTTGTCCAAGAGACCATTGGCTTCTGTGCAGTGGGTATTGGGGTGTGCCATCGAGGAATTCCGAATCCAGGGTCCAGGAACTGAAAGGTATAACCCACTAGGGGTGAAATCTGTATCTGGTATCTGACCTTTCCCACTGGAAAGAAGAGACGGCTGATCTCCGCCTTAAGCTAAACGCTCTGTAGCTAGCCCGTTTAGCATAGGATCTGTTTGTCCGACCGAATACAGGGTGGTCGTCGTTCGTATGTCGACCACGAGGCGGCGGCCATTTTAAACCATGCAAAAGACCAGCGGTGTTCGGCATTGATTTCATGGAACTGAAAACGGACACTTTTTCTGCCGAACACCGCTGAAGCCGCCGACCTCCCTTCTCAATTGACAGAAGTATACGAACACCGGCCGTTCGGGAATTTTAAACGCACGAATGGACTTAACCCAGATAGCCTTCCCATAGAGTCAATCGCATACCAAAAGACTGTAATAGACTTTGACTCCATGGCCATTGAACTATACGTATGGGATCTGAGCGCTATTCGCCAATAATATGCACTCAGATCAAGGCTATCTGGGGATAGGTGATACGAATGGGAAATGTTCGACAATTGTAAAGTTATATATTTTTATGTGTTGTGTTGAATTTAAAATGGCGATTTGCCTCTGTCCTGGAGATAATTGAATTACTTCTCAATTATCTCCAGGGCAGAGGGGAGGAAATCATAATGCATGCTGGGAATATTCTGTGTCTGAGGGTCCTAACCTGCTATATGTCTGTCTATTGTTACAGTCTCCCATGTGGTCCCCTAGGGAAGTGTCCACCAAGTGGGAGACCTGCATAAATACGGGCAGGAAGCCCACAGTAAAGCCAGTTCATGTTTTACCCTCAATGCGGAGCTTGGTCTCGTTATTGGGGGGATTTATTACCGATGACTAGAGACTGCTGGATGGGATTATTAGCCGCTTGGGAGATATATGCATTCGGCTACTATTGGCGTTTCGTGAGTTTGGAGCTCGTGAAGGGAAGTGCCCGTACAGGTCCCGTTTGTGAGATTACAGCGTTCCCCTGCTTGCGGTTCGTATGATTGTACTGGATACGAATGAAGCCTGTGTTATTGCGAGAGGGGAGTATTCCCTAAACGTCGGTTTGTACATTTGATGCTGAGGGTACCGTAACATAGAGTATCTCCCACTAACACATTTTCTCTTTCAGGTATGGTTATAAATACTGATAAAATGTAAAGTATTGATTGTGTAAGGTAGACACGTATTAAAGTGTTAAACTATTAACTGTTTGCCCTTTTTTTACATGCCTACTTGAATGTCGGTTTTGACACACCACTACCGACTTCTGCACCACTAACATACTTTGGCTTATTATCCCCGACCACAAATGGAAAGTCTGAGCCTGCGGGCTGAGCCTGTAGTTGTGGGAGGGGATATTGCTATAAAAACGCATCGCCCCTTCCTCTGGGCTGAAACTGTCTGGTTCACCCCACCCACCACTCCCTTTATCAAGCCATTTAAATTGGTGGGCCCTCATTTTATAGGCCTACCCGAATGTCGGTTTCGGCACACCACAACCGACTTGTGCACCACTAACATAATTCGCCCGCTTTGTCCCCGACCACAAATATCCTATACCTTGAAATTAACTAAAATTACATTCCCCCCAAGGGGACATAAAAAAGAA
>OW240912.1:315344989-315380786 GCA_933207985.1 Pelobates cultripes | reverse complement strand
ACTTCTCATTTTTTCACCATGAGAAATGATAATCTAATTTTGGCAATTCTGCAAAAATGCATGATATTCCATAGCCTTTAGGCCAGGTAAAATTGTAGTTGTCATATGCAGTATTTTTACCACTGTTCCGGCTGCTTGATTAGTCTTCCCAAATTTTTTTTAGTACTAACATTTGACTCAGTCAAAAAGCAAAGTAAACTAAATTATCCCAACTTGAAAAAACGCCATTCTGTTGAAGTGGTTCAGTAGAAGCACACTATTTTGTCCTGCACCAGTCAGTTACTATCTGTTTATGTTATGGGGAAAGTTTAAACACAGCTCAAACTGATATATTTATATTTCGAATGCAGATAATCACAGAAATTATTGGAATTATTTGTGCACACACGTTGTATGAATATATTTAAATATGTTATTGTTTGTATTGTTTTCAATATTTGTGAGATAATACTGAACTGACAAACGGTACCAAAAAAGATCACCAATATAAAGTATTTTTTTCAGGAGATGACATGTTGGTTGTTATGCTTGCTGACAACTACTCAAAACTCATTGGCAGCCTAGCTGTAAAAACATCACTTTGTGACAAAAATGCCATCTGGATGAAGATCAGTGTAGATGTCAACAATTTTTCCAGCTACTAAAGGAACATCATACACTGCAATAAAAATATTTGCCAACATTAAAAAGAAAGATGAAAGAAGATGTTACATATACAGAGGACCAACCAGTTAATCAAATACCACTGTGAGAACATAATTTAAAGGAACACTCCACTACTCAAATACACAATTAATACAAATCACTGTTTAGTGGACATACTCCAACCAAAAAATTGCTTGTATTTAATTATGCATTTTTTTCATATGGGGTATATCTAAAAACAGTTTGCAAAACATGTATTTCTCTTGTCTGCTGCCTCTGCAAACCCTTCCCTTCTAACCCTGCACTGGCTTTGTGTGGCTGCCCAATCACAGACTTCCAACGCAGCTCTATGCGAGGCAGGTTCTCTGAGTAATTGCTGCCTCTTGAGTTTAGCTGCACTGAGCTAACAAAACCAGGAAGTAAAATGACCCATTGTCTGCTCGAAAATCGAAGTCAAAGTTGAAATTTGCACTTTTTGCAAAATGAAAAAAAGAGGACTCACTCTTCACACATAAAAGCTTTTCAGGAAGCTAAAGTTGTTTAGGGGTCTGGAGTTATTCTTTAAGTAATGTCAACAAAATAACAGTTAGTGTTATATAACATGTACACGTTGGTTGCATAACATACATAAACAAAGAAAGCACAGTTAAAAAAAAAAAAAAAAAAAAACTATCATAACTTAATTTTACCTTGAACACTGCAGGTATTTTTCCTCTTATTTCACATACATATTTTTATAGTAGAATAGGGAATATAGTTTAAACAATTTAATAAAAATGCCATGGTTTAAATTACTGAATAAGATCACTTTGGATGCTTTACAGAAATAAACAGAGAAGAAGTTATAATTAAAATGCTGTGGACACAGCAATGCCAACATACCTTAGTTTAGCTTGAACCCTAGAGGGGGTTTTCTTCAATCATATCCATATTGTGTGCTAAAACAGGTTTTAAACCTTTGTTGATTGGTATGCCTTGGGGGAGCCACATCACACTGAGATATTGAACCCAAAACTGACTAAATAACAATGTGTACTTACAGCATGAAAAATAAACAGTTTATAACATTTACTGTAAAGAAAATATGGCATGTAATTATAAAGTAAGGCTAATACATAAATTTTTGTTATTCACTTTTACTTGTGATTAGAAGGTGGTATTTACTAAACAAAAATATATACATATATTTGAAGGTGGTATTTACTAAACATAGAGATATATATATATATATATATATATATATATATTTGTTTAGTAAATACCATCTTCTAATCACAAGTAAAAGTGAATAACAAAAAATAAATCAGTATTGTGATTAAAAGCAATGAAGTCAAATAACAACTCACTGTATAGTTCGGACTCCCAAGGTCACCTCCCAGTAAGGTACCTTCAACAGTCCAATATAAATACATAAATATATGTGTATGTATGTATATATATATATATATATATATATATATATATATATATACACACACAACTAAACCTATTATTTCTCTAAGGCAAAGGAAAGGTTTTTTTGTTTTTTTTTTTACTGTAAGAACAATCAGGATGTGGAATTCTCTGCCTGAGGAAGTGGTTTTATCAGAGTCCATACAGATGTTCAAACGGCTACTAGATGCATACTTGCAAGAACAGAATATTCAAGGATATAATCTTTCAATGTAGGTAATAACTGCTTGATCCAAGGATAAATGTGACTGCCATTCTGGGGTCAAGAAGGAATTTTTTTCCTAGCTTGTTGCAAAATTGTGCTTCAAACTGGGTTTTTTTGCCTTCTTTTGGATCAACAGCAAAAAACAAATGTGAGGTAGGCTGAACTTGATGGACGCAAGTCTCTTTGCAGCTATGTAACTACACCAATGTGTTCATTGCTCCGAGGACGCCATGGCTGGAATACACGTTGAGTGCGACTGTTACGTGACCACGTTGAACCCGCCATGACATCACCCAGCTACATTCGATCATTGATAAAAGTTAAAATATATGAAAACATGATATCAATATACTTAGATCAGGCTTACAGGGTAGAAAATCTACCCCCTCCTGATACTTTGAACTCATATGGGTAAGAACCATTTAATCAATGAACGATCACAAGGATCCGGCACGGCAATCGCAGGCTTGAACAATGCAGTATAAATTCATGAAATAATTAATTTTCAAATGTAATAGCATCCCTTACTGGATGTCAACTATTGGTACATATGTGATAAAATATGCCAGTTTGGACACAGATTGGATCCATACATATAGTGCACTCAAAACTCCATTGTTGAAATCTGTAACCCATATCTTTGGCTCACACTGTCCAAGATACATCACAAAGTGACTACTATACTGTTGTGTGTGGTTTGAGTGCTTTCTGTCGGGCTTAACCCCAAGGGTGGCCCCCAGAAGCATAAATACAACCTCAGCCTTTCAGAGTACGTTGCTACTTTCAACAGCATACCCCAATTCATTGGCTACCCTTAAATATTATTCATATTGTAATCAATTTCCATCTCAATGACCCAATTATTTATATATTTATCTCCCTCTCACATAATCCTTTTATTATGTCCCTGATCCAGAAAATTATATATTTATATTTTCCGGCCATGGCAGCACTACTCCAGGGTAATCTCCTACCCTTACTCCCATTTGACAGGATTACATTTTAGATCAAACAGGTAACAAGGTGATTGCACACACAGTGGTAAAACCTCACAGTTGGTAATGGTAATTAAAACCTATATAATATAAAAGATAAAAAATATCATGGTATAGTATGTTAACACAAATCAGAATGGTGAGATAACTTGGAACACTCACAAATTAAAGAGCCAGTTAGAAATTGGCTCTAGACTGTACAGGCATTTCATCAATCTCAGGTTGATGCAGGGTAGAATATTTCAAGTGCCAGGTCCCCCAGAAACGAGCAAAATTCCTTTAACCCCTTAAGGACCGCGGACATTTGAGGTACGTCCGACAATAAATGGTCATTAAGGACCTCATATGTCTGTGATAACTTTGAGCACTGGAAGCGATTGTGATCACTTCTAGCCACTCTGTGGGCATGCTGATGTCAATCATTGATTATGGGGATGTAGTATATGCACCTACACCGCAAACCCACCTTAATAAACGCAATACATTGTATAACTCGTTCTGCCAATTTGTGCTACAATGTAATTACAGGACCCCCCATTGTTACATGCTAAAATAACTATGTATTAACAAGGGACAGGTGGGCACACCTGATAAAACAGCTGTCACCATTTGGCTAGAAAAACTAATGAAAATAAGGGTGCTCACTCACAAAGCCCCATTTCCAAAAGGCTACTAATATAATTATGTAATACTAAAAGGAGGAGCCCACCGAGTAAAATACAAAAAAGTTTTATTTTACTAAAACACATATATAACAGGTATCAATAAAGGCATCATAGAGAGTCAAAATGCTCAAACATCTCTATCCAATATATAACCAATAACTGGAATCAAGGAAAAAAATATAGAAAAAACTGATTGATGATCAGCATTATCCAATTAGGGTGGTATACCCTCTTGTATAGAAAGACAGTATTATAATACCTGTATATATTGGTGAACAAAAAGATACATACCAAAAAACAAAGAATATGAGAAAAGGGTACAGACGTCAAATATAAAATAGCCCCCAACGTTTCGGCGTTATCAGCCTTTATCAAGGGAGCATGTGGTAAAGAGGACATAATAACCTTTATATACCAACATATATTAAACAAAAATGAAATACACCTAAATGAAATGGGTGGCCACCCATGAATAATTGGCACTCCCACAATCATAGTCACATGACTATGGTTGATAAGGTAACCAATAAACAAGACAAATATATCACTTCTCCAGACACATAAGCAATACGTATTGGATCAACAGGAAAAATGACAGAATAAATATAATAATAAAGAAACATATATGGGTAGAATGTCAGATACAAAAAAGAGGAAGTCATAAAGATAACAGATCCATATCATTAGTATCCTACTCATGTGAGAGGTCACCAACCTATACCTCAAAATAGTGTCTCCTTAGATAAACAGGAGAATCGAAGATTATTAAGAATCTGGGCACACCTGAAGCAACTCCGTTCATAATGAAGCCCAAGTGGAACGCATGTGCGTTCCATAATGGGGGAAGAAGAAGGGAGTTGGAACGCACATGCGTTCCACTATGATGAAGGACTCTAAACCGCGGCACACATCTGCCGGAAACCCGGCGGAAGCATACAAACACTCATGTGCCCTGAAAAAAAATAAAAGAGACACATAAGATCAGCAAATAGAACGTGTTCCACCATGCGGCTACACTTGTCCCAATGAAGGGATCGAAGTAGGAATGCGCTAACACAGCCGATCAGATAATCTGTTAGTAGAAAATATAGATACTATTATTGATGTAAATGAACTGCATTATAACTATGAGCTATGAACCTGTACAAGAAGAATTAAAGAAAAACAGACATCCAAATGTCATTCACCAGTATAAATATAAAATATAACCAAGTAAATAAAATAAGAAAAAAGAAAAAAGACAAATATGAGCAAAAAATAATCAAAACAATATGTAATTTAAGAAAAATAATAAAAAATAATAAATCATAAAGATAGTAATTAATAAAGGAACATATCCTGTCATATCAGTAAAGAAGTCCCTAGGTTATAGACTGAATTTATACATTTCTAATGAGTCACAGTCGTCGGACTCGTAACAGCTGGCTAAATGGTAAGCTTTGGATAATATTGGTGGGATGAAAAGAGTTGGCCTGTAGAAATGCAACCTTGTCAGTTGGTTTCTTAATCAAATCAAAAGTTAATCTTTCTTCAGTCCTACTTACCAGAACATCCAAAAAGTGTATGTTGGACACATCATGTTCCAGGGTGAATTGAATACTTGGGACAGATTGATCCAGATCCTGTTCAAATAATAATACATTTTCCTCCGTGCCATTCCAAGGGAAAAACACATCATCAATATAGCGGAGCCAAATAATGATGTGTTTGAACGAGGGGTGCGTGTACTTCGTTTCAGAAGCCGAATACCACTGAGCGACCTGGAGATCTGGAGGTGGAGGAAGCTTTTGGGGTTAAACCATTTGGGAGTGGTTTAACCCCTTGAGGAAAGAGAGAACCCAGGGGCCTCCCCTGGCATTATAGCATTTTCATTTAGATGAAGTTGTTATGGTGACCAGAATGTTGCTTAAAGGAACACTATAGCGTCAGGAATAAAAACATGTATTCCTGACACCATAGTTGTGAAAACACCATCCTGGCATTATGTGATAATGACTATGCCCCTCCCCTTCATGGCACTGTTGAAGGGACCAAGCATGGATGTCATTACAATTATGAAAATATAAGAAAGTATGAAACAAATGAATCTGAAAAATAAGCAATGAAGGAAAATCCATTCAAAGATCATCAAAAAATGCACTAATACAAAAAAATCTTAAATTTTATGGTGTGCATGCTTTAATTAATGCTGTAACTTGTGAAGACTCTTCAAAGTGACATACTTCCATAATAATGCAAAGAAAAAACAAATAAAATATGCCAGGAAAAGCTAGCACTCCAAATCCAAAAAGAAAGGTTTATTCCACAGAGTACATAAACAAACAGGGAAGAAAAAAAGCCCCAAAAATCTTTCTTGCATATTTTGGACCGCTTCAACCCAAGTCGCTGAGGCTTGAGTGGGGTCTCTCTGGAGTTTTTCCACCAAACCAAACTGCAGCTTTCCTTCCAGGCAGGTAACATCCACTCTGCCAATACCTCTGCAGCACGTCTGTCTGCAATGTGATTGCTCTTGTCATTATAAATACACGTTCAGCTCTCTGGCCCTAATTGATTGGTCCCAGGGCTAGAGGGATCATGCAGCAGGCAACAGGTACAACAACTTTGTGGCTGGCATTTAAAAAAAATCCACACAAGACACAAAGTTCAAAATGGAACAAACATGCAAAGCTTTATTTTTACTTGTGACTAGCTCAAGTTTATGTTCATTACATAAAGCTTACAGTGACATACATTTAAATAAATACATAAAATCAAATTATGAGAAGAAACATACAGGCACTCATAAAAACACATAGACATAATAACCCCATCGCGACAGCAGACGTATCAGGTACGTCCGACAAAAAACGGTCTTTAATCCCTTAAGGACACATGACATGTGTGACATGTCATGATTCCCTTTTATTCCTGGAGTTTGGTCCTTGAGGGGTTAAGGACTGCGGACCTATCAGGAAAGTCTGCGGGCATGGGGCGTCCCCATGGGGGGGCAAGGGGGCCCCTGGATTTTTCAGCTTGTGCTGCTATTTTTGGTTTCAGTGTGAGAATACAGAGCAATCCAGGCGCCAGCCAATAGGTGGAGCTATGAATGCAGGGGAGCAGCACAGAGGAAGCCTACAGATCAGGTAAGTGAAGGATGGGGGGGGCAAAGACAGCATTGAGGAAGGTAAAGTAGAAGGAGCAGAAATTAGCAGAAAGGTTCTGCAAGGGGCAGGAGGGGTCAGCAAGGAATAGAAAGGGGCAGCAAGAAGCAGGAAGGGGTTTGCAAGGTTTGCAAGGAGCAGGAGGGTAAAGTAGAAGGAGCAGCAAGGAGTAGGATGGGTCAGCAAGGAGTAGAAAGGGTCTGCAAGGGGCAGGAGGGGTCAGCAAGGAGTAGGAAGAGGCAGCAAGGAGAAGGAAGGGTCTGCAAGGAGTCGGATGAGGCAGCAAGGAGCAGGAAGGGTCTGCAAGGAGCAGGAGGGGTCAGCAAGGAGAAGGAGGGGTCAGCAAGAAGTAGGAATGGTGTGCAAGGAGCAAGAGGGGTCAGCAAGGAGTAGGAAGAGGCAGCAAGAAGCAGGAATGGTGTGCAAGGAGCGGGAGGGGTCAGCAAGAAGTAGGAATGGTCTTCAAGGAGCAAGAGGGATCAGCAAGGAAAAAGGGGTAGGAAAGGTTTGCAAGGAGCAGGAGGGTAAAGTAGAAGGAGCAGCAAGGAGCAGGAGGTGTCAGCAAGAAGCAGGAAGGGTCAGCTAGGAGTAGAACGGGTCTGCAAGGGGCAGGAGGGGTCTGCAAGGGGCAGGAGGGGTCTGCAAGGAGTAGGAAGAGGCAGCAATGAGCAGGAGGGGTCAGCAAGGAGCAAGAAGGGTCAGCAAGGAGTAGGAAGGGTCAGCAAGGAGCAGGAAGGGGCAGGAAGGAGAAAGAAGAGGCAGCAAGGAACAGGAAGGGGCAGAAAAAAATCAGATGGAGCACAAAGGTAAAGTAGGAGAATGAACAGAAAGGGTCAGCAAGGGGCTGCCAGAAGCTGGAAGGGTCAGAAAGAAGCAGGAAGGGTCTGCAAGGAGAAGGAAGGGTCTGCAAGGAGCAGAAAGGGATCAGAAAGAGAAAGGAGCAGAAGGGCGCAAAATAAGCAGAACGTAAAACATTTTAATGAATCGGGAACTAGCGATTGGCTTAGAGCGTCAGCTGACCACTATAGCCAATCAGCGGCACCCATGCCTGACGTCAATCTGCACTTCCTGACACTCCGTTTCAGAAGCCGACTACCACTGAGCGACCTGGAGATCTGGAGCTGGAGGTAAACCATTTGAGAGCGGTTTCACCACTTAAAGGAAAGAGCGCCCAGAGGCCTCTTTGCATCATAGCATTTTCATTTAGATTAAGTTGTTATGGTGACCAGAATGTTCCTTTAATTTGATTAAAGGAACACTATAGTGTCAGGAATACAAATATATATTCCTGACACCATAGTTGTGAAAACGCTATTCACCCTGGCATAATGTGAAAATGAATATGCTCCTCCCCTTCATGACACTGTCAAAAAGGGGCCAAGCATGGATGTCATTACAATTATTAACCCTTAATAGGGAACACATAGGATGGGCAGCAGCATTGCAACCTAGCTGTGTGATACAAAAGTGAATATAAATACAAATAAACTAGTCCTGCGCTCCAACTCCCATTACTCCTGGGCAGTAGCAATGACCATAGTACACATCAGCCAAAATACATATAGTAAAAAACAAAGAAAAAAGTTACCTGTGCTCTTTCCATATCCCTATGTATTTTTAAACAATTGGAGGTTTTAATTACCTCCAATGGCCATGAGAGGGTAAGCCCACCTGCCACATCAAGGCAGACCTCTTAGGTGGGTCCTAACTCTAACCATTTGCCCTGCTTCCTTGAGCTTCTGGCAAAAATATCTCTAATGAGACAGAAAGGGGTATTTTTATATACATCCCTACATGCTTATTCAGGGCCACCATCAGAAATTTTAGGGCCTCTGACACAGCTCAAGATCTGGGCCCCCTGGGCCAGCCCCGAGTCTGCCCACAAGGATGAAGTGTTTGTGTGTGTGTGTGTGTGTGTGTGTATAGTGGATGTAGAATGAGTGTCATGGATGCAGTGTGTATAGTGGATGCAGATTGTACGTTTTGTGTAATGCATGTAATGTTTGTATGCATGTATTATATGCAGAGTGTGTGTGTAGTGAATGTAGGTGTGTATAGTGAATGCAGAATATGTGTTTTTTAGTGGATGTAGTGTGTGTACAGTGAATGGAGAGTGTGTGTTTTTGAAGTGGATGTAGTGTGTGTACAGTGAATGCAGTGTGTATTTATGTAGTGGATGTAGTGTTTTTGTAGTGAGTGCAAAGTGTGTATAGTGCATGTAGTGTGATTGTGGTGAATGCAATATGTGTATAGTGAATGTAGTGTGTTTGCAGCGAGTGCAAAGTATGTATAGTGATTGTAGTGAGTGCAAAATGTGTGTAGTTTGTGTAGTGTGATTGTAGTGAATGCAAAATGTGTATAGTGAAAGTAGTGTGATTGTAGTGAATGCAGAGTGTGTATAGTGAATGCAGTGTTTGTAGTGAGTGCAAAGTGTGTTTAGTAAATATAGTGTGTTTGTAGTGAGTGCAACGTGTGTATAGTGAATGTAGTGTGTGTGTGTGTAGTGCAGTGTGTTTAGTGAATGTAGTGTGTGTAGAGCAGAGTGTGTTTAGAGAATGTAGTGTGTGTGTAGTGCAGAGTGTGTTTAGTGAATGTAGTGTGAGTGTGTGCAGTGCAGTGTGTGTTTAGTGAATGTAGTGTGTGTGTGTAGTGCAGAGCGTGTTTAGTGAATGTAGTGTGTGTGTGTGTGTGTAGTGCAGAGTGTGTTTAGTGCAGTGTGCTTAGTGAATGTAGTGTGTGTGTTTAGTGAATGTAGTGTGTGTGTAGTGCAGAGTGTGTTTAGTAAATGAAGTGTGTGTGTGTAGTGCAGAGTGTGTTTAGTGAATGTAGTGTGTGTTTAGTGCAGAGTGTGTTTAGTAAATGAAGTGTGCGTGTAGTGCAGAGTTTGTTTAGTGAATGTAGTGTGTGTGTGTTTAGTGAATGTAGTGTGTGTGTAGTGCAGAATGTGTTTAGTAAATGAAGTGTGTATGTAGTGCAGAGTGTGTTTAGTGAATATAGTGTGTGTGTATGTAGTGCAGAGTGTGTTTATTGAATGTATTGTGCTTGTAAGGATGCAGTGTTTGTGTAAAGTAGGGGAAGGGGATTATTTAAAAAAAAATATTTGTGTATATTTAAAATTAAAATGTTATTCCCCCCTCCCTGGTTCTTACCTTGCCAGGGAGGGGGGAGATCGCATTCCCTGGTGGTCCGGTGGAGAGAGCCAGTCACGTTACATTGCAGAGGGGGGCCCAGCAGCACACACTGTCTTCCTTTCCAGTTCCTCTCTGACGAACTCTCGTGAGACCGGGCTGCGTGCTGTGCGGAGCATTGCCATGGTAACCTGTGGCGACGCTCTGGCGGCCTCTGGAGAGGTAGAAAGAGAGGAGCTGGAAGGAGGATATAGTGTGCTGCTGGGCCCCTTCTGCAATTTACAGGTAGGGGGGCCCTCAGTGCACAGATATATAGCGAAATTCGCTATATATTTGTGCACATAAGGAATGTGGGGCTCAGACTGCCAGAGCAGTCCAAGCCCCCAGGACCGGCGGGCCCATGACAACCGTTATGGTTGTCATGCCCTGATGGCGGCCCTGTGCTTATTAACCCTTAATAGGGAACACATGGGATGGGCAGCAGCATTGCAACCTAGCTGTGTGATACAAAAGTGAATACAAATACAAAGAAACTAGTCCTGCGCTTTTATATACATATTTATATCAAAATACACTTAGAATGAAATTATATATATATATATATATATATAAATATATATATATATTTATTTATGTATATATAAATACATAAAAATAATACAAAATATACATATGTCCACATACATATTTATATAAATAATTTCATAAATATACACGTAGACTTCAAATATATGACTATGTATATATATTTAAATTCTTCATGCATATTTATGTAATATTTTTACATAATTAAGTAATTTTATTGATTACAATTTGGGGGAACGGCCTGACAACCCCTAATCAAAGGTCCGGAAAATTTAATTTGCTAGCACTATATTTAACTTTCCAAGACACCCTAAAACCTGTACATGGGGGGTACTATTTTACTCGGCAGTCTTCGCTGAACACAAATATTAGTGTTTCAAAACAGTAAAACATATCATCGCAATGATATTGTCAGTGAAAGTGATTTTTTTGTTGCATTTTTCATACACAAATGGCACTTTCACTGATGATATCATTGTTGTAATACGTTTTACTGTTGTGAAACACTAATATGTGTTCAGCGAAGTCTCCCGAGTATAACTGTACCCCCATGTACAGGTTTTATAGTACAAAAGTGATGAGTGGAGCAAAGTTTTATAGTGTTTTGGAAAGTTACAGGATGAAATATAAGGCATTTTTTTCACATAGAAGTTTGCCAGATTGGTTATGTTGCCTTTGAAAACGTATGGTAGCCCAGGAATAAGAATTACCCTCATGGTGGCATACCATTTGCAAAAGAAGACAACCCAATCTATTGCAAATGGGGTATGTTCAGTCTTTTTTAGTAGTCAGTCACAAACACGGGTAAAAATTTGCATTCATAATAGTTTTTTGCATTTTTAACAGACAAACAAATATAGATGCTAGCTTTGGCCAGTATTTGTGACTACATGGCTACTAAAAAGACTGGACATACCCCATATTGAATACCCTGGGTTGTCTACTTTTCAAAAATATATGGTTTGATGGGCGTAAATTACATTGTCCGGTTTCAAAAATGTTCCAAATAGGACATGGGTGCATGATGACTAGCTGTGAAAATTCCATGTTGGAAAACTGGAATGAGCACCCTCCAAATAAGGTCTTTTAGCCCCCAGAGAACTCGACACACCTATACATGGGTGGTATCACTGTACTCAGGAGATGTTGCCAAACACATATTGGGATGTTCTTTGGCATTAACCCTTAAAGTTTTCAATACATGTATTCCTAAATCGCTATGTGTGTCAAAAAAATCACCAATTATTATTTTTTATTTTAAATTTGGCATAGATTGGTGGTAAAATGGGTGCATTAAAAGAGTCAAAATATCCCAAGTTTAATACCTTAGGTTGTCTTATTTAAAAATATATATACATTTGAAGGGTTATTCAGAGGAAAAAAATGGTTTGGAAATAGCAAAGTGCTACTTGTACTTATGGCCCTATAACTTTCCAAAAAAAAGCTAAGAACATGTTAACATTGGGTATTTCTAAACTCAGGACAAAATTTATAAACTATTTAGCAAGGCTGTTTTTTGGCGGTTGTAGATGCGAAACAGATTTTGGGGGTCAAAGTTTGAAAAAGTGTGGGTTTTTTACATTTTTTCATCATGTTTTATAATTGTTTTTATAGTAAATTATATGATATGAAAATAATGATATCGTTAGAAAGACCATTTAATGGCGAGAGCAATGGTATAATATGTGTGGGTACAGTAAATGAGTAAGAGGAAAATTACAGCTAAACACAAACACTGCAGAAATGTAAAAAGAGCCGTGGTCCTTAACGGTAAGATAATTTAAAAACGGTCTGGTCTCTAAGGGGTTATTAAAGGGGCAGGGAACACAATAACTAACATGAAATATCTCTCCTGCCTACAGAAACCATAATATGAAAATCTGCCTGAATGTGCAAATTAACAAGCATTGCTATGCAGGTAGTGCATGTTGCTGTTGATACAGGCTCCACTGCTACAGGTTCAGCTGTACAGGCTTCACAGTCAAATCCACCTAGTTGGTAGCAAGCACCAGCAGGACAGGAGAGTACACAAAACACAAATCATGCTCTGTCACTTAGTTTGCCTTTTTTACCTAAATAGATTACTTTTCTTCAAAATGTTGTTGTCCGTTGTGTCATTTAAAATTGATCTCTGTGCTGAGCTTCAGTTAGCTAGTTACAATATTAGATGTAGTGCATTGCACATATTACTACAGAATTTTGAACAGCAGGAGTTTGGAATAAGCAGATGTTTACTTCTTATAATTTATTATGATGTCGGAATTTGTATTGAAATGTGATGTCTGTATCTGTTTTTCGTTGTTTTTTTTAACTCAGAAAAAGTTATTCTCTATTTTGCATAAGAAAATTGTTAATTTGAATGGAAAAAATTGACATTAATATTATCATGCACTAATGCAGCAACGCCTTACAAAGTGATTACAAGTCTGCTTTAAGATGGAAAAATGGTTTGCAAAAGGCACAAGCAAAGAGATCAAAAACATGTAAAAGTATTAGTGTCTTTAGATAATGATTTTTTATGAACTTGATAGTTCAGAATTTCTCAAGTTGGTAATTTAGGTTTGATAAACACCTTCTTTTGTAGGTCAGAAAGTGATAGAATTCTAAAATATAATTATATTGTGAAAGGTTCAAGGCACTGTAGTGGTTATGTTCCCAGACATGTCCTGGCACCTTCCCCCCCATTGTAAATAGTAAAACCATTTTAGACTGGATTGACTTTTACCTAGGGTTCACCGGGCATCACTCCTTGCCTTCAGTATAGCTTGCAGAGTGTCAGGATTACTGTTTGATCCAGCACGTAGAACTGTACAGCACGGATGACAAATAAGTAACATATTACCGGTCCTTAGAATGGCCGGATTTAACGTACAAAGAATAGTCAAAAATACTAGCCGAGGTCAGGGAACACAGAAAGGGACACAGCGATGAGGAAAGCCAGGAGTCAGGATACCAGAATATAGAGAAGTCAATAAACAAAGCCAAAGTCAAAAACCAGGTAGAAAACTATAAACAGGAACGCGCTCTCGGACAACCACAAGGGAAACCACGACAGGGCACTGAGCAGGCTGAGAACTGGGCCTAAATACCCCTCCTTTCTTTCTGATAGGCTGTAACCGGCCTTTGACCCCAAAGTCAGTTACCAGGTTTCATTTGCATAATTGCTGCTCAGCATTAACCCTTCTGTGGATTAGGTTGCTGCTCGGCACAACTTTTCCTGTGTGGACAGTAAATGTCATTAACCACTTTTCTATAAGTGGATGAATACATGAGACCAGGTTTCATTTGCACAATTACTGCTCAGCATTAAACCTTCTGTGGATTAGGTTGCTGCTCGGCACAACTTTTCCTGTGTGGACAGTAAATGTCATTAACCACATTTCTATAAGCGGATGAATACGTGACATTACCCCCCACCTGAAGAACTCCCACCGGGCGGACAGGACCAGGCTTGAGAGGAAATTTAGCGTGAAAAGCACGGATCTTACGGCCCGCATGCAGGTCAGGAGCCGAAACCCAAGAACGATCATCAGGACCGTAACCTTTCCAAACAACCAAGTACTGTAAAGTGCCCCGAGAAAACCTAGAATCCACGATAGAAGATACCTCATACTCTTCCTGACCACCCACCACCACCGGAGGGGGAGGAACACAAGGAACAGTATATCTATTGCAGACAAGAGGTTTGAGTAAGGACACATGAAAAGTGTTGGGAATCCCTAAAGATGCAGGAAGAGCCAGAGAGTAAGACACTGGATTGATCCTACGAAGCACTCTATAGGGACCAAGGAATCTGGGGGCAAACTTCATGCTAGGGACCTTAAGCTTGATGTTGCGAGATGACAACCAAACCCGGTCCCCCACTTGGTACACCGGGTTGGCACTCCTACGCTTATCAGCAAAATATTTGAAGCGTTCAGCAGCAGCCCCTAGAGCAGTTTGAACCTTAACCCAGGTATCCCGAATGGAGGCCAGACGCTCATCCAGAGCAGGAATGGCAGTATCAGAAAATACCGCAGGGAGAACCGTAGGATGCCTACCATTATTGACAAAAAATGGACTGTGCCCAGAGGAGTCATGAACAGCATTGTTTCTAGCGAACTCGGCCCACGGGAGTAGTTCGGACCAATTGTCTTGTGTGCTATTAATAAAACAACGCAAATAAACTTCTAATGACTGGTTAGCCCTCTCAGCTGTACCATTGGTCTGTGGATGGTAGGAGGAGGAGAAGGAGAGATCAATCCCCAATTGTTTACTGAACGCCCTCCAGAACCTGGACACAAACTGAGAGCCCCTATCAGACACAATATTGTGGGGGATGCCATGCAAACGGACAATTTCACGTATGAAAATTAGGACCAAATCTTGCGAAGATGGCAACTTCTTGAGAGGAATGAAGTGAGCCATCTTAGAAAATCGGTCTACAACCATGAGAATAGTAGTGAACCCAGCAGAGCTAGGAAGCTCAACAATAAAGTCCATGGATAAGTGGGACCATGGAATCTCAGGAACAGGAAGAGGCTGCAACAGGCCACAAGGAAGTGCATGAGTCACCTTAGAAACTGCACACACAGAACATGCCTGCACATACTCCTTTACATCTTTCCTGAGTGAATCCCACCAAAATGATCTAGTGATCGCGGCAGTGGACTTATTGATGCCCGGGTGTCCAGCAGTTATATTGTCATGGAACACTTTCATGATATTAACCCTTTCACATAGGGGAACGAACAGTTTATCACACGGTTTACCACTGGGCGCCTGAGGCTGGGCCTCCAGTATGGTGCCAAGCAGTGGAGAAGACAGTGAGAGGACAGTAGTGGCAATAATACACTCTGGTGGAATAATAGGAGATGTCACCTGTTCCGGAGCTGACTCATTATCAAATTGCCTGGACAAGGCATCAGCCTTGGTATTTTTAGAACCAGGTCTATAAGTAATGAGAAAGTTAAAACGTGAAAGGAATAGTGACCATCTAGCCTGTCTGGAAGACAAACGTTTGGCATCCCCTATATATGCCAGATTTTTGTGGTCGGTTATGATCAACAGGGGGTCCTTGGAACCCTCCAAAAGATGTTGCCACTCCTTGAGGGCAAGAATAATGGCTAACAGTTCTCTATTGCCAATATCATAGTTGCGCTCAGCAGGAGACATCTTTCTGGAGAAGTAGCCACAAGGATGCAATGGTGTTCCCTGGCTTTCTCTCTGAGAGAGAACAGCCCCTACCCCTGTCTCGGATGCATCAACCTCCAATATAAAAGGTTTACTAGTGTCGGGATGTTTTAGTATGTCCGCAGAGGCAAATCTTTGTTTAAGAGTCTCAAAAGCATTCACAGCCTCTTTGGACCATACCGTGCTACTAACCCCTTTGCGAGTCATATTTGTGATTGGGGCTATTACAGAAGAAAATCCCTTGATGAATCTTCTGTAATAGTTGGCAAAACCAATAAACCTTTGAATGGCTTTTAAACCAGAGGGTAATGGCCAGTGTAGTACAGCCTCTAGTTTTTTAGGATCCATTTGAAATCCCGATGCAGAGATGTTGTAACCCAAAAAGTGGACTTCAGGCTGGTCAAATATGCACTTTTCTAATTTGCAATAAAGTTTATTTTTCAACAACGTCTGCAGAACCTGTTTCACATGGGAGTGGTGAGTCTGAAGATCAGGGGAATACACCAAAATATCGTCCAAATAAACCAAGACAAATGAGTAAATGAATTCCCTGAGTACATCATTTATAAAGTCTTGGAATACGGCCGGGGCGTTGCATAACCCAAATGGCATTACCAGATATTCATAGTGTCCACTACGGGTATTAAATGCCGTCTTCCACTCATGATTCTCTTTAATTCTAACCAAATTGTAAGCGCTCCTAAGGTCAAGCTTAGTAAATACTTTAGCTCCCTGAAGTCTATTGAACAATTCGGAAATGAGTGGGATAGGGTATGCATTTTTTACAGTGATTTTATTAAGTGCCCTGTAGTCTATGCAAGGGCGTAACTCACCACACTTTTTCACAACAAAAAATAATCCTGCACCAGCTGGTGAGGATGTCTTTCTTATGTGCCCTTTGCTCAAGGATTCTTTGATGTATTCCTCCATTATTTTACTCTCCTGGCGAGATAAGGCATAAACTGCCCCCTTAGGTGGCATAGCACCTGGAAACAGGTTAATGGCACAGTCATATGCTCTGTGGGGAGGCAATACATCAGATTGAGCCTTGTTAAACACCTCCTGAAGTTCTCGGTATTGTATGGGAACTCCAGGAGTTTGGGGAGTGGTAGTGGGAAGGTCAATAGTATCCAATCTCTTTAGTACTGGTTTTATACATCTCCCCATACACTCTTTACCCCATTCTAATATCTCCCCATTAGCCCAGTCAATATAGGGATTGTGCTTACTCAGCCACGGAAACCCTAATATGATAGGACATGATGGAGAAGTAATAACCTGAAACGTCATCTCCTCCCTATGGGAGGCCCCAATGGAGATCGTAATAGGGACAGTTTCGTGGGTTATAAGCGGTTGTGTGAGTGGTCTACCATCAATAGCCTCTACAGCTAGCGGCGTAGGTCTCTCCCTGACCGGTATCTCATTACCCCTAATAAACTGGACATCAATAAAATTTCCAGCAGCACCTGAGTCCATTAGGGCACTGCAAGAAAACTTCTTGTTATCAAGGGAAATAGATACCTCAAGGAGGAATCTACTTTTGTTTTTGTTAGAGGACAACTCCATCACACCTAAGATCTGTCCCCTTAAGGTTCTTAGGTGCGGAAGTTTTCCGGACGCACTGGACAATTAGTTATCATATGTCCCTTTCTACCGCAATATAGGCATAACCCCTCCCTTCTCCTATACTGTTTTTCGGCCTCTGACAGTCTAGTGACCCCCAACTGCATAGGTTCGGGTTCGGACTGTACAGGGAGGTTAGACAAAACAGGTTTAGAGAATTGAGGTGCTAGGGACATAGCCGTACGTCTGGTCTTGCTTCTGGTGACTTCTCTGAGTCTTAACCTATTATCAATATGCATGACAAACGTAATAAATTCGTTAAGACTCTTAGGTAATTCTTTAGCGGCTATCTCATCTAGTATAGTCTCTGAGAGACCCTTTTTAAATGCTGAGATTAACCCATTGTTAGTCCAGTCTACCTCGGAAGCTAAGGTACGGAATTCAATAGCATAATCCGAGATAGACCGTTTACCTTGTCTGATGTGCATTAGGGCAGTGGAGGCGTCATCCTCTCTACCCAATGGCTCAAACGTGAGCTTGAATTCGGCAAGGAATTCCTGGTAATTATGAGCTATGCTCCAATTACTCTCCCACAACGGATTAGCCCAGGCAAGGGCCTTGCCCTTTAATTGATTCATTAGATAACCAATTCTTGCTCTGTCTGTGGGGAATGACCCTGGTGAGGCCTCAAAATGGTACTCCACCTGATTAAGAAAACCCCTGCATTCCTGGATATTGCCATCAAATTGTAGGGATTGTGATAAGGAGATGCTAGGAGTCATATTAACAGTGGGTGGAGGTACACAGGGTAGAGGTGCTATAGGAGGAGATGCTGCAGATGCTCCGTTCTAGCGAGAAGCGTACTTAAAGCCTGAGTGAATTGATCCATGCGGTGATCATTCTCCTCTAATTTCCTCTCGCAAGCAGCTATGTGCTGACACAGTTCTACAGGATCTATGGCCATGTCGTAATGTCAGGATTACTGTTTGATCCAGCACGTAGAACTGTACAGCACGGATGACAAATAAGTAACGTATTACCGGTCCTTAGAATGGCCGGATTTAACGTACAAAGAATAGTCAAAAATACTAGCCGAGGTCAGGGAACACAGAAAGGGACACAGCGATGAGGAAAGCCAGGAGTCAGGATACCAGAATATAGAGAAGTCAATAAACAAAGCCAAAGTCAAAAACCAGGTAGAAAACTATAAACAGGAACGCGCTCTCGGACAACCACAAGGGAAACCACGACAGGGCACTGAGCAGGCTGAGAACTGGGCCTAAATACCCCTCCTTTCTTTCTGATAGGCTGTAACCGGCCTTTGACCCCAAAGTCAGTTACCAGGTTTCATTTGCATAATTGCTGCTCAACATTAACCTTTCTGTGGATTAGGTTGCTGCTCGGCACAACTTTTCCTGTGTGGACAGTAAATGTCATTAACCACTTTTCTATAAGCGGATGAATACATGAGACCAGGTTTCATTTGCACAATTACTGCTCAGCATTAAACCTTCTGTGGATTAGGTTGCTGCTCGGCACAACTTTTCCTGTGTGGACAGTAAATGTCATTAACCACATTTCTATAAGCGGATGAATACGTGACACAGAGGAGCTTACAATCTTTTGGAAAAAAATTTATAGTATGCTTGCACTCTTTCAAACCAATGGTGCAGGTATACAAACATAGAAACATAGAATGTGACGGCAGATAAGAACCATTCGGCCCATCAAGTCTGCCCAATTTTCTAAATGCTTTCATTAGTCCCTGGCCTTATCTTACAGCTAGGATAGCCTTATGCCTATCACACACATGCGTAAACTCCACTGTGTTAATCTCTACCACCTCAGCTGGAAGGCTATTCCATGCATCCACTACCCTTTCAGTAAAGTAATACTTCCTGATATCAGGGTCACCCTCCAGAGATCTCACAATAAACACCCATTTTACATCACAAGCGTGCAGCCCCGGATTCACCCGATACCTCCCTATCTCCTTACCTTCTGGACAGACCTTCGAACCATGCAAAGGGACAGTAGGACAGTAGTTGACCAAATATGCAGCAATCCAATAAGAATTAATCTTGGACCTTCATACAGGAGTTTATTCTACTGAAGAATTGCATGTTTCTTTTTTTCTTTCTACCACAGAATGGGTGAGACTGTTCATAAGACCTATCAGTGACTTATATTTATTGCTTATTTTGAATTTTTTCATATTTTTTTTTCAATTTTTTAAAAATAATATTAATTTTAATTTTTACTGAATATCCATGGAATGCATTATTTCCAACTAGGAACTTTTTACATTTTCATGCTGTGTATACACCATTACAGTACAGAGTCTTTAACCATAACTTGTGGTATTGATTTCTCCTGAGCTAAGTCATACAGTGCATGGTTAACTAGCGGTAGAGTCCAACAGTAAACAATTCTGAAAGATCCAGTTCAAAGGCTTTTATTAATATTGTTTGGACTGCACACAGACACACTGAGGTGTAAGAGATATAGTAGTTTAATGTCATTTTAATTAATTAGTTTGTTTTAGTTAAACAAAATCACAAAACAAGAAAAGGCTATGAATCAGGGATTAATATGCTACTATAAATTGACACCTCGGCTGCTATCCTAAACTAACAAGAGTGCCTAAGTGCACATTTATAACATAGTCAAAAGGAACAGGATGTGCCAAAATAATAATTACAAAATTTAATAGACAATATCAAATAACAGTAATGGGATGTCTCAGAAGATTAACTGTTCTGGTAAGGCTAGTAGAATGTTGTCGCAATAAAATTACTAGTATTCCTCATAAAAGCACAAAGAAAATTATCATTTGTAAATACCAAAAAAAAAAAAAAAGGACAGGCATAGTATAATATGGAAGTGTTCTTTGCATTTTTCACACAAAAAATGCACTGGCTTGTGCAAGGAGATCCAATGCCACAACATATAAATGTGGACACACCTGCTTCATGCCATTTTTTATAGAAAATGTTTGTGCATCAGTGTTAATTTTGTCGACTAACCATTTTAGTCAGAATTTAGTCGTCAACAATTTTTGAGATTCGGTCGACTAAAACTAGACTAAAACAACTCAGATGACTAAGGACGGATAAACCTATAGTGTTAAAATCATCCACAGATCTGGTGTGATTAAATTCAAATACGTATCTCCGGTATTGATACAAATGCTTTTAAATACAGTCCCAGAGTAGTGAGTCAAAAATCCTTTGTCAAAGTAAAACAATCATGCACATCTTCCACGTAAGGAACCAATACACTGCTTTATTGCCAAAACACTGACTGGATGATGTTTCCACAGAATAGAACAACGTCAATGTGTTTCATCCAATAGGACGTTATCAAGATGTTAAAATACAGCAGTGCCTGTCTTCTGATCTATTTTAAAGCCCACATCAAAAGAACACTGATGCAAATCAGGGGAGGGAAAAATAATTAGCATGGTTAAAAATAAATACTTTATTAATTAAAAATAACAAATGGGAAAAATAAAAACATCAAAAACTAAAATACACAAAGAATAGTTTGTGTCTCTTTCATATTCAAGAATATTCAAAAATATTAATAAAATTAAACCTTAAATCAAGCCCTATATCAAAGCTAGAAAAATTACTATACTTTTAACACTTTTGGGGTCAGGGTATCCAACAAATGCATCCAGTTGGATTCTATTGAAATCAATTTCTTTATCCTCTTGTCATGATCTTACTAGGAGGAATCTATACCCATAATATTTAAACGTGAGGGGTCACTACTGTGATGAATGTGTGGTAATTAAGATTCTTATTTAAAATAACGAATTAGTGCTCACTACGGATTTTTTTTTTTAGTGTGTTTAGTTACATAAATGTCTTTCTGACATACTGCAACCTTTAACCACAAGTACATAAGTACACAACATACTTTCTATTACAGGTAAACCTTTGTGCTATAATATGTTAAAACAAATTAGAATGGGAAGAAAATGTTTTAGCACCTTAATATGAAAACTGCTTGTCAAAAATGCAAGTGCCCACATTTAAATGGACATTACAGTCACCAGAACCACTACAGCTTAATGTAAGCACTGTAAATACTGCCTTTTCAGAGAAAATTACATTGCTGGCTAGTAAAACCTCTACATGCAGTCACTATGAAGGCCTATAGAGGAGCTTCCTAGCCTCGTGCAACACCTATGTTCAGCCCCTCCATGCTCGGCATTGCTGAGCATACCCAATAGAGATGCACTGACTCAAAGCATCTCTTTGAGGAGATGCTGATTTGGAGCAGTGCAACGTTTTGCCCTCATGTGCAGTAGCCTCTAAATGCTTTCCTATGGGAAAGAATTTGATGAGATCATCAAGATTGATAATCTCAGCCATAGAGGCAGGCTAGCTGTGGCAAGATTAGTGCAGCGGTGGAAAAAAAAATATGTTTAAAAACCTTTAATCTCCACAGAGAGGGGGGCTGGGGAGCTAAATATGTTTTCCAACACTATATTGTGAAAAATATGTATATGTATTCTTGACACTATAGTGTTCCTTTAAAATGCCCTATTGGTCTTATATGCACCCAATTTAACAATTACCAGATTTTGCAATTCAGGCACCGTATGGATTCCAGCTGGTTTGAATTCTGCTGGACAGCTGAGATCTGGACAATGAAGCAGGTTAGGGCAAATCCGCTAAATATTTAAAACTAGTGATTAGGCAGCCATTACTGCCCAATCACTAGAAGAACTCCATTCCATTTGGATGCACACTGTTAAATAACAGGGGAGGGGGAAATAGTCCCTCTGTACCTATCACCAGGATCAAAATAAAAAATGTGGGCTAGACAGATAACTATGCACCCCTCTGTGTGGCCAGAAAAAGGGGGCACATCTTAATGTTCCACCTTCTCTCCACCCATGGTCAGCAGGTGAGGCTATTATAATGTAAGGGGGGTGTTAGTTTTTTACCCCAGTCCCCACTTATTAGTGGCAGGTGGGATCCCTAATTATAATATTCATAATAGTCATAGTGCAAAATCTAGTGTGTGTCCCAGCCTTACTCACGGGTGATAGCTGGGAGCTCTAAATATATATATACAGTAGAGGTGGACCTGCCATTGTCCACCCCCCAATTAGTGGTGTGGCTACCTACCTGCTCCCTTGAGTGGCTAGTGGCTCCTAAACTCATAGCCACCCCCATTAAAATGAAATAACCTTAACTACTTCCCCTACATAGATTATAGTAAGACGAGCCCATTAAAACTAAACCTGTAACATAAAAAATTATACTTACCATCAAAAGTCTTCTATCTCATTTTTTCTTTAGCCCCACAAAAAGCCAAATTAAAATTGAAACTGTACTAATAACACATACCGTGACGCACTAGCTTACACATCATATGAAAACCATATAAAGGATATCCCCACTATGTAAAATCTGTGCTTTTTGCTTGGCATAGATTTTTTTTTTTTTATTGCATGGTCCTGTTTTTTTTCTCTTTTTTTTTAGATTTAAAAAAAAAAAATGTTTTTACTTGTTGAGTTGCTGTAGTATATAGACCCTATCTGCTGGCCAGGACGGGAGCAGGGGGACATTTTTAATATTTTTTTGGGGCGTGAGGTAGGGGTACATTTTTTTATTAAATCTGCTAAATATTTAAAACTAGAGATTGGGCAGCCATTGCTGCCCAGTCACTAGAAGAACTCTGTTCCATTTGAATGCACACTGTTAAATAACAGAGGAGGGGGAAATAGTCCCTCTGAACCTATCACCAGGATCATCGGGTGGGGAATTTAAAAATAAATGGGTTGAGATTTGGTTTCTTTAAGATGGGTACTACAGTAGCATGTTTAAGGACAGCAGGAACAGTGCCAGAAGAAAGAGAGCAGTTGAAGATGTGTGTTAGGGAGGTCACAAGACAAGAGGGATCTGATAAGGTGATATGGGGCACCATTGTGACATGCTAAAAGAACTAAACTGGCTGTCGCTGGAATCCAGATGCACCCTTCATCTTTCCAGCCTTGTGTTTAAGAGCTTTTCTGGGAAACTCCCACCCTACCTGAACAAAATGCTCTCCTCAGCTGTTCCCACCTCCTATAACCTCCAATCCAGAACCAACACTTTATTTAGTCTACCTCAATACAAAAAGAAAGCAGCCTGATCCTCCTTCTCCTACAGAGCGCTGCAATTGTGGAACGACCTCCCGCACAATTTAAAATCTTCCCTAAGCCTAAAGTCCTTTAATAGATCCCTCTCTACATACCTCAAAACAGAATGCACCTGTCATGGTTTATTATATATTTCCTACCTGTTCTATGTAAAATTTTGTATATATTGTGTATTAATATTGTTTTTATATTTTATTGTACCTTAATGTAACAATGCAATGATTTGTGGACCTACCTGAAAATGACATACTTGAAAATGAGAGAAATCTCAATGTATCTTTCCTGGTAAAATATTTTATAAATAAATAAATACCCCCCACCCGAGCACATCATGGTAGATTATGTCACAGCTGCCCAGTCCCTACTTTGAAAGATACGCCCCCACCTGCTGCATGGTAGTTGATGGTATAAGGAGATTTTATAGTAATATGTTCTTTTTTTTTTAAATGTATGTTTAACTATTTTAATGTGGCGGCTGGCTAGCCACTGGTCAATGGATGCGTGGGGGAAATAATGCGCTCAAGCATTTGATGGCAAGCAAGACAGCAGCCTGGAGGCAAACTTTCTTGCTAACAGACATTTGTATAGCGTCTAGATCAAGCATGTCAAACTCGCGGCCCACTGGCCACATGCTGCCCACAATGAATATTTTTGTGGCCCAGTAAGCCATGAATTTGACATGCTTGCTGCTAAGGCAGAGTAGGCAGAGTAGACACCTGCTCTCCCCACATTGCAGGGGCCTACTAGCACAATGTATAAATAATTTGAGGAGAGGAATTAAGTAAAACTAATTACAAAGTACCATGAGAGACACTTTTTAAAATAAATTGCAAAGTATTTCAAAGTTACATCCATCTATCTGCCTATGGTGTGTATAAGTGTGAAGGTGAAGATTTGATAAAAACAATCTATCTACAAACCAGAATTTGTACTTGCAACTAAAGAGAGAGCAATATTTATTCTTTTTGTGACCTACTATAATAGTATTTTCCTATTATATGTTTATTTGTGATTTTTTATCTACACTTGAAAAACAATTATGTGCTTTGCTGGCATTTGTTTTTGCTTTCATCATCTATCTTCTTTCTTTTATTCTCCTCCTCCCCTATCCCTTTTTCTCACTCATAGATAGATAGATAGATACAGATGCATTTGTATATGTAATCAGTAATATATTAACAGAATACTTCACTTAGCAATGATGCCATTTCACCATACATTTTCAGTAGGTATATTGTAAATGTATTAAACATTAAAGGTTAGCAACATTTATCAGAAAGTAAAGCACAGCTCTACAGGCTTTTGTGGCTACAATCATTAATTCTGCTGTAGCATCCTGTGAATAAATAAAGGCTACCTTGCCCAGGAATGTGATGTATGAGACAAAAATACATGACATAGCATTAATTGGCAAGAAAGCATCAACTTGTCTACAGTAAGGTAATCACTCTCTAAAGGCTACCTTTATAATAAAGTTTAAATGAAAACTGCTTTACTCTTGTTAATTCCTTTATGAACTAACTTTTGATAGATAGTTTATCTATCTATCTATCTTTCAGTGAGCATATGTGTTTACTTATGATACACTGATCAGCCACACCATTAAAACTGTCTACTTAATACAGTGTAGGTCACCCACATGCGGTCAAAACAGCTCAGATGCATGTAATTCAAAATACCTCTGAATGTGTCCTATGGCATTAAGACATTAGCAGCAGATCCATTAAGTCCTGCAAGGTGGGGACTCCATGGATCAGGTTTGTTGTTCCAGCACATCCTATAGATGCTCAATCGGATTGAGATCTGGGGAATTTGGACGCCAAGGCAACACTTTAATTTCTTTGACATGTTCCTCAAACCATTACTGAACAATTTCGGCCACTGCCACCAGGAAACACGATTGGTATGAAGGGGTCTATGTAGTCTGCAACAATCTTTAGGTAGGTGGTATGTGTTAACCAGAGCAAAGCACTGCCTCTGCTGGCCTGCCTTCTTCCCATAGAGCATCTTGCTGCAATCTCTTCCCCAGGTAAATAACATGTATTCACCTGGCCACCAACCAAGGAAAACGTGATTCATCAGACTAGGCAACCTTTGACCATTGCTTTAAGGTCCAGTTCTGACATTTAAGGCTATTTCAGTGGTGGACAGAGGTCATCATGGGCACACTGACCAGTCTGCAACTATGCAGTCCCACCCAGATCTTT
The DNA here is from genome assembly GCA_933207985.1 of Pelobates cultripes. Taxonomy (NCBI): domain Eukaryota; kingdom Metazoa; phylum Chordata; class Amphibia; order Anura; family Pelobatidae; genus Pelobates; species Pelobates cultripes. Next base: position 315,354,869 of record OW240912.1, on the reverse strand, counting down.
TTTGCTTGGCCATTTTTTTTTGTTGCTTCTAGCACGTGAAATTCAAGAACTGACTGTTCACTTTTTGCCTGATATATCCCACTCCATTCATAGGTGCCATTGTTACAAAATCATGAATGCTATTCACCTTCTGTTTTATTTTTATATCTCTGGTGAGAATCTGCTGCTATGTAACCAAATAGAGCAGGAACCTCTCTATATCTAAGTGTGTGGGCTGCCTCATTACTTGCGAATCACTTTCATTGCCAATAGTGAGTTTAGTAAAATTTTCCTCCATTGAATCAAGATACCAAGTATTTGCACGGTTGGGATTTGTACCGCCTAGGCGCATACATTTGGAACTAGTTATCAGCTCCAGAAAACTGTAAGTGCATTACTTTTGAATTTAATTCTCCTGTACTTCAACATACTACACTATATTCTACACTTTATCATCCTTTCTTTTACACATTCACCTATCTGAATTTGGATTGGAGGACACCAATTATTCTCTGCTTCCAGAAAGAAGAGACTCTGGTTTGGGTTGTTTAAGCTGCCTACCTCATACTGTAAACAAACGCTAAAAACTTTCCTCCTTTTACACATATATACACATATGCATAGAAATTATTGGAGCACCTAAAGAAATTTTTTACTCATGCAATACACTGTGAAAAAAAAAAATTCTTGCCATGCTTAACTAGTGAAAAAATCAATATAAAATATTTCTCTTATGTAGATTACATACACTATGAAAAAATACATAAAATAACTGTTTCAATAAACAAATAATTTTGGTAAACAGCTGTGCTACCACAATTAATTAAATATAATCGTAACACATGCTTAATTATCATGTTTTTATAGTATATAAAGTGCAACTCAATAACGAAAATAAAAAAAACAAATAATAAAGTACTTATGTGTAAATCTTTTGATTAGTGATAACCACCTTGATACACATGGTAATACTTAACAAATATGGGCCAATCTTCGTAGTAAGCTATGATAAACCTCAGAGAAAAAATGAATAAAACAAACACTTTATATAATATGAAAGTATGATAATAATGTTATTCATTTCACTGGTTAAGTATGGAAATAACTTGTTTTTCATAGTGTATTATATAAGTGAAACATTTTTATAAGCACTCCACTAATTTCTTGCATTATCGTTTTAAAATAAAGGTATTGAAGGGTAGACTATTTAGTGTGGTGAGCCTCTTTATTTTGTTTATTATATTTTTCATATATTTTATTTACAGATTTGGTAGCGCCTTTGCAGAATTTTTTAGTTTCTCTCTCTCATTACGTACAGACATGTTCTAGTTTCTCTCTCTCTCTCTCTTCATGTGCAGACATTTTTTCAGTTTCTCTCTCTCGCTCTCTTTTTATATATATAAAAAGAGAATAGGCATCTCACCACACCTATAATATGTCTGCACTGGCAGAAATGCCATCTGAGCACTTGAGATTAAGGTGATTTAGTAATTTTTATTTATATGTATTAAATATTTTTATTTTACCTGTACTGTTTGTTAAACAACATTATAACCATCCGTCTTTGCTAATGTTGCTTTCCTTGCTGGAAGGATGCCAAGACAAGTGACACTGTATAATTTCTAATTATTTATTATAAGGAAAAATCACCATGGAAACCCATATAATGTCTCCCAACATTTATCACCCTGAACATCACTTGTTTTGCCTTAATACATTTCACCCATATTTTTATGTTTACTCTGAATATTAGTCTATATACACATGTGGTGTTTTTTGTTAAATGATATGTGATATGTATCTTGTGTTATATACAACTATATATCATATATTATATACAAATATATACACTTTTACATTTTTTTAAATGCAGAATTACCTCAGTAATGAAGGTTGTATTTTGTACATGATGATTAGCGTCAACTAGATGAGGAATATGAACATTTTTAAAAATGTTATTATTGTTTTTTTCATGGGTTGAAGTTAAAGAATTAAGTGCTTGACTTTTTTTACAGTTATTTTTTGTAACGGTATATAACGCCTTATCCTGTCTAAAAATAATTCTTTTTGGGCCTTATATTTGCTATAATATTTATTTGTTTGAATTTGGATGCATACAAAACTAGGGAGAGAATTGTCAATTATTATAGTGTAATATCAGAGAGATTTGGGGCTTTCTAAAAATATTATAATTTTTTTTACTACAAACAGTGTGTAAATATGTGTCCCAGTAGAATGCATGTATGCCGTACATAGTGCATAGTAATATAGTTGGATATAAGACTCAAGTCCGCCAAGTTCAGCCTTCAATACATATATTTTATGCTGTTGATCTAAAAGAAGGCAAACAAAGATTTTACGTGATGACCAATTGTTTCACCAAAATGGGAAACAATCTTTTTAAAAATGTATTATTTTTTGTTTGGTTTTTAAAACATTCAGACTAGAACCTAAAACGTCAAAAATGTTTTTTTTTTTTTTTTTTTTTAAGAATACAAATGCAGGATTTTTAATCTTTAATCTTAACAGTGTGTATGAATAGCAACCCAGAAAAAAAAAATATTACTTATTTATTAATTTTGTTTGCAGTATACTCAAAAAAAAATAGGTCATGTTGTATTGGACAACTATTTAGAGAATTAACTGTATTTGAAAATTCTTTTGTGGGGGAACTTTGGAAATAGAAATAGAATGTTATATTACATATTAAAGGAACACTCCGGTCACCAATAGCTATGAAGCCATCCGTGATGTCACCAAATGTGATGGAGCTCCCATACTCTGACCAAGTACCTCTGCCCAATCTGCCTTCTAACCACATGCAAGGACCCTGGGATGCCTCAGGCCCAGTTGCCGAAGTTTGACTGCGGTCTCTCTGAGCTCTTCCACCCAACCAGGCTGCAGCTTTCTCCTTCCAGGCAGGTATCATCCCCATTTTGTCTCCCAAACGCAGACAATGGTGCTTGGTCGTCAATGCTGTGGAACTAATTTTGGCCACTGTACCATGCGGCTCCTGGGGAATTTGTACCGTTGTTCTGCCACTCTTGTAGACATGCCAGGAGAGTGCTAATTGGAGGGAAGGCACTATGGACTGTGGAGAGCAATGGCTCCATAACAGCCAGAGGAAGCCCCCATGTCTTCAAGTACAGGAACTCCTGAAAGTTGAGAACGTTACATCGATGCCGATTCCCCTACACTGCATGGACCTGAGCGCTAATTGGACAACTTAAGCGCTCAGATCTGTGCTATTCGGGGATGTAAGACATGTGCGGTTCCTGTATGATTTGACTGTATTTTGGGGTACTTTTTTATGTTTTTATGTGTGGTCCTCTGTAACTGAGAAATAATTGAGTTACCGGTCTTTGACTCAATTATCTACCAGTGGGTGCAGTGGTAAAGGGACTGTAATGTGTGCAGGGGTAATAGGAGTTAGGTGTGTACCGGGTGGTTATAGACTATAATAGGTGTAGAAGACAAAAGGAGTATATAGGGTAATAGGGACTTTAGTTGGTGCAGTAGTGAAATGGGCTCCAGTGTATGAGGGGGTAATAGAGACTGTGGGTGCCGAGGTTCATATGGGCTATAATTGGTGCAGAGGGTAATAGGGGTTTTAGTGGATGCAGGGGATAGATGCTATAGAAGATGCAGGGGAGGGATTAAGGTTGTATTAGGTGCAGAGTGCTTAGGGGTTTTAGTGGGTGTAGGGTGGATAGGGGACTCTAGTGGGTGTAGGGGGTAATGGGGGCTGTGATTGGGGAAATGGAGAGCAGAAGGCACAAGGGCATTATGGAGTGCAGGGGGGTAGTCATTCTGGTGAGTGCAGTGGGGAAGCTGCGATGGGGCTAATAGCGGCTATAGTAGATGCAGAAGGATAGTGACAATATGGGGGTTGTAGCTGCAGGGGAAAATAGGGGCTGTAGTGGGTGAAGAGGGATAGAGGCTTTAGTGGGTGCAAGTGGTAATAGCAGCTGTAGTGGATGACAGGGGATAGGGCTGTAGTGCACGCAAGGGAGGTATAGAGGGTGTAGTGGGTGCATGTTGCATAGGGATTATAATGGGTGATGGGGGTAATATAATATTTATGTTTGCATTAATGTCCAAGTTCCCAGTAGCGAGAATAACAATTAATAATCTTAGCCTTGACATATTAAGAGGTGGAAAATGGTGCATATGAAGTATTGCCAATGTGATATATGTGTAGTTACAATGATTATAGGCTAATAAAATATATATGAATATAAGTAACTACATCTGGCTTTTTTGTATGTCTAAGCTATGATGTGTATACAGACAGTGGACTGTAGTATAGCTTATATATTTAAAACATTAAGTACCCTCAGTTATATATTTTATGATACTATAACATATTTAAGATTTAATCTCAGGGGGTAAGAATTAATTTTAAATATATACATTCAAAAACCCCTATGTTTTTGAGAACACACAGAACTGAAATTGTATTAACCTTATAAAACCTATATAAAAATGTCTAGATTCTATCTGACAATACATAATCTTGACACACACACGCACAAACAATTTAACAATGTAAACATAAGCAATTACCCATAAGGTAACAGCCATCAACAGTGATGAATAACTAAAATGTTTCAACTTATTTTACACACTGAAGATGAATAGAAAATAGTCCATATTTTTACCAATCAGCTATTTCACCCAATTCAAATAAGCAGATTTGTATTCCATTGCAAGCTAGAGCTCTACAGATTAATCTGTTCATTGGCTTTATGTATAGTATAAACAACAAGCTAAAGAGAAGACTCTATAAAATAGTGTTTTTGGTTTGTTTGCTCAAAAATATGTTTTTCGGATAGGGAATTAACAAGTATAACATGAGATACTAATTTGATGTGCTCCACAATAATACAACATACAGTGATGAGCCACAACAATACATTTGCCTACCTAATATTGTGTAGGTATTCCTACACAATGCCAAAACAACTCTGATGCATCAAAGCATGGACTCTATGAAGACATTTTCATCAGACCATTAAATATTGCCTGTTGCAAGATGGAGCCTCCATGGGTCAAATTTGTTGTTCCAGCACATCCCATACATGTTAAATTGGATTGAGAGCTGGGAAATTTGGAGGCCATGACAACACCATAAACTCTTTTCAATTTCACGAAGGGGTGTATGTGATCTGCAACAATCTCTAGGTAGGTGGTACATGTTAAGTGACAGAATCCAAGATTTCCAAGCAGAACACTGCCCCTGCTGGCCTTCCTTCTTCCTGTTCCCATCTCTTTCCCAGGTAAACAACATACACGCACCAAGCCACACACCTGATCTAAAAGAAACATAGAAATATAGAATGTGACAGTATATAAGAACCATTTGGCCCATCTAGTCTGCCCAATTTTCTAAATACTTGCATTAGTCCCTGGCCTTATCTTATAGTTAGGATAGCATTATGCCTATCCCACGTATGCTTAAACTCCTTTACTGTGTTAACCTCTACCACTTCAGCTGGAGTGCATCCACTACCCTCTCGGTATAGTAATACTTCCTGATATTATTTTTAAACCTTTGTCCCTCTTATTTAAGACTATGTCCTCTTGTTGTAGTAGTTTTGCTTTTTTTAAATATAGTCTCCTCCTTTACTGTGTTGATTCCCTTTATGTAAATGTCCCCGCTTCTAATATTTCCTCCAAGCTATACATGTTAATTTCCTTTAACCTTTCCTTGTAAGTTTTATCCTGCAATCCATGAACCAGTTTAGTAGCCCTTCTCTGAACTCTCTCTAAAGTATCAATATCCTTCTAAAGATACGGTCTCCAGTACTGCGTACAAAACTCCAAGTAAAGTCTCACCAGTGTTCTGTACAATGGCATGAGCACTTCCCTCTTTCTACTGCTAATACCTCTCCCTATACAACCAAGCATTCTGCTAGCATTTCCTGCTGCTCTACTACATTGTCTGCCTACCTTTAAGTCATCTGAAATAATCACCCCTAAATCCCTTTATTCAGATGTTGAGGTTAGGACTCTATCAAATATTCTGTACTCTGCACTTGGGTTTTTACGTCCAAGATGCATTATCTTGCACTTATCCACATTAAAGGGATACTACAGGCACCCAGACCACTTCTGCCCATTGGAATGGTCTGGGTGCCAACTCCCACTACCCTTAACCCTGCAAGTGTAATTATGGCAAGTGCCACTAGTGGAGACTTCCATGTTTATAGAACACGAAAACTGTTTTAAAACGACGCTGGACCTCCTCACGCTACGTAAGGACCTCCAGCGTAGCAGAAATCTAAGAGGTCTAAGAGGTCTAATGCGCATGAGCGGCCATTGCAGGGGAGGAGCATAGGCGGAGCATGACCCAGCACCGAGGGACATCGGCGCTGGACTCCGGTAAGTCACTGAAGGGGTTTTAACCCCTTCAGTAACTTGGGATGGGGGGGTGGGAGGTAGAGGGGCACTAGAGGGTCCTGCAGTGCCAGGAAAACAAATATGTTTTCTTGGCACTGGAGAATCCCTTTAAATGTCAGTTGTCACAACTCTGACCATTTTTCGAGTTTACCTAAATCATTTGCCATTTGGCTTATCCCTCCTGGTACATACCTTACCAGCAAGACCTTCTGCAATATCACTAATAAAAATATTAAAGAGAATGGGTCCAAGTACAGATCCCTGATGTACCCTACTGGTGACAAGCCCATGCTTCGAATATACTCCATTGACAACAACCCTCTGTTACCTGTCACTCAGCCACTGCCTTACCCATTCAACAACAAAAAACGTGATCATCAGACCAGGCCCTGGTTTCATTGCCCCATGGTCCAGTTCTGACACTCACATCCCATTGTAGATCCTTTTGGCGATGGACAGGGGTCATCATGGGCACTTTTACTAGTTTGCAGCCCCATATGCAGCAAGGTTTTTCAGCAATTTGAGCTACAGAAGCTCTTCTGTGTGATTAGACTAGATGGGCTAGCCTTCACTACCCATGTGCATCAAGGAGCTTTGGGTGCCCATGAGCAAGATGCTGGTTCACAGGTTGTTCTTCCTGGAACAGCTTTTGCAGGTACTAAGCACTGCATACTGGGAACTCCCCACAAGACTTGCCATTTTGGAGGTGTTCTGACCCAGTCATCTAACCATCACTATTCGGCCCTTGTTACTCAGATCTTTTCACTTGACGATTTTTCCTGCTTCTAACCTATGAAATTCAAGTATTGACTGTTCCCTTGCTGCCTAATATGTGCCATTGTAATGATGTGATCAATGTATTTACCTGTCAATTATTTTAATGTTGTGGCTGACAAGTGTATTGCACCCATCACCAGGTTTTTACTGATCTGAAAGCTGATGTATGTGAAGAAGTGATCAGGCTTATCAGTAATAACACTGTATAATGGCATAGCTCTGGCTGCACACCTAATAAACTTATTTAATCTAGTCTTATGTTGCTTTCGAACCACTGGCACCTTGGTACTTCCAATAATTGTTTTATAATGTTACATGAACAGCTTTTAGCATAAAAATATCACCCACTTACACATATCTAGTTTTCCTTCTAAATATTTTATTGTGGAATTTATATACATTATAATACGATCTGTAGTTTGTATCACATTTTCAAACAATTTGGACATTTTGAGAAAGTTTCTTGAAAATTACAATGTTAGCATTATAATAAATTAAAGATACAAGTTTTAAAAAAAACAATTTGCTTGAGAAAGTCTGCTTGAATAAACAATGGTTCTCTGTGCAAGTACCAGTCACACATATTATCTTATGTATATGAAACAGCCTATGCAATGTGGCCTTTAGTGTCATATGGTATATTACGGCACAGCATCATAAGTCAATAAAGTATGTAATAAAGAAGCTAATTACAGGATTGTAAGATTACTGTATAGTTATTGCTAGTGATGTCGCGAACCCGAAATTTTCGGTTCACGAACGGCGAACGCGAACTTCCGCAAATGTTCGCGAACCGGCGAACCGCCCGAAACGCCATTGACTTCAATGGGGAGGCGAATTTTAAAACACACAGGGACTCTTTCTGGCCACAATAGGGATGGAAAAGTTGTTTCAAGGGGACTAACACCTGGACTGTGGCATGCCGGAGGGGGATCCATGGCAAAACTCCCATGGAAAATTACACAGTTGATACAGAGTCTGGTTTTAATCCATAAAGGGCAGAAATCACCTAACATTCCTAAATCACAATCAATATGGATTGACACCTGACATATGACATATTGACACCTTGACATATGGATTGACACCTGTCCTCAGAGCCCCTGATGCACACGGACACAGAGCAGAATAGAGACTGGTCCCCCTACATAGGGTCACTTGGCAGATATGGATTGACACCTGTCCTAAGGATCCCTGATACACACTGACACAGAGCAGAATAGGGACTGTTCCCCCTACATCGGGTCACTTGGCAGATATGGATTGACACCTGTCCTAAGGTTCCCTGATACACACTGACACAGAGCAGAATAGGGACTGGTCCCCCTACATCGGGTCACTTGGCAGATATGGATTGACACCTTGTTACAAACTGCTATTTGTAACGGGCCCTTTAAATGGCAAATTGCCCTGCTTCCCTGGGTTGTGGAGAAGCCTATTTGCCAGCCTCCTCCCGCATGACTATGGCCCCTGGGAGATTGTGAAAATGTATGCACTTTTATTTGGTGTGTATGGCCCTTTAAGACTGTCGGTGGGCATATTGGGGCTTATGGACTCTTTATGTGACTGGTGCTGGCCCTTTAAACACCTTTTTTGGGACATCAGGAAGATTGGGACACTGCCCCTTTAAGGCCGTGTCCCCAGACTTGTTGGGGACACGGCCCCTTTAAGACGGTGTCCCCTGTGTCCCCAGACCTGGTGCAAACCCTTTGTGCCTGCCTTGCTATTTCCCACTTGGTTCAGTAAATGGGAAATTATTTCAGCTGCAGAGACTAAGTCCCATTCGGCGATGGGACTTAGTCGTTTTTTCAGCCTGAAATAGACCGACCTCACAGCCCAAATCTATGGAACTGTTTTGGGCAGGAAAATGTGCTTGCGGTCGGTCATAAAGGGACCTCCAGCTAACTTTTTAACCCCTGGATGGATTTGGCTGATTTTTGGTTATGTTTATGTTTTAAGTGTGCTGATTCCAAATATGTAATTATGAAGATGGATGTGTAGTTTTAAAGTTACAGGGTATGGCTAAAAACTGTATTTTTACTGCCTGTGTTTAATTATGTTAATCTCTTCCCAAACGTCATTTCGTTCAAAGTGGAGAGAATGTTAAAAAAATATATTTTTGTTCGGAGTGTGAGAAATGCTTTTCAGCCGCTTCTAATCTTAAGCATCATTTGAGGAGCCATACAGGAGAGAAACCTATTTGTGGTGTGTTTAGTATTGTTCTGATCAGTTTAATACCTTCCGCGTCTCCTATCAGTGGACGTGTATATGGCAGCCATTTTAGGAACCGTACACCTGGGACCCGAGCAAGGTCACCTCGTTCAACAGGCTTGCAGCGTATCCTCCAGGAAGAAGAGCCTGAACCCTTACCGGCTGCACGTGTCTTACCTGTACATGGAAAGCTGCTGTGGTTCCTTGATGAGCCAGCTGCCCGTGAGTTAACATGTCCCGTGGAGAAGCACTCTGTCCTGTAAAGCCTCACCAAAAAAGGAGTGGTGTGTTTAGTATTGTTCTGATCAGTTTAATACCTTCCGCGTCTCCTATCAGTGGACGTGTACACGGCATTGATTTTTATCTAAGCCGCAAACTTTTGCACAGCGAAGTATATTCACTGCCATTGAAAAGGAGTGCATGGCGGTGGTGTGGGCCCTCAAAAAGCTGCAACCTACTTGTATGGACAACCGTTTACCTTACTCACAGATCACATTAAATTTGGGGCACT
>OW240912.1:315292051-315341455 GCA_933207985.1 Pelobates cultripes | reverse complement strand
CACACTAACACTCACACACTCAGTAAGACACACACAGTAACACACTCACTGACACTCACTAGCAGACACACACACTAACACACTAACACTCACTAGCAGACACACACTAACACTCACTAGCAGACACACACTAACACTCACTAGCAGACACACTAACACTCACACACTCAGTAAGACACACACAGTAACACACTCACTGACACTCACTAGCAGACACACACACTAACACTCACTAGCAGACACACACTAACACTCACTCTAACACTCACACTAACACTAACACTCACACACTCACACTAACACTAACACTCACACACACTAACACTCACACACACTAACACTAACACTCACTCTAACACTCACACACACACACTCACACATGATTTTTTTTTTTTTTAATATAATCCCCCCAGCCTCCTTACCTCTTGGAGTGCTGGGGGGGATTATTCCCTGGGGTCCAGTGGGGCTCCTGAGCGGGTGGCCGGTCGGGCAGGCAGGCGGGCGCGCGAGGGAGCACTCAGTGCTTCCTCTTCAGCTCCCTCGCGCGCCGCGTAGGGATGCCGGCGCCGGAAGATGACGTCATCTTCCGGCTCCGGTATCATTGCGGTGCGCGAGGGAGCTGAAGAGGAAGCACTGAGTGCTCCCTCGCGCGCCCGCCTGCCTGCCCGACCGGCCACCCGGGGTCAGCAGGGCCAGCCTCAGGGGGGCCCTGGGGTGGTCGGCTCCTGGGCCCCCCAGGGGAAGAGGCTGGCCCTGGGCGTACATACCGGGTCGCAGGGGCGGCCGGGCCCCCTGGTGGGCCGGGCCCGGTCGCAGTCGCGACCCCTGCGACCCTGGTATGTACGCCAGTGAATGGAGATACTAGATGTACATTATATTTTATTGTTTGATTCACAAATAACAAATTACACCCAACCCATTTTCTATCAGGTACTAAAACATACACGTGACTCTAACTAATACATTATTACAACAGTATCGGGATTTGCAAATCAAACTAATCAAAAATGACAGCTGATTAGATTTTTGAATGGGACAGGAATTTCAGGACTGGTAATATGCATGTTAGTGTGATTAGCGTTTCATTTTGAATGCATATTCTCTTGTGACTATTCCTAGGAGTGTGTTTTGATTGTTTGTTTGTTTGTGCGTTGATCTACACTATTATGTTACCCTCATTGCTTACATGCAACGAGGTAAGCCAGGGAAGAGTCACTTGCTATCATATATCAGACTATAATATATGATTATAAGCCCCAAGAGTATGTGAAGTTCTCATAATTACCTAATTAGAATGTATTCTGTGTTATATTTGTATGTGTTCTGCCTTTTATGATATATAATGTTTTTAGTATGAGGGTGAATGACAGAACAAGGATTCTAGAAACTCTTAGCAGGATATATTTTTCTTCTAATTTATTTATTTTTCTTCACTTTGACACTAATTTGTATGAAATTGTAATTTATTGAGAAGGAAAAGAATAAAAAATTGAATAATATCCATTACAAAGCAATTCAATAGGAAAACTTAAAAGAGCAGATATAATCAGGGGAGAGTTATATTATAATAGCAGCATTAGTAACACAGGACTACAGAACAATAACATATAAGACCATCAACAATAATAGAAATTAATTCAGGTAGTGGGCAGCATCCATTAGTGGCTTAAGGGATTCAAATCAACAGCACCAAAACAGTTTTAGCTTAATGAAGCAGTTTTAATGTATATAACATGACCGTGGCAGTCTCATTGTTCAATTCACTGTCATTAAGCAGTTAAATAACTTTTGTTTCTGTAGAACCTGTCTCCGGCAGGTTCTAGCAGGCTAATAACAGAGCAGGAGATAAGACATTCTAAATTAAATAAACAGATTGTGCAATACTGGAAGTTTAAACATTAAATCTCTCTGTATAGGTCACATGCAGGGAGGTGTGACTAGGGCTGCATAAACATAAAGAGGTGATTTAACTCATAAATGGCAGATAATATAAATCAAAACTGCTAAATTGAGCTAAAGTTGTTTCGGTGCCTATTAGTGTTCATTTAATATGGGTCAGCTGAGCTCAGATATCTGTTTGGGGGCTCAAGAGCATGAAAAAAGAAAGCTCAAGAGGAAAGAAGAAAAAGAAAAAAGGGGCAAGAGGAAGATGGTAGCAAATAAGAAGTAGACAGTGATGGATCACTTCATGACAATGATGGCAGCATTATATAGACCTGGACCAAACCACTTTGAGCTATTTATTGATACAAATACATTTTTGAGAAAATTGACAATAAAAGTTTTTTTTGAAAAGGAAAGACACTGTTGAGGAACGTGATGGCACTGCCAATGAAGAACTAGTGGAAGATGTTTCCCCACAAGTTATTCACTCTAATGTTAAACCTAAATCAAATGTTTTTCCTACTTGGGAAAGTAGGTGATTTTATAACTGTTTAGTGATTTGATTTTAAGAGTTTAATAAACTCTCAGGAAAGAATGGAAAAGAAAATTTTACCAGAAAGTAAAAATCAGCATTAAAACAATTAAAAGCCAATTATGATTTAGTTATAAGACAAGCTGATAAAGGAGGAGGAACAATCTTATTGAATTGAGAGGTTATTTACTAGAGGCTTCCAGAACTTTGGGAGATACCACAACTTATAAAATTTTAAAATCAAGCCCCATGGAAGAATTTAAGAAGAAATTATTTATTCTTTTAAATGAGGTTTGGAAAATAATGTTATTAATAAAGACGAGTTTAATTATCTTTTTATTGATACTCCTAAAATGGCTGTGTTTTATTATCTACCAAAAATGCACAAAAGGTTGATAAATCCCCCAGGTAGACCCATAATTAGTTACAACATTATGTTGTAAGGGCCCATTCATATATTAAAGATTCCACCCAGATTATCTCTGAAGTGGAAGGTATGAGTTGGAAATAAAATTATTTATGGTCCACAGTAGATGTTGCTTCACTATACACGGTTATCGACCATGAAAAAGCCATTAGAGAAACTCTTGATAATGATCCGAACATGCATAAGTCTCAGACCATTATTATTTTGGACATCATTCGTTTTATTCTGTTCCATCATTTTTTCTGGTTTGAAGGTACTTTTTACCTCCAGACATGTGGGACGACCATAGGTACCAGGTTCGCACCAAGCTGTGCCAATATTTTTGTGGCGAGCTGGGAATCCCAAAATATTTGGGACAACAACCCTTTTGATGTGAGCCTGGTGCTCTGGAAAAGATACATCGATGATGTTCTAATCATTTGGGATGGCGAAAGATCGCAAAAGTTTCATAGCAGATATTCAAACACAAGCTATTAATTTTTTTGACCTGACCTTTTTTTTATTAAGGAAGGTATTGTATGTAGAGATGTCCCGAACAGTTCGCCAGCGAATAGTTCCTGGCGAAAATCGCATGTTCGCGTTCGCCACGGCGGGCGAACATATGCGATGTTCGGTCCGCCCACTATTACATATCATTGAGTAAACTTTGACAACCCCCCCACCCGCCGCTCGGGGGTGAGGGATTGTCAAAGTTTACTCAATGATATGGGGGGGGACCTACTGTTCTCCCCCCGGCACCCATCCCTGAGCGGTGGGTGGGGGCCCTAAAAAAAACAATAGGGGGGGAACTTCTGGCCCCCCTGGCCCCCACCCCTGAGTGGTGGGTGGGGGCCCTAAATACTAAGAAGGGGGGGACCTAAGGTCCTCCGCCCTGGCCCCCACTCCTGAGCGGCGGGTGGGGACCCTAAATACTAAAAAGGGGGGGGACCTAATGTCCTCCCCCCCGGCCCCCACCCCTGAGCGGTGGGAGGGGGCAAATAAATCACAATGGGGGGACCTAATGTCCTCCCCACCGGCCCCCACCCCTAGGCTCAGAGCACTCTGATTGGTGGGTTTAAGCCATCCAATCAGAGTGCTCTGACAGGTAAATGAAGAGACTGACAGGTAAGTCTCTACATTTACCTGTCACAGCACTCTGATTGGTTGGTTTGAAATCCACCAGAGTGCTCTGTGTCATTTTACACAGCGTGGGAAAGTTCTTTTGAATTTTCCCACGCTGTGTAATTTGACTCAAAACACTCTGATTGGTGGATTGAAAGTAACCAATCAGAGTGTTTTGAGTCAAATTACACAGCGTGGGAAAATTCCAAAGAACTTTCCCATGCTGTGTAAAATGACACAGAGCACTCTGATTGGTGGATTTCAAACCAACCAGAGTGCTGTGATAAGTAAATGTAGAGACTTACCTGTCAGTCTCTTCATTTACCTGTCAGAGCACTCTGATTGGATGGCTTAAACCCACCAATCAGAGTGCTCTGAGCCTAATTGCAGGGCGGGGCAAGGCTTTATAACAGGTACTGTTACAGGTACTTAGTTAACGGTCCCCCCCTCATTATTTTTAGGGTGAGGGGGGTAGGGGGTTAATTTTTTTTTGGGGGGGAGGGGGTGACTAGGGGTTTGGGGACCCCTAGTCACCTGGGGGACACACACATTTTTTTTAGGGCCCCCACCTGCCGCTCAGGGGTGGGGGCCGGGGGGAGGACATTAGGTCCCCCCCTTTTTAGTATTTAGGGCCCCCACCCACCCACCCACCGCTCAGGGGTGGGGGCCAGGGGGAGGACCTTAGGTCCCCCCCATCGTGATTTATTTGCCCCCACCCACCGCTCAGGGGTGGGGGCCGGGGGGGAGGACATTAGGTCCCCCCCTTTTTAGTATTTAGGGCCTCCACCCGCCGCTCAGGGGTGGGGGCCGGGGGGGAGGACCTTAGGTCCCCCCATTGTGATTTATTTGCCCCCACCCACCACTCAGGGGTGGGGGCCAGGGGGGAGGACATTAGGTCCCCCCCTTTTTAGTATTTAGGGCCCCCACCCGCCGCTCAGGGGTGGGGGCCGGGGGGTAGGACCTTAGGTCCCCTCCATTGTGATTTATTTGCCCCCACCGCGCAGGGGTGGGGGCCAGGGGAGGGAGGACAGTAGGTCCCCCCTCATTATTTTTATGGCCCCCACCCGCCGCCCAGGGGTGGGGGCCGGGGGGAGGACAGTAGGTCCCCCCCATTATCTTTATGGCCCCCACCCACCGCCCAGGGGTGGGGGCCGGGGGGGGAGGACAGTAGGTCCTCCCCTCATTGTAATTTATGGCCCCCACCCGTCGCACAGGGGTGGGGGCAATAGGTTTTTTTTTTTGTTTTTTTTTAACAGTGAGCAGCCACTGGCAGCTCATTGCTTACTAGACATGCCCCTACTCGCTGCATAGCGAGTAGGGGCAGAATTTACTAATACTAAGTAATCTTTACTTAGTATTAGTAAATGTGGCTGAAAGACCAATTTAGGTCTTTCAGCCTTTTAGTAGATAGCTCTCTAATACCGTGGGAATTAGGGAGTTATCTACTAAGCGGCTGCAAGATGCAGCCGCGGATCGGAGTTTGCATGCCACAGTCCAGGTGTTAGTCCCCTTGAAACAACTTTTCCATCACTATTGTGGCCAGAAAGAGTCCCTGTGTGTTTTAAAATTCGCCTGCCTATTGAAGTCTATGGCGGTTCGCGAACATTTGCCGAAAATTTCATGTTCGCGACATCACTAATTGTATGCAGTTAAACTTACTTCAAGCCCACTGATGGCAAAGGTTTTATAGAGTATTCCAGCTGTCACCATCCAAATTGGCTTAACAACATACCTAAAGGCCAACAAATGAGACTTGAGAAATTGCACCAATAAAACAAGTTCAAGCTAAGAAATTCAGAAATAGACATTATCCTTTCAGATCTCCTTACCAATTCTGGAAAACAAGTAGAAAAGATAAACAGAACAGAAATTTTGAAAAAAAGTATTAATAAAAACGATAATAAAAAGGATTTTAAGATTCATTTTATAACCAAATATAATAGCAACGCATTTTTTAATTGAGAAGGCCATTAGGAAACAATGGCCCATTTTAACAGCAGATTAATTTTTTATAAACATTTTACCTAAAAAGCCACACATAATTTATAAGAAAACACAAAACTTAAAATCCACTTTAACCCCCAGTATTTTACCAACAACTAGACCTGAAATTATATCCTCCAGTTCAAATTCAATCAATTTTCTTAAGGAGAAACCTAATGGGTTTTTTTTAGATGTGGAAATTGCAGTACATGCAGATTCCAAAAACAAAAAACTATTGATTTTAGAAGTACTACCACTAATGAGGTTTTTAAAATTAAACATTTTATTAATTGCCACACCAAAAACGTGATTTATTTATTGGAATGTAAGTGTGGGATACAATATGTTGGGCGCACAATCAAAAAATTACATGTTAGACTCCTGGAACATTTTAATGGTATCAGAAGACGAAATCTTAAACACAGTATACCCAAACGCTGTATGGATTGTAACTTTCAAAGTTTTCTATGTATAGGGCTAGATATGATCATTCCACATTGGAGAGGAGGAGACAAAGAAAAACTCCTGGCCATGAAAGAAACTGAATGGATGAGACTAAAAACCACTTCGCCATCAGGTTTAAATGTCGATTTGGATTTATTAGTCTTTATGTATTAAAGCAACTGTAATCATCTACCATTACATATGTTATTTTATTTTAGTTAAGTCTATTTTATTTGATTTTACACTATGATTTTTTATCGTATAGCTTGATTTTTCTGGTAACTTTTTCTAACTTTTTATATTTTTTGCTTTCCCTATACAGGTAGTGTCCTGTAATATTAAATATTTCACCATTTTACAATCATAACCATTTTATTATTATATTTATTCTTGATACTACTTTTTAAAGGACCACTTTAGGCACCCAGACCACTTCAGCTCAATGAAGTGGTCTGGGTGCCAGGTCCCTCTAGTTTTAACCCTGCAGCTGTAAACATAGCAGTTTCAGAGAAATTGCTATGTTTACACTAGGGTTAATCCAGTCTCTAGTGGTTGTCACCCTGACAGCCGCTAGAGGCGCTTCTGCGCTTCTCACTGTGAAAATCACAGTGAGAAGACGCTGTATGTCCATAGGAAAGCAGTAAGAAATACTTTCCTATGGACTGTTTGAATGTGCACGCGGCTCTTGCTGCAAATGCACGTTTGGTGCTGACGTCGGGAAGAGGAGGAGAGTTTCCCAGCACAGACGAAGCCCGGTGCTGGAGAAAGGTAAGTGTTAACCCCTTCAGCCCAGCGGGAGTGGGACCCTGAGGTGGGGGGGACCTAAAGACCCTATGTTGCCAGGAAGACAAGTTTGTTTAAGAGTGTCTTACATTAAAGTTGGCTGTGTCGCCATGTTCATCAGCTATTTGGTATTTATATATTTTTCAGCCATGTTTTTTAAGAAATTTTTTCTATCAAGTCCATCATCTTTTATTGTTTTTTTACCCCTCTAAATCTTATTGTATATATGATGTCATTTGTATTCGAAGTTGTTTGTGACCATTTTTACTAAGGATGTAATTTGACATTTCTTTGTTTACATGATATCATTTGTATTTGTAGGTGTTATAATACCAATTTTGTGAACATTCTTATCAAGTGTATAATTGTGGAAATAGTGTGTGTATATAAATATAGTATAATATTTAATAGTTTCTTTTAAAGATCCATTGCATTTTATATATATGGCGTTCCTCATATTAGTATAAATAGAATATAAGGCTAAAATAATAAAATACACAAATATAAAAGAGGTGCTCCTATCACCTTATGTGCGTCACTCAAAACACATACAAATAACCAGTATACAATAAAAGATAGGTGAGGGCACACTACATAAAACAACACTTATGGTTACCCTTGAATGAAAAATATACTCCGTGCTTGATTCACTCCTGTATGTAAAATATAAAAACAGGAAAACACACATAGGGTAATAACATAAAAACCTTAGAAATTAAAAAACAAATAAGGTTTCACTCACATGGTCATGAGCCACTTAAAATAAGCTGACTCAGACTAAAAGCATAGAAAATATCCGTCCGTGGTACTTCACACACCAGGCTGTTTCCCCTTTGTGGTCTTATTAGTAACTTAAAATATTCCAGGATGCAAGGAATAAAATAAAACTTTATTGGACACACTATAACTTTGGGGTAAAAACAAAACACTGGGTACAATATAGTAAAAGTCCACTTAATAAAATAAGACTTAACACGTTTCGGCTAGAGCCTTTATCAAAAGTCTATTTTTCTTATTTCACTTCAGTCTTTAAATATCCGGTTTGGCGCCCTTTTTCTGGCGCCTTTTTTTAAACTTTTGCGCCCTTATTTGGTGTTCATCCGGATCTGAATGGCATCCTGTGTCTTAATCTTTCACTTCCGGTTCGCGTTCTGACGCAACTTCCGGTTTCTGCGTCATGACGCAACTTCTGGTTTCTGCGTCATGACGCAACTTCCGGTATTTACATCTAGTGATGTCGCGAACCCCAAATTTTCGGTTCGCGAACGCGAACTTCCGCAAGTGTTCGCGAACCGGCGAACCGCCCGAAACGCCATTGACTTCAATGGGGAGGCGAATTTTAAAACACACAGGGACTCTTTCTGGCCACAATAGGGATGGAAAAGTTGTTTCAAGGGGACTAACACCTGGACTGTGGCATGCCGGAGGGGGATCCATGGCAAAACTCCCATGGAAAATTACACAGTTGATACAGAGTCTGGTTTTAATCCATAAAGGGCAGAAATCACCTAACATTCCTAAATCACAATCAATATGGATTGACACCTGACATATGACATATTGACACCTTGACATATGGATTGACACCTGTCCTCAGAGCCCCTGATGCACACGGACACAGAGCAGAATAGAGACTGGTCCCCCTACATAGGGTCACTTGGCAGATATGGATTGACACCTGTCCTAAGGATCCCTGATACACACTGACACAGAGCAGAATAGGGACTGTTCCCCCTACATCGGGTCACTTGGCAGATATGGATTGACACCTGTCCTAAGGTTCCCTGATACACACCGACACAGAGCAGAATAGGGACTGGTCCCCCTACATCGGGTCACTTGGCAGATATGGATTGACACCTTGTTACAAACTGCTATTTGTAACGGCCCCTTTAAATGGCAAATTGCCCTGTTTCCCTGGGTTGTGGAGAAGCCTCTTTGCCAGCCTCCTCCCGCATGACTATGGCCCCTGGGAGATTGTGAAAATGTATGCACTTTTATTTGGTGTGTATGGCCCTTTAAGACTGTCGTTGGGCATATTGGGGCTTATGGACTCTTTATGTGACTGGTGCTGGCCCTTTAAACACCTTTTGTGGGACATCAGGAAGATTGGGACACTGCCCCTTTAAGGCCGTGTCCCCAGACTTGTTGGGGACACGGCCCCTTTAAGACGGTGTCCCCTGTGTCCCCAGACCCGGTGCAAACCCTTTGTGCCTGCCTTGCTATTTCCCACTTGGTTCAGTAAATGGGAAATTATTTCAGCTGCAGAGACTAAGTCCCATTCGGCGATGGGACTTAGTCGTTTTTTCAGCCTGAAATAGACCGACCTCACAACCCAAATCTATGGAACTGTTTTGGGCAGGAAAATGTGCTTGCGGTCGGTCATAAAGGGACCTCCAGCTAACTTTTTAACCCCTGGATGGATTTGGTTGATTTTTGGTTATGTTTATGTTTTAAGTGTGCTGATTCCAAATATGTAATTATGAAGATGGGATGTGTAGTTTTAAAGTTACAGGGTATGGCTAAAAACCGTATTTTTACTGCCTGTGTTTAATTATGTTAATCTCTTCCCAAACGTCATTTCGTTCAAAGTGGAGAGAATGTTAAAAAAAAATATTTTTGTTCGGAGTGTGAGAAATGCTTTTCAGCCGCTTCTAATCTTAAGCATCATTTGAAGAGCCATACAGGAGAGAAACCTTATTTGTGGTGTGTTTAGTATTGTTCTGATCAGTTTAATACCTTCCGCGTCTCCTATCAGTGGACGTGTATATGGCAGCCATTTTAGGAACCGTACACCTGGGACCCGAGCAAGGTCACCTCGTTCAACAGGCTTGCAGCTTATCCTCCAGGAAGAAGAGCCTGAACCCTTACCGGCTGCACGTGTCTTACCTGTACATGGAAAGCTGCTGTGGTTCCTTGATGAGCCAGCTGCCCGTGAGTTAACATGTCCCGTGGAGAAGCACTCTGTCCCGTGGAGTTTAATAAGTCTCCTATCAGTCTGTCATGTAAAGCCTCACCAAAAAAAAGGAGTGGTGTGTTTAGTATTGTTCTGATCAGTTTAATACCTTCCGCGTCTCCTATCAGTGGACGTGTACACGGCATTGATTTTTGTAATAGGGAGATGGAAGAAGAGGCTTGGTCGGTCCTCTTACTGCAAATTTGGGGCACTGCGCGGTCAAGCTAATGTGCCACCAGATAGGAGTGGTGTGTTTAGTATTGTTCTGATCAGTTTAATACCTTCCGCGTCTCCTATCGGTGGGCGTGTACACGGCATTGATTTTTGTAACAGGGAGATGGAAGAAGAGGCTTGGTCGGTCCTCTTACTGCAAATTTGGTACACGCTGTAGGGCTGACACACCTGCTTGAAGATAACTAACTGCTATTCAATCTATAACAGTGAAAAAAGTTTTTTGTTTTTAAATCCAAGCTATTGTGACACCAGTGAGTGAGTGGTGGCACTGGGCACAGTATCCACCGTGAGCCTGACACACCCGCTTTGAGACAACTAACTGCTATTCAATCTATAATTGATGTTTGTTTCACAGGCAGAAAGTGCCCTAAAACATGGCGGCTTGAAATCTAGTTGGTGGCGGATCAGTCACGCAAGTCAACAGGCATTCAGAGCTAAAATACAGCAGCGTGTGGACCATTTTTAGCCCAAGGCAGCTCATCTCATCAGGCCTTTTTTAATCTAATGTATCGTCCAGTGTCAGTCCCTTCGGGATCCATCCCTCATTCATCTTAATAAAGGTGAGGTAATCTAGACTTTTTTGACCTAGGCGACTTCTCTTCTCAGTGACAATACCTCCTGCTGCACTGAAGGTCCTTTTCTGACAGGACACTTGAAGCAAATTGGGATAGCTCAGGCCACAGGTCAAGCCTGCACACCCAGTAGTCAAGGGGTTCATCGCTCCTCAGAGTGTCGATATCTGCAGTTAAGGCGTAGGTAGTCTGCTACCTGTCGGTCGCAGTCGCCTTCGAGGGTGGATCCCGGCGGGCTGTGGCGATGCGTAGGATCAAAAAGGTCCGCGATGTCCTCCATCAACAACACGCTCTAAAGCATCCTGTCCTTGCCGGTACGTGGAGGAGGAGGATGACTTCCACCTCTCGCTAGATTCTCAAGCAGTTGTGACATCACCCTTATACGCCAGTAAAGCATACTTTCAATTTGGTTTTGCAAATGCTGCATCCTTTTCATACTTGTTGTAATTCGGTAACATTTCCACTACACTTTCTGCTTATACCGGGTCTAGTAGCTGGACACCTGGTGTACAGGTCGCTCTTCAGCTCTTTTATACGAGGGTCCCTCAACAGGCAATGGCTAGCATGAAAGACCCCATTTGCACAAGGTTGATGCCGAGCTACCATTTCCGCCTCCTCCTCACTGGATGTCAATGAAGGTATTTTCTTCCCCCAGCCACGTACAACACCACAGGTACCAGATAGGTGACAACGAGCACCCTGGGATGCCTGTTGTGGTTGGTCTTGCTCCTCCTCTTCCTCCTCCTCAAAGCCACATTCCTCCTCTGACTCCTCTTCCTCATAATCCTCTTCCAGCGTTGCCGCAGGTCCAGCAAGCGATGCTGATAAGGCTGTTTCTGGAGGTGATGGTGACCACAACTCTTCCTCTTCCTCTTCACGCTCATCTACGGCCTGATCCTGCACTCTTCGCAGGGCACGCTCCAGGAAGAAAAACAAATGGTATGATGTCACTGATGGTGCCTTCGGTGCGACTGACTAAATTTGTCACCTCCTCAAAAGGACGCATGAGCCTACAGGCATTGCGCATGAGCGTCCAGTAACGTGGCAAAAAAATTCCCAGCTCCCTAGAGGCTGTCCTAGCACCCCGGTTATACAAATATTCATTAACGGCTTTTTCTTGTTGGAGCAGGCGGTCGAACATTAGGAGTGTTGAATTCCAACGCGTCGGGCTGTCGCAAATCAAGCGCCTCACTGGCATGTTGTTTCGCCGCTGGATATCGGCAAAGTGAGCCATGGCCGTGTAGGAACGCCTGAAATGGCCACACACCTCCTGGCCTGCTTCAGGACGTCCTGTAAGCCTATGTACTTATGCACAAAGCGTTGTACGATCAGATTACACACATGTGCCATGCACGGCACATGTGACAACTTGCCCAACTTCAATGCCGCTAACAAATTTGTTCCGTTGTCACAAACCACTTTGCCCATATCCAGTCGCTATGAGTCAGCCACTTTTCCACTCCAGCGCTCAGGGCGGATACAGGCAGTGCTTGTCCGTGACTCTCTGCTTTCAAGCAAGTCAAACCCAAGACGGCGTGACACTGCCGGATCCGGGATGTGGAATAGTACCTGGGGAGCTGGGGGTGTGCCGTTGATGTGGAGCAAGACGCAGCAGCAGAAGAGGACTCAGCCGAGGAGGTTATGGAAGAGGATGGAGTAGGAGGAGTAGAGGAGGTGGCAGCAGGACTGCCTGCAAGTCGCGGCGGTGTCACCAACTCCTCTGCAGAGCCATGCATTCCATGCTTGGCAGCAGTCAGCAGGTTTACCCAATGCGCAGTGTAGGTGATATACCTGCCCCGACCATGCTTTGCAGACCAGGTATCAGTGGTCAAATGGACCCTTGCCCCAACACTGTGTGCCAGAGATGCTATTACTTCCTTTTGCACAATTGAGTACAGGTTGGGGATTGCCTTTTGCGAAAAGTAATTTCGGCCGGGTACCTTCCACTGCGGTGTCCCAATAGCTACAAATTTTTTGAACGCCTCAGACTCCACCAGCTTGTATGGTAAAAGCTGGCGGGCTAATAGTTCGACAAGCCAGCAGTCAGACGCTGGGCAAGGGGGTGACTCCTTCTGACATTGTCTTCTTACGCCAACATGTCCTGACAGACACATGACTGTGGGAAGATGAGCTGAACTGCCCAAGGCGGGAGGCTGAGTGGCAGATGGTTGAGAGGGGATAAGGAGGGCAGCAGGAAGCCACGTGGCTGTGCTGGACCAGGAGGAAGCTGGCGGCTTTAGAGTAGGCTTAGCCGTTTACTCATGTGTTGGATCCCATAGGCTGCCAGATGTGAGATCAAGGTGCCTACGCAAAGCAGTTGTACTCTAGGTGGGTGCTGGACTTCCCACGACTCAGTTTCTAAGTGGCCAGGTTGCAAATGGCATCGCTAAGCGTCAGAGGCAGACACACAAAAAAATTCCACACTGCTGAGCTCTGCAATGACGGCATTCTGGTGGTGGACACAGCATGCGTTGATTGGCGTGCTGTCGGGCTGACCTCGGGTGTCGATGCATGCTGTCTGACTGTGCCACTAGCTCCTTGCGACGACCTTCCCCTGCTTCCAACTCGTCTCCTCCTCCTCCCTGTCTCCCCATCTGAACTTTCGCCTGTTCTTCTTCTTGACGAGCGGGCACCCACGTGACATCCATGGACGCATCGTCATCATCAACCGCTTCACTTGTATCTGACAACTCAGCAAAGGAAGCAGCAGCGGGTACAACATCATCATCATCATCACACCGTACGTCCATGTGTGTTATGCTGCCTGCCTGAGACATATCCCTGTTATCTACATCCTCTGGCAATAATGGTTGCGCATCACTCATTTCTTCAAACGGATGTGTGAATAACTCCTCTGACATACCAACCGAAGCGGCTGTGGTGCTAGTTTTGGTGGTGGCAGCAGGCGGGTGAGTGGTATCTTGAGAGGTGCCTGAAGCTAAGCTGGAGGAGGATGGTGCGTCAAGGTTCTGAGCGGAGGCTGTAGAAGATTGGGTGTCCTGTGTTAGCCATTCAACTATGTCCTCAGAACTTTTCAAGTTCAGGGTACGTGGCCTCTGAAAACTGGGCATTATTCTAGGGCCAAAGGGAATCACAGCACCACGACCACGATGGCCCCTGCGGGGTGGCCTGCCTCTACCTGTCATTTTTGTTGGGATTAGTGGTACTATGCGTGCAAGCTACTGTGAGACCAGATATGAGTGGCAATGTGCACTGGCACAGTTGTGCAGAGCACAGGCTGTAGGCCTGACACCCGCTTGAAGATAACCAACTGCTATTCAATCTATAACAGTGAAAAAAGTTTTTTGTTTTTAAATCCAAGCTATTGTGTCACCAGATCTAAGTGGTGGCACTGGTCACCGTATCCACTGTTAGCGTAACACACCCGCTTTAAGGACACTGACTGCTATTCAATCTATAACAGTGAAAAAAGTGTTTTTTGTTTTTAAATACAAGCTTTGTGTCACCAGATCTAAGTGGTGGCACTGGTCACCGTATCCACTGTTAGCGTAACACACCCGCTTTAAGGACACTGACTGCTATTCAATCTATAACAGTGAAAAAGTGTTTTTTGTTTTTAAATACAAGCTTTGTGTCACCAGATCTAAGTGGTGGCACTGGTCACCGTATCCACTGTTAGCGTAACACACCCGCTTTAAGGACACTGACCGCTATTCAATCTATAACAGTGAAAAAAGTTTTTTGTTTTTAAATGCAAGCTTTGTGTCACCAGATCTAAGTGGTGGCACTGGTCACCGTATCCACTGTTAGCGTAACACACCCGCTTTAAGGACACCGACTGCTATTCAATCTATAACAGTGAAAAAAGTGTTTTGTTTTTTTTAAATACAAGCTTTGTGTCACCAGATCTAAGTGGTGGCAATGGTCACCGTATCCACTGTTAGCGTAACACACCCGCTTTAAGGACACTGACTGCTATTCAATCTATAACAGTGAAAAAATTGTTTTTTGTTTTTAAATCCAAGCTTTGTGTCACCAGATCTAAGTGGTGGCACTGGTCACCGTATCCACTGTTAGCGTAACACACCCGCTTTAAGGACACTGACTGCTATTCAATCTATAACAGTGAAAACAGTGTTTTTTGTTTTTAAATCCAAGCTTTGTGTCACCAGATCTAAGTGGTGGCAATGGTCACCATATCCACTGTTAGCGTAACACACCCGCTTTAAGGACACTGACTGCTATTCAATCTATAACAGTGAAAAAAGTGTTTTTTGTTTTTAAATCCAAGCTTTGTGTCACCAGATCTAAGTGGTGGCACTGACTGGGGAAATGGGTACAGTATGCACTGTGAGCCTGACACAGAAGCTGGCAGCAGTGGCAGACAACTGACTGCTATTCAATCTATAACAGTGAAAAAAGTTTTTTGTTTTTAAATCCAAGCTATTGTGACACCAGATGTAATTGGTGGCACTGACTGGGGAAATGGGCACAGTATGCACTGTGAGCCTGACACAGAAGCTGGCAGCAGAGGCAGACAACTGACTGCTATTCAATCTATAACAGTGAAAAAAGTTTTTTGTTTTTAAATCCAAGCTATTGTGACACCAGATGTAAGTGGTGGCACTGACTGGGGAAATGGGCACAGTATGCACTGTGAGCCTGACACAGAAGCTGGCAGCAGTGGCAGACAACTAAGTGCAATTACATTACATAGAAAAAAAAAATCAAAAAAAGCATACCCTATCCCTAACCTAGCTATGCTTTTCCCTATCTATGAACAGCAGCTACACTTTCCCTCCTCTTACTAAAGCATGCAGCTTGAGAATGAATCTAAAATGGATGCCTTCCAGGAGGTGGGAGGGTCTGCTAGGAGGGTGTGCTGCTAATTGGCTGGAATGTGTCTGCTGACTGTGAGGTACAGGGTCAAAGTTTACTCAATGATGACGAATAGGGGGCGGGTCGAACCGCGCATATGTTCGCCAGCCGTGACGAACGCGAACATGCTATGTTCGCCAGGAACCGTTCGCCGGCGAACCGTTCGGTACATCACTATTTACATCTTGGCATCCTTCCGGTTTCGGCAAGCCAGAAACTGCCAATACTACAAATGTCCCTTTTCGGCAGTTTATTGGCAAAGAAGTCTCCTGAGTTCATTTCAACATATTTAAAGCATTTCACATATAAAACAGGGGGAAAAAATTACTATTCATCATTTCTAAAAGTATTAAACAATGAGAATATAAATTGTTTGTGTTGTTTTTACTTAAAAGGGAGAGAGAAAAAAACATAAATTAATCATTTTTATATATACATGAGTACAGTTTATTAGAAAATGAGACATTTTAAATAGGGAGATCAACCCATATAGAGAAGGAAAAGATTTATTAAAAATTCTTTTAAATATGAATAATATAAAATTTGTAAAAATAGTATATAAAAACATATAAATATATAAAAAATATATAAGAAATATATATAAAAGTCTTATTAAAAAAGTTTATATATATTCAAATTTAGAATAAAGGGAAAAGATAAATGAGAACAATATATAAATGAGGTAAAAAATATCTATATACTCTCATTTAAAAAATCAATTGATTAATTAATACAAGCTGTGTCAGTTATATGTATGGGGTGATCTCAAAATCCACATTTAGTCCTTGTGGATTTAATGTATCTATATCAAAAATCTATTTCATTTCGTTTCTATTGAGGAGGCGTTCTTTATCACCTCCTCTCCAGTGTATTCTGATCTGCTCTATTCCAAAAAATTCTAGACCTTTTGGATCTGCATTATGGTGATCTAGAAAATGTTTTGATACACTGTGATTTTCATATTTTCGATTGATGTTATAAATATGTTCTCTAATCCTAATTTTTAAACATTGTGAAGTTCTCCCTATATATTGCAAACCACAGGGACAGATTAGCATATATATAACATCTTTACTATTACAGGAGATAAAGGACCTAATATTATATTCCTTTTTTGTGGTATTTGATGTAAACTTAAAAATCTTTTTATGTTGATCCTTCCTCAATTTACACCCCCTACACACTCCACAATAAAAGAAACCATTAGGTTGTTTTAAAAAATTGGTATTTTTCTCAACATCTAGAAAACATTTCGTTAAAATTTGTTTTAAATTTTTCGCACCTCTAAAAATAATTTTTGTTTTTTCACCAACAAGATTTGATATTTTATCATCTGTTTTTAAGATGTGCCAATTCATATTTATAGTTTTTTCTTTAAGTCTAGATTATTTGTGCAGTAATTAAAAATCAATGGAACTTTATCTTCCTCTACTTGTAAAGTACTCTTATCTTTATATTTAAAAAGTTATTTTCTATCAATTTGCTCAACCTCTTTAGAAACTTGGTTTAAAAGATTACCCTATGTGTGTTTTTTCCTGTTTTTATATTTTACATACAGGAGTGAATCAAGCACGGAGTATATTTTTCATTCAAGGGTAACCATAAGTGTTGTTTTATGTAGTGTGCCCTCACCTATCTTTTATTGTATACTGGTTATTTGTATGTGTTTTGAGTGACGCACATAAGGTGATAGGAGCACCTCTTTTATATTTGTGTATTTTATTATTTTAGCCTTATATTCTATTTATCTTAGTATTTTATTGTCGCTCATAAGGCGATTTATTTTAAATTAACCATGTCCATTTTTCAAATAAGAAAAAAGTGGCATAGCAATATGGCAAATAAGTTTGAGATTGAAAACAATGAAGTTAATAATAAAGAAAATGTTTTAGTCAATAATGACCTTGATACTATATGTAAACAATTGGAGAAACTTCTAATAAAAGAAATGAAGATAAAATGGGAAATTTTTACCTTGGAAAAATATATTGATCTCCAAATTTCAACTAGGGGATTAAGATTTGAAAAACCACCCACATTTGATCAAGATAATGAGATTTTTATGGGTATCTAGGATGGGGCTTTGGAATCTTTTTCCTTTCATATGATGAGAATTATTATAGATCGAAGAAGTCTAACATTAAAAGAATTAGATCTAAATATCCAAAAAAACAAACCCAGTTAGAACCTTTCATTGGTCTGGAGGAATTGGAGAGCCTTACCCAGAATATAATCAAAAAAGTTAACGAGATAGAAACTGCAGTTATTAAAGTGAAAAGATGAAAACTTAAAAGAGATCAAGACGATTACAAAACTGGGAATATTAGACCTTTTAAAAAAATTAAACCGGAAGGTAATATTCAGAGAGGCCAGGTCCAAAAGAGGTGGGGTTTTGATAATAAGAGAAGGGATTCCTATAAAAAGGAAAAACAAGATTTTCGCAATATTAGTCCTCCTAGACAAAGAACTTATCAGACCCAATACAAAACTCCAGAAAGTAATAGAAAATATGAAGAAAATAAATGGACAGAAGTCAGATATGGAAGGAGTTTAAGGAAGGATAAAAAGAAGGATTTTAAACCAAGATCCTCTAATATCCGTCTTTCTAATAGGTTTAATAAACTAAGGAATCTAGGAGAGGAAGATTATCCTCTTTTTTAAGAGAGAAGTCTGGAAAGGAAAAGAGGGAGGAGAGAGGGATTATATACCCCGAAAAAAACGAGACAGGGAATTAGAAGAGGGAGAAATAGAGAGTCTAAAAGAAGAGAAAAGGAGGAAAGAGGAGAGGAATTGGAGGAGATAATACCCAATGAGGATGAAAAAGGATTTAGAATTTTTAATTTATCACAAAAAGTTTTAACTAATGTACATATTCAAGTTTTAAATAAGGGTTTTAAATTTGCACCAAGCTGTAATATTAATAAGTTTGAATCATTTTTAGATCTTAATAGATTTACTAGGAAATTGTGCCTTAAAAACTTCTTTAGCTCAATGCCACTTAACAATATGAATGTGGAAGAAAGTTCCTTTAAACATACAATTTTAAAAAATAGATCTACCTTTTATCCTGTTAATTTTAAAACAGATTCGATGAAGATTTTTGAAAAATCATGTCTTAAAGAGATTAGAAAAATTAAACCTGTGAATAAATAACAAAATAATCTTAGCATGAAAGAGAAAGATGCACTAAGTGATTTACAAAAAGATCGAAATGTGGTAGTAAAACCAGCAGATAAGGGGGGAGGAGTAGTCATCTGGGAAAGAGAAAGATATTTGAAAGAGATATATAAACAATTGCAAGATCAAACTACATATATGACCCTCTCTAAAAATCCG
The DNA here is from genome assembly GCA_933207985.1 of Pelobates cultripes. Lineage (NCBI taxonomy): Eukaryota > Metazoa > Chordata > Amphibia > Anura > Pelobatidae > Pelobates > Pelobates cultripes. Next base: position 315,322,364 of record OW240912.1, on the reverse strand, counting down.
ATGACAGATATTTTGTCACTTTACAAAAACTTTTTAAATAAAGGTATAGAGGAAGGGATTTTAAATAAAATAAAAAATTCGATTTTTTAAATGTCAATTTTCCAAAAATTCCCATTTTATATATCCTCCCTAAGGTTCATAAAGATGAGAATAATCTGCCAGGGAGACCCATTGTCTCAGGTATAGGGTCACTTTTATCTCCTCTATCACAGTATATAGACCATTTCTTGCAGGGACCGGTAAAAAAATGCAGAGCATATCTTAAAGACACGATGAGTCTTTTAAATATTTTAGAAGATTTTAAATGGAAAGATGGTTTTATAATGGTGACCTGTGATGTAAGCAGCCTCTACACGAACATTCAACACGAGAAGGGGTGTGAGGCTGCTGCATACTTTTAAAAAATTTTTTTAGTGATTTACCAGAGTCACAGATTGATTTTATTATAGAAGGGATTAACTTCATTTTAAGGAATAATTTTTTTTGGTTTGAGGACAAATTTTATTTACAGACCAAAGGTACGGCTATGGGGACCAGGTTTGCCCCAAGTTATGCTAATCTTTTTATGTCTTATTGGGAGGAAGTATTTATTGATTCCAGTGAGAAATTTGGGGCAAATCTGGTCCTCTATAAATGTTACATTGATGATATTTTTATAATATGGAATGGAGATGAAGAATTCCTAAAAACTTTTTTAGACTTTTTAAATTTCAACGAATGGAATATTTCCCTGACACATGAATTTAGCTGTTTTAAGGTAAATTTTTTAGACTTATTAATCTATATAGACAATCAACAAATAAAAAGTAAAACATATTTTAAAACAGTAGATGTAAATAGTTTTATAGATTGTACAAGTTGCCATTTCAAACCATGGCTTGAAAATATTCCAAAAGGACAAATGTTGAGATTAAAACGTAATTGCACAGAAAAGAAGGAATACGAACAACAAGTAGCGTACTTACAAAAGCAATTTAAAGAAAAAGGATATAAAGAAGATTTTTTAAACCAAGTTTCTAAAGAGGTTGAGCAAATTGATAGAAAACAACTTTTGAAATATAAAGATAAGAGTACTTTGCAAGTAGAGGAAGATAAAGTTCCATTGATTTTTAATTACTGCACAAATAATCTAGACTTAAAAGAAAATTATAAATAGGAATTGGCACACTTTGCACTACACCATCAGGCTGATTTTACACAATTATGTTTTATTGCAATCCAACGAATCTCGAGAACATGGATGGGAGGGGATTTCATGGAAAAAATAGGGAAGGCTGAGATGCAATGGATTTTTACTTTAAATACTATGGTTCCATATGGCCTGAACAATGACTTTGAAATTTGCCATTTTTTAAAATAATGAATCATATGTATATATATTTTTTTTTTATATAATTTTTCATTTTATATGATATACACTTTTTAATTAATTATTAAATTTATTTTTTAAATATATATTTTTTTCTCTTTTTAAATGCTTTTTAATTGCTTTTCAAAAGCATTTTTAAATTAATTGTTTTTTTAAACTTATCAATCAATTTTTTTAAACTTATCAATTATTTTTGAACCTTATATTTTCATGCTCTCAGTTCTATTCCTTTTTTGTTTCACAATTACATTGTTCACATTTATATGGATGATAAGTTTTTTTGTGATTGCACTTTTTTGTGATTGCACTTTGTTATGCACCTTTCCCACTGGGACACTCTCTGATGAAATAATTACCACTGTTGATTCTAATTACTATTACATTGTATTTATGTTTTATCTATTATATTGTGTTTGCCAAAACTATAATAAGAGTAAGTCTTGAGATATGCCAATTAATAGTTCTCTCTTTTTATCCTTTTTTTAGGCAATATTGCTTTAAAATCATAATTAAATTTAAATCTTAATCAATATTAATATGCTGTGTATCTTTGTGATTTTGTGATTTTATTAATGCTTTTTTGCTGTTTAATTTTGCCATGTCATTTATTTTTCTGCCATGAACAATCCTTCAAAGAGTCTTAAATGAGTCTTTAATGACAGATGTATATTTGAATCCAAGTCCTATTAAACTTTATGTCAAGATATTTAGTTAATTTAATTGAACAATTGGACTTTTTCAATTGAATTATTAATAAACCAATCATGAGGGATTGTTGCCCTATTTAAGCCCACAACCAAGATGGAGGTTGTGAGCACGTCCTGAGGAAGCCGATTGGCGAAACGCGTTGACGTCATACAAAGGGGGAGGAGCTTACAGACCACAGAGTCTGGAGGCATTTGTTTTCTGGCAGCAGACAATACACGAGGAGATTCTCTAGCAAACGAACAGGAAGAATGTCGGACGAGCAGCCTACCACCCTAATGATTGAACTCTGACAGTGAGTTGACATATATGTGTCATACTCACCACCTAATCTAGTAAGGGGCCTGTCACCCTATTTTTTTTATCATTTCTTTATTATTCTATTTTATGTATATATGTACTGTTTTTTCTCCATGTGACAGATAATAAATTTATGTCAGTTTTTTCCTATTGGGGTTTCACCAAATATTTCTTAAAGTGATACTTCACAATTTATGAATTATTATAAGTATATATGCTTAAATATTTTTCATACAATCTGCACTATCATTGTTTTTTTCCCTTTTTTCTTTACATATATACCATTATCGCTGTAGGTCCTTTATCTCCTGTAATTGTAAAGATGTTATATATATGCTAATCTGTCCCTGTGGTTTGCAATATATAGGGAGAACTTCACAGTGTTTAAAAATTAGGATTAGAGAACATATTTATAACATCAATCGAAAATATGAAAATCACAGTGTATCAAAACATTTTCTAGATCACCATAATGCAGATCCAAAAGGTCTAGAATTTTTTGGAATAGAGCAGATCAGAATACACTGGAGAGGAGGTGATAAAGAACGCCTCCTCAATAGAAACAAAATGAAATGGATTTTTGATATAGATACATTAAATCCACAAGGACTAAATGTGGATTTTGAGATCACCCCATACATATAACTGACACAGCTTGTATTAATTAATCAATTGATTTTTTAAATGAGAGTATATATATATTTTTTACCTCATTTATATATTGTTCTCATTTATCTTTTCCTTTTATTCTAAATTTGAATATATATAAACTTTTTTAATAAGACTTTTATATATATTTCTTATATTCAGATCCGGATGAACACCAAATAAGGGCGCAAAAGTTTAAAAAAAGGCGCCAGGAAAAGGGTGCCAAACCGGATATTTAAAGACTGAAGTGAAATAAGAAAAATAGACTTTTGATAAAGGCTCTAGCCGAAACGCGTTAAGTCTTATTTTATTAAGTGGACTTTTACTATATTGTACCCAGTGTTTTGTTTTTACCCCAAAGTTATAGTGTGTCCAATAAAGTTTTATTTTATTCCTTGCATCCTGGAATATTTTAAGTTACTAATAAGACCACAAAGGGGGAACAGCCTGGTGTGTGAAGTACCATGGACGGATATTTTCTATGCTTTTAGTCTGAGTCAGCTTATTTTAAGTGGCTCATGACCATGTGAGTGAAACCTTATTTGTTTTTTAAATTCTAAGGTTTTTACGTTATTACCCTATGTGTGTTTTTTCCTGTTTTTATATTTTACATATAGGAGTGAATCAAGCACGGAGTATATTTTTCATTCAAGGGTAACCATAAGTGTTGTTTTATGTAGTGTGCCCTCACCTATCTTTTATTGTTCCTCAAATTAGTGTTATATATGCTTATTGTAGATTATTAATTTCAAAGAATAATGAGATCAAGGTATATCTACAATTTACAATTTTGCAATGTGGCTATAATCTACTCCGCTCATATACTTAGTCCCATATGCTCTTCATCTGCATATCGGAACTGTTGTGTCCTAGGGTACACATTGTCAATAAAGTTCATTTGCACTCCAGGCTGAACAGCAAACGCTGTTGATTAGCCGCGCAACCTATTTAAACACGTCGGATCAGAAGAGGACACCAAGCTCTTGAGAAAGTCAGAACGGACGAAAAGCGCAGAGCTTGCAGTAACCACACTACCCTAAGAAAGGAAGGTGGCACCCGTAAGCCAGATCAATATTTACTTTACTACTACCTATTACTGGACTGGTTTAGGGAGGTACCAACGGCCAGTTCCACAGATTGGTGAGTAAGCCCCCCTTAAGGCTTAAAAGCTTTCTAGCACAAAACAGAAATAATTATTTTTATGCCACTTCACTTTTCTTGTGAGTTTTATTTCATTGTTATTAATATGTGTCATTTTTAACCATTAAATACTTCACTATGTATTTTTCTGTTTCTGTTTCTTTCCACATGTCATCCTTGCCAACTGAGTGGTAAATATTATCCACACCTTTGTGATAGTGGCGCCCTCACTTGTATATTAATATACATCTTATTATATAGACGTGGATATGAAGCAGAGGTATAGCTCAGACTGCTCTCAATCCGTGATGAACCCCAAATTACCATGGTTTGTAAAAGGAACAGAGCTCTGCCATCCGAGGCACCCCCACTCTATGTAAGAAGAACCTGCATCTCTGAGAAGACAAGTAATTTACTTAGTAAAACCAGCACATAGTATAATGCTGTGTTTCGGGCTGCATTACAGCCAACATGTTTTTGAATTGCATAATGTCCTCCACTATGGCTGCCCAACTGGGGAATGATAAAGAAGCTTTACTATGCCATATTAAAGTTATAATTGCCTTACGAGCATTAATTAAGAGAGTTATTACTACATTTCTATGTGCTTTATTTATTAGAGTATTGTGATGCAAAGGTAGTGTTGCTGGGACAAAGGGAGGTGGGCCATTGGAGAGTTTATTAATATTCCTATATAATTCCTTACAAAAACTCTAAACACCCAGGCATTTTTTGAGTGTGCTGAGAACACCGACAACATAATTCATGTGTGGCAATCTGGCATGGAGGAAGCTGGGTGTCTTCTGCCATTGCACAAATAAATTTTGTAAAACCTTCTGAAGATTAGTGTAAACTATAGTGTTAAGAGCATTATTTTATCTCACTCCTCCTCTCCCTGTGTGACTCTCAGATCCTCCTCCCATATGTGAGCATGTTGGGGCAGAAGGCAGAATCTTCACTTCACAAGCATTGGCTAACTGCTAGACCCACATTCCGATGGAGGACACAGAGCTTTGCACATGGAATAAAAAGGGGTGCATCAAACACTAAAAAAATGAAGTGAAAGCAGAAACAACATAAAAGAACAATATTACCCTCCAAGAATACACAGGAAAAGGTAAATCTAGAGAGGGAAAAAACTACAAAACACAAATCTTGCAATCTTTTATGGCACTATAAAAAGAATTTCACTTATGCAGCACCTCCTTCGTCTCCACATTTGCTTTCAGCTTATTATAGAAATATAAGATGGGGAAAACTACTAGTACTTTATTTAAAATCAAAATATAAAATTCATCTTCATCTGCTGGTCCAAAGTTAGGAAACTTTCAGCAAATACCCTTATAAAATATTTTTGTGAAATGATTTACAGAAAAGTATTTTTGATGCAAATCATACAGCAAATTCTGTACTCATAGAATCTAGAGGTTTTTCATACGGTTAATACAATTTCAGTTCCCAAAAACACAAGAGTTTTCAATTATATATACCGTATTTATCGGCGTATAACACGCACTTTTTCTCCCTGAAAATAGGGGAGAAATCATGGGTGCGTGTTATACGCCGGCCCTTTAAATTCTGCAGCCGCCTGAGCGCTCTGTCAAGAGCGCTCAGGCGGCTGCAGTTGGTACTCACCTTCCCTGTAGCGTGGCCGAGCCACTCTGCCGTCCGGGTGGCCGGGACTGATAGGAAGGTGCGCGCAGGTGTGCACCTTCCTCCCGACGGTACAAAGAAGCACTCCTCCCCGGGCAAGCAGTTTTCTACTTGGCCTGGAGGAAACACACTGGTCGCCACGCAACAAGAGGGGGGAGGGGAAAAGAGGGAGGGGAAGAAGGGGAGGGGGCTAACAAGAGGGGAAGGGGAAACAAGAGGGGAAGTAAGAAGAGGGAGAGTAAGAAAGGGGTAGAAGAGGGGAGGGTAGAAGGGGAGTAGAGGGGTAGAGTAAGAAAGGGGGGTAAGAAGTTCTTTAAAATTTAAAGGACCACTCTAGGCACCCAGACCACTTCAGCTTAATGAAGTGGTCTGGGTGCCAGGTCCCTCTAGGATTAACCCCTTTTTTTTTTTTTATAAACATAGTTTCTCCAGAGCCTCTAGTGGCTGTCTCATTGACAGCCGCTAGAGGCGCTTGCGTGCTTCTCACTGTGAAAATCACAGTGAGAGCACGCAAGCGTCCATAGGAAAGCATTGTAAATGCTTTCCTATGCGACCAGCTGAATGCGCGTGTGCATTCAGCCGATGACGTCGCGAGCAAGGAGGAGAGGAGGAGTACAGCTCCCCGCCCGGTGCTGGAGAAAGGTAAGTGTTTAACCCCTCCCTCTCTCCAGAGCCCGGCGGGAGGGGGTTCCAGAGGGTGTATAACACGCACCTCATTTTAAGAAGGAAATTTCAGGGGGAAAAAAAAACTTAAAGGACCACTATAGTGCCAGGAAAACATACTCGTTTTCCTGGCACTATAGTGGTCCTTTAAGTTTTTTTTCCCTGAAATTTCCTTCTTAAAATGAGGTGCGTGTTATACGCCGGTGCATGTTATACGCCGATAAATACGGTATTTAAAAAGATTTTTTCATGCCTCTCTTTTTAGTATCTGTATATTTCATGAATATATGCAAAACTAAATTTTTTTCTAGAATTTGATTTTTCTACTGACATGATGTAAAATTGTGTTCGTCAGCTGTCAATGAAACATTGAGAGTATGTTGAAAAACAATATATTCTCTGCATGTAAATATGCAACTTCCCGCTGGTTACATGTTTTAACTAATGAATTGGAAAATGACAAAAAAAAAAAAGTTTAACGATTTATCACTGCAGAGCAATTTTCAAAGCAAGAATGCATATCATTAAATGACTATAAAAGAAGATATCTGACTATAATGCTGCAGGGTGTGGTGTCAATACAGGTTTTAAATTAAATTTAAATAACTGACATAGTTGCGGCTGCACATTTATTTTAATTGCATTGCTTAGAACCTACTAAAACATTCAGTGGTGTCATCAGGGTATTAACGTCCTTTGTTCAGCATTCCAGTCAAAATCCAGGTCTCATGTGTGCAGCCTATACCGCCTTGTTGGGGAGATAGAAATATCTCCTCAAATCAGACCACATTTAGCAGCCCAAGCCCCTGAACAGAGCAGCTCAGCTAACAGTTCCCTAGTGTTGTAGTTCTGAACTGTGAGGAAATTATCACTCCCTCCTACAGCACATTGAGATATGTGGAGGGAGGCAGGAGTCAACAGACTGCTCCAGTCAGCTCCCCACCAGACCCCAAAGGAGACAGAAGCTTACAGTCTGCACCAGCTAGATCCCCATTGGACACCAGAGAAGCCAACCTCCAACAGATAGCAAACAGGAGGGCAGCTAAAAATACGGATTTCTTTTCAAAGTCAGCTTTATGCGTATGGTAGAGTATATGTGTGGAAGTGAATCTGTGTGGCAGTGTGAATTTCTGTGTATTTAAGTGTATATGTTTGTCTTTCTCTATGTGTAAGTGTGAGTCTGTGTCTGTGCGTGGTAGTATGTATTTGCATTAATGTTATACTATTTTAGTCCCTGAAGAAGTCTGATATAGAAGAAAAACTTTGGACTGGTGCCCCCAAACACTAAGGGAGACTCCTTAATGTACCATTTTTTTATTTACAATATATCTGCTTGTTATATTTGTTTTAAACAGTATCACACTATTGTGTACATCCTTCTCTAGATTTACAGCTGTATCCCAAAGTTTGAGTTTGTTCAACAGTTTCTGGCTTGGGGGACAAACTCGTAAGTTCTCCTTGAGAAGTTGTTTTTCATCACCAAACACCAGGATTTATTACAATTGTCACGTTTTGTTTAGTTTATGAGTTTTCTTTAGGTGATTTCAGTGCCTTTAATATAGTTCCTTTAAGAAACTGTCATGTTTAGGTAAATATTCCCTTAAGAGAATTTATTTATTTTAAACACTGATGGCCATTATGTCATGCTAGAAATATATACAATGTTAGTGCCTCCATGCACTATTAATTGTGTCCATATGCTTTTGTGTGCACTAACTCTTATTCTCCAGGCACTGCTAAGTCGATGCCTTGACACTGCAGGTGAGCTTATATTCAAATGGACATTGGAATAAAACTAAAGAGGCTCCATTTTGTTTAAATGTACATAGGGATTTAGGCCAGACCGCAGGTAACCTTCTCTTTGTTTTTACTGCTAAGTGAACCCTTCACCGAAACATCCTATTCGCCATAGCAAGTATTTCGGAAAAGACACTCTGGCTTTCAAACTTGGCTTGGCTTTCATTCTGCATCTGGCTCACCCCTTTATTCTGACAAGATTCCTTAGCTTTTGGACTCCACCGTTATTTGGATTGATTTCAAGGTATGACATAAAATGCCTGCACACATTTCTTATTATCATCTCCAAAAAAAAAGGAAGAGGACATTTGCTTTATTATTTGACTTTGTTTTATTGCACGCTTTATAAAAAGGAATACATGCCTCCTATAAAGAACTGTTTCTTTAAATTACTAATTTTGTTAGAAGACATTTTCTATACAAGAGATTAAGAATGTTTTCACCTCACAAGGACAGTAACTCCCATCAGATCTTCAATAAAGCTTGGAAAAGTTTTTTGCTGCATAAAATTACTTAGAAAACATTTTCTTTCTGTTATAGTTACATAGTTACATAGTTACATAGCTGAAAAGAGACTTGCGTCCATCAAGTTCAGCCTACCTCACATTTGTTTTTTGCTGTTGATCCAAAAGAAGGCAAAAAAAACGAGTTTGAAGCACAATTTTGCAACAAACTAGGAAAAAAATTCCTTCTTGACCCCAGAATGGCAGTCAGATTTATCCTTGGATCAAGCAGTTTTTACCCTACATTGAAAGAATATCCTTGAATATCTTCTGGTAGCCGTTTGAACATCTGTATGGACTCTGATAAAACCACTTCCTCAGGCAGAGAATTCCACATCCTGATTGTTCTTACAGTAAAAAAACCTTTCCTTTGCCTTAGGCGAAATCTTCTTTCTTCCAGTCTAAACTCATGGCCTCGTGTCCTATGTAAAGTCCGGTTTGTGAATAGATTTCCACACAATGGTTTGTATTGGCCACAAATATATTTGTATAATGTTATCATATCCCCTCTCAGGCGACGTTTTTCTAAACTAAATAGGTTTAAATTTGTTAACCTTTCTTCATAGCCAATATGTTCCATTCCTTTTATTAATTTTGTAGCCCGCCTCTGCACTTTTTCTAGTGCCATAATATCCTTCTTTAGAACAGGTGCCCAAAATTGCACAGCATATTCAATATGGGGTCTTACCAGTGATTTATAAAGAGGCAAAATTATATTCTTGTCCCGAGAATGAATGCCCTTTTTCATGCATGACAATACCTTACTGGCCTTGGCCACTGCTGATTGACATTGCACATTGTTGCATAGTTTGTTGTCTATAACAATTCCCAAGTCCTTTTCATGTGTTATCCCTAATTCGCTTCCATTAAGGGTATACGTTGCTTGTGTATTCTTTACGCCGAAGTGCATAACTTTGCATTTTTCAACATTAAATTTCATCTGCCATTTGAGTGCCCAGTCCCCCAGTCTATCTAAGTCCCTCTGCAGCAAAGTAATATCTTGCTCACATTGTATTGTTTTACAAAGTTTGGTGTCATCTGCAAACACTGAAACATGACTTTCAATGCGGTCTTCTAGATCATTTATAAACATGTTAAATAGAAGGGGTCCCAGAACAGACCCCTGAGGGACACCACTTGCCACCTCTGTCCATCTTGAAAATTTACCATTAATGACAACTCTTTGTACTCTGTTTTTAAGCCAATGTTCTATCCAAGAACAAGCATTTTCATCTAGACCGATTTCCTTGAGTTTGAACACTAATCTATTGTGTGGAACTGTATCAAATGCCTTGGCAAAATCCAAATAGATCACATCCACGGCAACACCCTGATCTATACTTCTACTTACTTCTTCATAGAATCGCAATCAAGTTAGTTTGACATGACCTGTGCTTCATAAAACCGTGCTGATTTTTGCTGATAACCATGTTCTTCTCAAGGAATTCTTGAATATTATCCCTTAATAACCTTTCAAATATTTTACCAGCCACAGAAGTTAAGCTCACAGGTCTATAATTTCCAGGCAAGGATTTTTAACCCTTTTTGAATATAGGAACCACATCTCCCTTCCTCCAATCCTCCGGAACACTTCCTGAAAGAAAAGAATCTTTAAAGATTAAAAACAGAGGTTCACTTATTTCTGCACTTAGTTCCTTAAGTACACGTGGATGGATACCGTCAGGCCCTGGAGCTTTGTTTATATTAACTTTCTTTAGTTGCTGCAGCACCTTGTCTTGAGTTAACCAATTACAATTATTCTGCAAGTTTTTAGTAGCAATCATTTGCACATCTATTGCCATGGGTTCTTCCTTAATATATACGGAGGAGAAATAGTTATTTAAAATTCCTGCCTTTTCCTGGTCTTCATTAATTAACACCCCCGTTTCAGTTTTTAGTGTACCTACACTTTCATTTTGTTTTGTTTTTAGAATTTATGTACTTAAAAAATGCTTTGGGGTTGGTTTTGCTCTCTTCAGCTATCATTATTTCATTTTGAAGTTTAGCAAGTCTAATTGCCTTTTTGCACGCATTATTTGCATCCTTATATCTTTTATAAGATGCATCTGATTTGTCCGATTTAAATGCTTTAAATGCCCTTCTCTTAGTTGTAATCTCTTGTTTTACTTCTCTACTAAGCCACATTGGTTTTAATTTGTTTTTTATATTTATTTCCCAACGGTACATACTGAGAAATGTACCTTTGCAATATTTGTTGGAAGATGATCCATTTATCCTCAGTGTTCTTTTCACTAAAGAGTTTATGCCAGTCAATATATTGTAAAGCTTCCCTTAACTTATTGAAATTGGCCTTTTTAAAATTATATGTTTTAGTATTCCCCATGTGCTTTTGTTTTTTTGAGTTTATTTCAAAGGACACTATATTGTGATCACTATTTCCCAAGTGCTCACCTACTTGAATGTTGGTCAAAAGATCAACGTTGTTGGTTAAAACCAGGTCCAGACAAACATCCATTCTAGTTGGTGCTTGCACAAGTTGTGACATGAAGGTGTTATTTAACAGGTTTAAAAACCTAATTCCCTTTGCTGAGGCACTAGTCCCTCTGTCCCAATTTATATCCGGGTAATTAAAATCTCCAATAATTAAAGTGTTACCCAGATTTGCAGCTTTCTCAATTTGCTCAAACAGCTGTTGTTCCTCGTCAATATTAACATTAGGTGGTTTATAACATATCCCAACCAATAGTTGGTTTCCCTTCTTTTCCCCCAAGCAGATATTTACCCATAAAGCTTCCACATTATCCTCCTCGCATTCCATTTGCTTAACATTTGGCTTTAAATCATGTTTGACATACAAACATACCCCACCACCCTTCTTGTTTTTCCTATCCTTCCTAAATAACATGTACCCATTTAAGTTAGCTGCCCAGTCATGTGTCTCATCCCACCATGTTTCAGTTATGCCTATTATATCATATTGTTTAGTGTATGCTAATGCCTCTAGTTCCCCCATTTTGTTATTTAGGCTCCTTGCATTAGTAAGCATACATTTAATATTATGCGTCACTTGTATATTTTGTGAATTTTCAACATTACACAGCTTCTCTGTTCTGAGCTTGCCCCTCCCCCCGTTTCCACCCCCTTATACTGTGCTAAAGCCCATCTCCTTTCTGTCCTATCTCCATTTTGTAGATTGCTATGACCCTCCCCCCCTACTACTAGTTTAAAATCTCCTCCAACCTTCTAGCCATCCTATCCCCAGCACTGCAGACCCTCTCCCGTTTAGGTGCAATCCATCACCACTATAAAGGTTGTACCCAATCGCAAAGTCGGCCCAGTGCTCTAAAAACCCAAAACCCTCCTTCCTGCACCAAGACTTAAGCCACGCATTGACCTCTCTAATCTCCCGATGCCTTTCCACTGTAGCGCGTGGCACCGGTAATATCTCAGAGAATACCACCTTGGAGGTCCTTTTCTTAAGTTTGCTACCTAATTCCCTGAAATCATTCTTTAGGACCTTCCATCTTCCTATTACTTTGTCATTGATACCAACATGGACCATGACCGCTGGGTCAGCCCCAGCCCCTTCCAATAATCCATCCACTCTGTCAGCAACATGCCGGACCCGAGCACCCAGGAGACAGCAAACTGTCCGGTTGAGCCGATCAGAGCGGCAGATTGCCCTATCTGCTCTCCTAATGATAGAGTCCCCTACCACCACAACCTGTCTTGCCTTCCTTACATTTTGATCCCCACCCGTACTAGGGGGGCTGTTAGCTCGGCTGTTAGAAGTAACAACTTCCTCTAATACAGCTACTCCTGAGCTGATGCTCCCAACATCTTCCCTCAAACGGGCAAATCTGCTAGGTTGCACCAAATCAGGACTAGCTAGCCCTTTCCTCTTCCCTCCCCCCTGCTTCCTCGCCCCACTGTCACCCAGCTACATGCCTGTTCCCCATCTGTCTTATCTCCTCCCTCTCCACTACCTGTCCCCACTAAACTCTGCTCAGTGAGCAGTAGACTCCTCTCAAGATTGTCAATCTCCCTCAATGTTGCGATTTGCTTCTCGAGATCTCCAATCTGAGCTTCCAGAGAAGCCACTCGCACACAACCATCACAGAGGTATGGACCCTGGATGGGTACATCCAGGCAGCCATACATGCAACAAGATGTGCATTGAGTTAAACCAGCAATCTTGCTAACACTCATTTCCCCTTTAAACAGTAAATAAAAACAATTACCTTGATAGTTTAAACTCCTGGTTTTCTAACTCCTACTTGAAAGAGTCCACTTAACCCCTTAAGGACAGAGCTTCAAAAGCTTGTCTTTCACTTAATGACAACGGCATTTTTTTAATTTTTTGCTGTTTGCGTTCAACTGCAATTTGCATTTTACTTATTTGTTGCACCAACACATATTATACATCGTTTTTTAAAGGACAGAAAGGGCTTTAATTTGATGTAACACACATATATATAAATGCTTATTTATTATAAAAAAATACAGAAAAATGTAAAAAAAATGAAAATTTTGTTTTTTTTTTACAGTTTTTGCAATAATAATGTGTGCATAATTAGTGCAGGTTAAGAAAAGTAATTAAAAATAAATTAATTTAGTTGTTCTGATTTACAGAATATACAATGTGTCTGGGATTTTAAGTTTTTTTTGGTAGTTACAGGTCACAAAGCACAAGGAGTAAAATAGACTTTTAATGTGGAGCGATTTTAGAATTTGGTATGTTTGTCTTGTAAGCTTAATAGCCATAAAAGAAAACAAAATTGCCACACAAAAGTATATATTTATATAAAGTAGACATCACGGGCTATTTACCTAAGGTTGTTTTGACACTTTCTACGTAGCCATTTCACCGCCAATCTCTGCTAAATATTGGAGTAAAATTGTGTTTTTTTTGGTTTTTGGCACACAAACTTATAACAAAGAAATTCTCGTGTATATTTTGTAAAGTTGGTGTGTGCTATTCCTGTACAAAGTTTTATTTTGTGTTCAGTTACATCTGCTGAGAAAAATGACACCCCATATGAATGTCTTTGGCACTATTTCGTGAAGCTACAGTGCCATATAGGAGACCTGTCCTTTACAGTATTCACAGTAGAATTTTGAGAGATGGATTTAATGAGCCTTAGCTTCCATTTGGGGTATTATAACAGTTTGACTGTTCAAAAAACCCCCACAAAGGCCTACCATTTGTAAAAGGAGACACTCCAGGGTATCTTATAAGGTGTATATTGTGCCTTAACATACCCCCATTTTTTCACCAATATATGCCAAAGTATGTGGTAAAAAATTATTTTGTGCATTTTTTACATAGGGATTGCATTTTTGCTGGGCGTTTTGTATATTTCATATGTGCCACTAAGTTCAAACCTCCCAAATTATGCTCAGCTAAGTCTTCTGAGTAAAAAGACACCCCAATGAATGTCTTTGGCACTATTTCGTGAAGCTACAGTGCCATATAGGAGACCAAGCCATATCCGTTTTTACCAAACTTTGAATTTTGACGCTGGGCCTATGTGCAATTTCCAAGCATCTTCGCAGGTTTTAAATTCAAACTACCCCACAAAGGCCTACCATTTCTTAAAGTAGACACCCCAGGGTGTTTCAAAAGGTATATTTTGAACCTTAGCGTGGGATCATTTTTCCGCTAGCTTGTACCAGATGTAGTGGTAATAAGCGTTTTTTCTGCCTTTTTGACATACAAGTGAGTTTGCACAGTATATTTTGCAAAACCTTATGTGTGCTACGACTGTATAATACTTCATATGTTGCTCAGCTATGTCGGCTGAGTACAGCAATACCCCCGTATGTACCTTTGCCAGGTATGTGTGGACATCGGAGGGGCACATTTGGGACACAGCCATTCCAGTTTTTTTCAAACTTTGAATTTTTATGCTGTGCCTATGTCCCATTTTAGAGTATTTTACCAGGCTATATAATCCAAATACCCCATAAAGCCATACCATTTCTTAAAGAAGACATCCCAGGGTATTTCAAAAGGCATATTTTGAACCTTAGCGTGGGATCATTTTTCCGCTAGCTTGTACCAAGTGTAGTGGTAATAAGCATTTTTTCTGCCTTTTTGACATACAAAGTGAGTTTGCGCAGCATATTTTGCAAACCTTATGTGTGCTATGACTGTATAATACTTCATATGTTGCTCAGCTATGTCGGCTGAGTACAGCAATACCCCTGTATGTACCTTTGCCAGGTATATGTGGATGTTGAAGGGGCGCATTTGAGACGCAGCCATTCAGTTTTTTTCTAACTTTGAAGTTTTACGCTGTGTCCATGTTCCAATTTGGAGTAGTTTAGACGGTTGGTTATTGAAACTTCCCCACAAACACATACTATTTATTAAAGAATACACCCTGGGGTAATTCAAAAGGCATATTTTGAACCTTGGCGTGGGATAATTTTTTCTCTAGTTTGTTCCAGGTGTAGTGGTAAGTTTTTTTTAAACTTTCCTAAACTTTCTTAAAACTTTTTTTACAGATTTAACATTTTTCTAAGCTTTTTTTTTTACCGTTAACCCCTAACTAGCAGTAGGCAGCACTAACAGTAAATTCCCCATTTTCCCATAACTCCCACCCACCCCAGCTAGCAAAATACATAGTTATAAAATATTTTAATTAATTAATTAAATAAATTGAACCCCTGAGGGTTAAAAAATAAATAAAAAGTTAATCCTCAGGGGTTAAAAAAAAATTAGATCACAGTATAATACTGTAATCTCTATTTGATCGCTGTAGGCAGTGATCGACTGGCAGGGAAGGGGTTAATTTTTATTTGGACTAGGTAAAGGGTTTTTTTTTTTACTTAAACGTTATTAAAAACATTTTTTAAGCTTAATTTTTTACTTTTTAAAGGTTATTTTAAAACTTTTTTTAACGTTAACCCCTAGTTAGCCTAACGCCAAATCCCCCAATTCCCCACTAACTTCCACCCACCCCAGCTAGCTAAATATATAATTTTAAAATATATTAATTAATTAATTAAATAAATCTAACCTGAGGGTTAAAAAAAAAATGAATTAACCCTCAGGGGTTAAAAAAAAAAAATCAGATCATAGTAAAATGTAATCCCTGCCAATTGATCACTGTAGTCAGTGATCAATTGGCAGGGAAGGGGTTAATTTTTTATTAAAATGGGTAAGGGGGGGAACTTTAAATAAACTTTATTTTTTTTTCCAGCAGGGGGCAGGATCAGCACTGATCCGGCTCCCTGCACTTCACACAGAACCCGGAAGTGCAGGGAGCCGGTAGGTGAGTATAGAGAGCACATGTGCTCGCTCAGACTTGCGGTCAGAGCGAGCACATGTGCTGGGCAGCCTGACCGGGTGCTCCCGGTATGCCTCTAATGCAGAGGCATACCGGAGCACCATTAACCCCGCGATCGCCGCAATAGCGGCGATCCAGGGTTAATTTTACCGCGTGACGGACGAGGTCCGTCACTCGTCGTTAAGGGTTTCCCCTGAGTGACGGACCTCGTCCGTCACTCGTCCTTAAGGGGTTAATAGAGTCTGCTTTCAAGTAATGTGAGCAAGCTCAGTGAGTTAGGGGTGTGCCTTTATGGGGATACAAATCCCACACAGGTGCAAACAATGAACACTCCCCCAATCAATCAAGCAGCAGCACAAAAAAAGGGGGGAAAACCAGAACACAAAAAAAAAGTAAATTTAAAAAACAAAATATTTTTTTTTTTAAACCTTACCAACTTTAAAGATTAAACAAAAATAAAATACAAACCACTCTCCACAGTATACAAACCACTCCAAGTAACTCCTGGTTTTCTAACTCCTACTTGAAAGAGTCTACTTAATAGAGGCTGCTTTCAAATAAGTTACCTTGTATAATTCCTGAAAGAACTGAAAGTTATTTTCTTTTCTTTTAACAAAACGTTAAAAGTTAATAAACATTTCAAGTTTTATTCTTACACCATACATCAATGTAGGGAACAATGGACAGATTGAGTAGAACTTGGGAAAGTAGAAAACACTGGAAAGAAAACCATGGGAATAAAATATGGGAAAAGAGCACTGCACAGAGGCATATAGGGAGGGATGTTAGATGAAGAAAGTAGTGTATATTGAAGTAATGGAAGTAGCTACCAGTGAGCTGCCACCATTATCCACTATTTAAATGAATACAACTCCTATTACTACAATCCTAAAAAACAGTTCTACTTCTCCTGATTCGCACCTTCACTCTGTATGATGTAATCATTATCCAGTAGCGCATGATTGCCGCTACCACTACCCTAATGAGCAATAATCATGGAGGTTGTTTGTGGAAGCATGAGTTGGCATGTTAGACAAAAATAATTACCAACAGTAATCTGATTGCTATGCAAGCCTGGAGGACCAGAGCAAGTGCAGTGTACTACCTGATTATTGGCTTCAGCTCAGGTTTCTAAGCTAGAGCACTAGAAATTTGCAGTATACGATTGCATAGTGTAATGGCATGTCACTCTGCTTCTCTTTGTGAGGTGTCTGGTATGATCAACTCTAATTCACTCTGCTGCTTCTCTACAACTCGTGACACATGCAGGAATATCAGCTAAGTGCCTGACCAAAAGAACATTACTAGAATAACATCATATTTTGTGTGCATGACATGATGCAGGGCCGACTTTAATATTGATTGGGACCTGGGAAAGCATTTGATTGGGCCCCCTTAGTAGCCCAAGCCCCTGAAAAGAGCAGCTCAGCTAACAGTTCCCTAGTGTTTTAGTTCTGAACTGTGAGGAAATTATTATCACTTCCTCCTACAGCACATTGAGATATGTGGAGGGAGGCAGGAGTCAACAGTCAGCTCCCCACTAGACCCCAAAGGAGACAGAATGTAAGAGTCTTAACCTCCACTCCCGTACATGCAGTCACGTCCTCCATTCTCCAATACAGTAGCAGAATGAAAGCAGAAAGGGCTCTGGTGCAAGAAATTTTGGGGGTCCCAATCGCAAGGGTGGCCAAACAATAGATCCTCATCTGTCTTTCAACTTCAACAGCTGTGGTACTATTTTCCCATGCTTGCAGGGTTGTATTTAGTACTGAGCAGTGTTTGTGTGTTTGAATGGAAGCATGTATTTGTATGGAGTATGTTTGTGTAAATGTTAGGGTATGTTTGTATGTGATGTTGGCATGCATTTATGTGTAGTGTGTGTTTTTGAATGCAGGGGTGTGTTTGTATGTAGTGTTGACATTTGAATGCAGGACTGTTTTTGTATGTAGTGTTGAAGTTTGAATGCAGGGGTGCATTTAGAATGCTGAGATGTCTGCACATGTACACATACAATGCCACACACACACTGTGATACTGTGATACAAATACACGGATATGAACACTGACATCCACACTGACACAGATACCCACACTGACACATATAGACACACAGAAACACAACCTGACACACCTGCATACACATATATACAAACACTGACACATATGGATACTCATACACACTGATGCATACATGACACATGCAGATACACAGACAAGTACACTGACTATATACAGATACACAGACAGATATACAAACAGAGGTACAAACACTAACATACACAAATACACACAATGATAACATACAGATATACACACTGACACACATACACACAACCTAACACAAATGGAGATAGACATACACAAAGATAAAAACACTAACACACAAACAAACACATGATGCAGATACACATATGCACAAAGACTACATAAAAAGACAAAGATTTAGTGAATAAATACAGATAAACAGATATACACACTGACACACAAAGATACACACTCACAGACATACTGACACACAGACATATTAAGACAGACTGGCAGACATAGTGACACACAGACATACTGACACACATACAGATATGCACACAGACACCTTGACAGACATACTGACATGCACACATACACACAGACATACTAAGACACACAAACAGACATAGTGACACACAGACACCCTGACAGACATACTAAGACACACACAGACATACTGACACACACACACACAGACACCCTGACAGACATACTGACACACACACAGACATACAAAGACACAGACATACTGTCACACACGTACACAGACATACATACTTACAGGCCCACAGACACACTGACACACACACTGACAGAAAAACATGCATACTGACAGACATACGGACACACTGGCAAACTGGCACACACAGACATACTGACACACACAGACACACTGCCATACTGGTACACACACACCGACACACTGACAGACAGACACACACACAATGACATACTGACACACACAGACACCCTGACAGACAGACATAAACACAAAGACATACATACTGACACAGATACATACACTGACACATATTCACACAAACACAACCTGACACACCTGCCGACACATATATACAAACACTGACACATATGGATACTCATACTAATGCACAAATGACACATGCAAATACTCAGACAAGTACACTGACTATATACAGATACACAGACAGATATACAAACAGAGATACATACAATGATAACATACAGATACACAAATACACACAATGATAACATACAGATATACACACTGACACACATACAGACACAGACACACAACCTAACACAAATGGAGATAGACATATGCAAAGATACAAACACTAACACACATAAACATACACACATGACACACATGCAGATAAACATATACACAAAGACAAAGATTTAGTGACAAAATACAGATATACACACTGACATACAAAACTACACATACTGATAATACAGAGATACACACTCACAGACATACTGACACACAGACATATTAAGACACAGACATAGTGACACCGACTGACAGACATATTTATAAACATGCAGACACACAGACATACTGACACACACACACAGACATACTAAGACACACAGACATAGTGACACACATACACCCTGACAGACATACTAAGACACACACACAGACAGACATACTGACACACACACAGACTTTCTGACACATACACAAATAGAGACTGACACACATGCAAACTTTACATTTTTAAAGCCTACCTTATGGGTTCAGCAGGGTGGCTTCCCTGGGGTCCAATGGAAGGCTGAGGTGGTTGGGAGTGAAAGTATTGTTTTAAATAAGTCAGAAACATATGGGTAGACACTTTACATACATCCTTCCATAGCCTTCTCGCACACATCCTCTCGAAAATCAAATCCAAATACATAAACTCAGCAAATCTCACACACATTCCACTAATCCAAATCCCACACATATATGTATAAATATATCACACTCTGCCAGTCTCCATTTCACTCAGTCAAACCCCGCACACATCCCACATATCCAGTTTGACACACACATTTGAAACTCAGCCACTCAGACACACACATACACACGACACACTTAGCATCAGGGGCGTTTTAGCCGCGAGGCAAACAAGGCATTTGCCTTGGGCGGCATTTTTCAGGGGGCGGCAAAAAACGCCGCCCCCAAATGCCCAAGGCAAATGTCTTGTTAGCCCCGCGGCTAACATGCCGAGCGGGCGGGCGGCGCTGGCAGGCGGCTGGTGAGGGAGCTCTTCCTCTGAGCAGTCTGCTCAGCTCCCTCGCGCGCCCAGCCTCACTCTGCGGCGCGCGACGGAGCTGAGCAGACCGCTCAGAGGAAGATCTCCCTCGCCAGCCGACCGCCCAGCCCAGGGCCGCCCGCCAGGGAGATACCACCAGGGACCACCAGGGAGATAGAGAACCCTCCCCCCCGCATTCCCAAAGGTAAGGAAGGGGGGGGGATTAAAAAAAAAAATGTGTTAATGTGAGTGTGTGTGTGTGTCTGTATCTGTCAGTGTGTGTGTGTCAGTGTGTGTGTGTGTGTGACTGTGTGTATGTGTGTGTGTGTGTCTGTTAGTGTGTGTGTCTTAGTGTGTGTGTGTCTGACAGTTTGTGTCTGTTAGTGTGTGTGTCTGACTGTGTGTATGTGTGTGTCTGATTGTGTGTATGTGTGTGTCTGATTGTGTGTGTGTGTATGCGTGTCTGATTGTGTGTGTGTGCGTGCCTGATTGTGTGTGTGTGCGTGTCTGATTGAGTGTGTGTGCGTGTCTGATTGTGTGTGTGTGCGTGTCTGATTGTGTGTGTATGCGTATGCGTGTCTGATTGTGTGTGTGTGCGCGTGTCTGATTGTGTGTGTATGCGTATCTGTCAGTGAATTTGTGTGTGTATATTTAGAAGGCGGGGCGGGGGGGAAGGGTTGGGTGGGGCTGGCGCGCAGGGGGGGATGGTGCCTGAGTTTTGTCCTGCCTACGGCAGCACAAAACCAGGATACACCACTGCTTAGCATCCCCCCATATATACATTTGGGAGACACAAGGAGCCCTTTCTCCGTTGTGCTTAAACAAAAGATCTTGATTTACTATTTTTGGATAATCTTTTTTCAAAATATTAAAGTATCAAAAAACATTGTATACAAACAAACATATATAATTTTAGGAAAACATATCAAAACATTAAAATATTTTTTTAAATATTAAATCATTTGGGAGGTGTGGTTTGGATAACAAGCAGAATGGTGGCTTAGATAAGGAGTTCCGGACAATCTCGAGCAGAAGCAGACAGCCACAGCATAATACAAAAGGTGAAAGGATGCAGGCAAAGTTGGACCCGTTCCTAGTGGTGAAAGATAAGAGACCACTTTCAGAGTGAACAAATTCCCCACCAGACAGCGTGTCCCCGCCAAGCAAGATGTCAGATCAAGCCCTCAGTATTACAGTAAGTAGCCTATTTGAATCTGAAACATTCACATTCAAGCTCAAATCATTGCTGCAATAACTCATAACTGATATTAAAGCAGATATGAAAAATCTCAATTAATAAAGTCTCTCACAGACTTGAGAGAGAAAGAACAGAGAAGTTGGAGTCTAAGTTATATGACATAATTCATTTCCATAATGCTTCAGCAGATCAACACATGAGACAGCAACATTATTGAAGCCACTATTGGAAATAACTGCTGATATTTGGGATAGATCACATAGGAATACTATAAGAGTAAGGGGAGTCCCTGAGACAGTAGAAAATGCTGTTTTGAAATAATATTTTCAAGAATTTGCAGTGATAATTGATAATACTTTAAGTGAGGAATATTATGGCAAAAGAAATGTCCTTGTGGAGATACTAAAGGCAATCTGAATTCTGTGATAGCTTTACTTATTACTGTGGTGTGACAGGTTCTTTAATCACACGTTTAATCATGTACCTCCCCTGGGTATAATATGTAGCTATTCTAATGTGCCTGCACAAGTAGTCATTAACTGTGTTGTCATCCAATATGGTCTAGATCTCAATTTTAACTACTTTATCTATGCAAACCATATATGAGGATCTCTCACACAACTGGGTAACCTGTGGTCTCTGGTAAATGTAGGTGGTATACATTTATTCTGTGAGTGTTATAAATACCCCTCATAAAACATTATTATTCGATGAGGTGCGTAGATCAGGAACACAAGTTATATACAAACAGGAAATTCACATTACCAGGGGCAAACCTTCACATTTTGTATATAAATGATTCACAGTAGCATTTTATTCAGGGACAAACACCAAAAGAGCTGTGGCTACCATCTTTTTTTCATATATTTTTACCTGTCCTCACAACATAAACTAAAAAGAGATATAACTTGGTAGTGTGTACAAGGAGTTGATATCTTCCACAAACCTCCCAAATCTCAATTCTTGTAGATATTCTTCACAAGGTGACAACTTTGTGCAAGGCCACATTAATAATGTGTGGGGATTTTAACATATTAGATCTTTCTATAAACTCTTCTACATGCAAACAGAAGACAAACCTCTTGCGCTAGTGAAAGCTTCAGACAAACAATCCATGAATTTGAAATGGCAGACAACCTTAGATACTTGAACCCTAGCATATGAGAATACTCTTTCTTTATATCAGTCTGTAAGACCTGCTCCAGACTTGATTATTATAAGCTGTGTAAAGCCTTTTCTAAAAACCACTTGCATGAAGAGATCACTCAGTGGCTCTGCTCTAGTTTAGGGTAGGGATGTATTTTCAAATAGCAAGATGTCAGAGGATGAATGACAATTTACTAGACAGGACACATACTAAAAATTTCTTCCTACATTTCTCATAGTGTACTTTTAGAATAATACTCATCAAGAAGACTTTGCACCTACTCTTTGAATAGCCCATAAGGCTGTTATTAGATGCCATTATAGTCAGTATACCTCTACACTGAAATGAAACAATAGAGAGCACATATACTCTTTAAAAAATAAACTCTTCAGACTGAACGGTCGCAAGCCTGCCGAGCTCCGTGCACAAAGGCCTAATAACTACTTTTTCAGCTACACCAACCCCAAGCAATTAGACCCTCTTCTAGACCCCCCAGGCTCCTGACAACAATATGGGTAGAAAAACAAGCCGAAACAGAGCATGAGTATAGGCGACCTATGGTGGCAGGCACGTGGAGACTCGCTACCCAAAATGGTCGCTTACATGGGAGAGAGCTCGGACTTTTCAGACGACCAAACCCTGGAGCCGGGAGACCTCCACCTGCCTGCACCGCGGGAACTGAACCCGAAACCGGCACCAACAACCTGCAAACCGGACTCAGCACCGGTCACGAAGGCAGACATGCAGGAACTGCTGGCAGGAATACGGAGGGACCTCCAAGCGGACATGGCAACATTTCGCAAGGACCTGCAAGGCCTGACCGGCCGCATGGGAACCCTGGAAAGCGACTCACACAACACAAAGGCACAAGTCACCAACCTACACAAAGAAATTGCAACGCTCCAGAACCAGCAATTAGCCACTGAACGGCGGTTTGCTGCTCTGGAAGACTTTAGGCGCAGCAACAATATCAAGATAAGAGGGGTTGCAGATACAGTACCTGATGCGGAACTACCACATTTTGTGAGAAGGATCCTAGCAACTATACTGACCCCCAAACAGGCGAAAGCGGTGGTAATTGAGCGCATGTTTCGGGTCCCGAAACCAAGAAAGGCACCTGCCATTGACCCACGAGATCTGATAGTGCACTTCCAAACGGAACACGACAAAGCTATGATAATGGGAGCGCTCAAGGGGAAAGCTCCATATAACTTCGAAAACTCAGTCCTCACCTTCTATGCAGACTTGTTGGGGAGCACTCTGGCATGGCGCAAAACCCCGCAGCCCTTCATGACACTCCTTCGCAAAAGAGACATCCGCTACAGATGGAAAGGACCCCACGTCCTGGCGGTCCCACAAGGCAGCACCTCATACGCGGTCCACGACATAGAAGAAGCTAAGGCCATCCTAGAGACTCTAGGCCTCCCACAGGACGCTCCCATCAGCAGGAGGCCGGGAACAACAACCACAATGCACACCTGGGATCCAGCAGGCACAGCCCCATTGGAGCCACGAAGGCCCAACATGGACACATATAAGGCAGCCACCACTTGAAACCGGGACACTGATCTCCTTGGAAAGCCCTAAGCCAGAATTGACCTCCTGACCACATGAGGTTACATTATATTATGTCTCACATATTTTATAGTCTATACTTTACATTTCTGACCCCATCATTAGTCCGACACACACCAGGACACCCCTTTCTCAAACAGCGACACTTAGACTCTTTTTCAAAAAAACATGAACCGTGAGGTATAACATGTTATTAACCATCTATTTAGCCAGGTACACGGTCTACCACTAGTCAGGAAGACTTACAATAACCTCCTTAACACTAGACATACACCTCTTAAATTGCAAAGCTTTTCATCTAGTCTATGTCAGCAAACCCCAAGGCGCACACACTTGCTTTAGATACACAGGCATGTAACAGTCCTTAACCTTAATGCAGAATTGTTGGACTGATGTTCTTATATGTTTATATATATTTTTTTTTTCTCTTTTCTCTCAATAACGTTTTACTCAAAGTCAAGCTTAATTAATATAAAATTGTGCAGTCTCACTCAATGCCATCTCTCTGTTAACCAAGACTGGCTGGTATTTGCTGTTGTGGCATCACTGGCGTGTATGTAACAATCTACCTGCACTCAAAAATAAAGAATTAAAAAAAAAAAACTCTTCAGAAATACATCATCAGCAAGATTCTTTCACAGTGCTAATGCAAGCTAAAGCCAGTTAATGAAAAACAGAGGTACAAAATAGAGTTCATGTTACATAGACTCACAGCTTGATTTTATTCAAAAAAACAATTGATAGGTTGTTTGTAAAATAAATTCAAAAGTAAAAAAGTTCCACTCCTTCCCATTTTTTGCTTGATGCCTAGGAGGAAAAATGCAGAGAGGATGGAATATATGTGTGCAGACTTCTATGACAAAGAGTTGCAAAAGGGGACAAGCTTAGGAATAAAACCTCATTAAATTCATAATTATCCAATTTTTTTTGAAGAGTGGCAAATCGAAAGAGACAACATCCCCCCCTCTCCGTAAGAATGAAAACACTCCTCAATCTAAAGGGTTAAGTTATATCTGTTATAATGGTCTTATTGAAAATACATTTAAAGGGCCTTCCTCCTTTCAAAAACTGTAGAAAAAAGATGTTGGACCAGGTTCATCTTGAAGAAGGAAAAGGACATTGAAAGTAATGTCAGTTTGACTCAGTATATAAATTATAAAGAGTTTTCATATAAAGCTTTATATAGATGAAGATTTAAAGTTAGCATAAATTTATCCACATATCTGCTCTCTGTATTGGTATAACCGTGTAAAAAAGGATAATATTACCATGTTTGGTGGCAATTGGGTGCCTGTGGCCTGTGGGTGAATTTGTCTACTCACTTTTCCTTTCCCTTACACAGTTTTGGCTCATGCAAATAGCTTGAGTTCGCTCTACTGGGCATATTGCCCACTGATCTTCCTAAACATGACATTCATCTCTGTTAGCACATTTTTACTGTGATAAAATAGGATTGCCTGAAATTGGAAAAGTGGAATAATCCTGGTCATCACTCAAACTTGTGAGTTTATGATGCATACAAGGCATTTGAAGCACACAGCTCATTCATGCTAAAACATACTTCAAGGTGTAGAGACCAGACGATGACTGCTGGAGGACATTCATAACCAATCCTTACTTAGGGATACAGATTCCCACATGGGCCCAATTTTTGGGACACATGGCTTGTTTGATAGGTATATATAACACCCTAGATAAATAAGTTGTTTTACTTCGTATGTTTTGTTATTTTAGTTTACTTTTTGTAAATGTTTAATGGACATGGTATATCTATTATGTAATTACAAATAAATGAATCCCATATAAATAATGTATAACCCTTCTGAAAAGAAAAACATCAAGGACACAAAAATCCACAATCGTACATTCTCAATAGCTGATCAATAAAAATAGTGAAGAAAGAGCCACAAAAAAAAATCCACACAAACATTTTATCCAAATGCCAATCTCAAGAGAAGATTAGGTATATGTTTTGTTTAATTCAAAGTGAATTGGATATGTTTTGTTTAGGTATATGTTTTGTTTAATTCAAAGTGAAAAGTGAGAATTCAAAGTGAATTTCAAATATGAAGCCAGAGTAGTTAAATTAACTTTTTTTTTCCAGTTTGGCTATTTTGATCTTAAATTTGAAATTCACTTTAAATTAATTTATAATTCTCCCTTTAGTGAATAACCCTGATAATGTTCTGATTTACAAATATATATATTTGTGTTAGGGGCAAATAGCCGTATATGGAGTAAGGTTCCAGTATGAGCGTAGGATAGTATAAAAGAGCAAAGTCGGTTGTGGTGTGCCGAGACCGACGATATGGTAGGCCTGTAAATAAAGAGGGCCCACAAAGGAGTAAGAAAAAGTAAAGAAAATAGAAAGAAAAAGAAAAAGTGTTGAGAATGTGGAGTGGGTAGGAGGGTCATTCAGAAGCTGACCTCGAGTGGTATGGAGTCAGATATATAATTATTATTATCTTGTTTATTTTTAATCATCAGGGATCTTAATCAAATTATTTCGATTGTTCCATTGACATTTGCTGAAAATGCATTTGCCCACTAAAGGCCAAACTTAGCACACAACCTGGAAAAGGTGGAATGGTGTGTTACGACATTTTTTATTAAATGTCAGTTTCTGAATCACAATTGTTATCACAATTTTTTCCTTGTAAATACCATTATCTTTGTATTAGAGTTGCAGGCCTGCATATGTTGCTGGATCATATACTGCACAGTCTTTGAATACACCATACAATCTCTTTAATTATCATCTCAAAAGTCAATGTTGTATGCAAAATACCAGAAAACGAAATTTGAAATGTGCTATGTTGAAAAGAACATTATATAAAATATAATGAATCTTGGCTCACACGTGTTATTTTGTGTAGTCTATCCACATTCCTCAACCCTCTATGCCAGATCATCATGAGTGAATACGGATACAGGTTTAAGAATTGGGTAAGCACTTCCACTACATGGATGGCATCAAGCTGTATACCAAGAAAGAGCATTGCATGGACTCACTGATTCACCTAAGCAGAATCAACAGCGAGGACATTGGAGTGTTGTTCAGACTAGAAATATATGTAACACAAATATATGGCAAGCACAAGGAAGAGGCAAGGAGAATAGCAAATAGCAAAAACCTAAATCAAAGTACTTCCAAAGTAATATCCATAATAGTAAGCACAAGATCCACACCATCGGCACATACACTCTACTAGTAATCATGTACCCAGCTGGATTAAAATCTGGCCAAGAAAAGAGTTAGAAACAATGGATACCTGAAATTACTTAATATTAATTTAGGGTTCAATCTAAAATGCAGCACCCAAATACTTTAGACCATTGGGAAGCAAGGAGTTTAAGACACTATGAGTGTCAAGGCAACAGTCCAGGATGAGACACAAGCATCCAGAAGTACATCAATTAAATTGCTGCCAAGGATGAACTACTAAGGGAATAAGTTATACATACAACAGTTAGCGTACTAAAATTGCAAAAGGTAGGCTTCAGTCTACGTGGGTTAGTGCGTGTGTGTCAGTTTTCATGGTCAGTGTGTGTCTACTTGAGTCAACGTGTGTGTTAGTCTGCATGATTTTGTGAAGCAAATGGGGCAGCAAATTTGTTTTCACCTAGGGCGCCAAAAATGCTTGCACCGTCCCTGCCTGAACCATCATTACTCTTTTGCAAATCACATTGTAAGGATTGGCATACGTCAGGTCCTGTTGCATCCTGCGATCCAGGAGAGTGCAGTATACATATTGGTAATTAAGTATCTGTATGTGTCAGTGTGTGTATCTGTATGTGTGTCATTGTTTCTTTAAATGAGGCAGCTGCCCCGGGCCTGGTTACTCCTAGGGGGCTATAAGCAGCTGTCCCATAGGCCTGCTGCTAGCAAGAATTTGGAGAGGCCTATCGGTTGGCCAATGCATTTATGGCCACCCAATAGGTATCTCTAAACAGGGACTTGGTCAGGTGTTGGCACCTTTTGGAGTGCTACCCGGCCCCTGTGGAATCATCCGGAAGGGAGGAAATGACAGCAAATCACTTCCTCCGAGCTTTAGAAGAGAGCACCGTGTGAAAGTGTGGAGACGGAGGTGCATACAGACAGCTGGAGGAAGGGAAGTAGGAATGACTTCTGCTGCCTCACTCCCATCAGCCTCATCCAGCTGTAAGAAGAGTGACTGTTGTTGCCTCACTCCTATCACACAGGCAGCTGGACAAAGAGTATGATGAGTGATTGTTGTTGCCTCACTCCCATCATGTGTGTCAGTGTTTGTATCTGTGTGCCTATATATCTGCATTTGTGTGTCAGCGTATATATCAGTATGGGAGACATTGTATCTGTATGTGTGTCAGTGTGTATCTGTATCTGTATGTGTAAGTGTATCTGTATGTCTGCATATCTGTATGTGTGTCAGTATGTGTATCTTTATGTTTGCATATCTGAATGTGTATCAGTGTGAATACATGTATGTGTGTCAGTGTGTGTAACAGTGTATATGCGTGTGTTTCAGTGTGTATCCGTATGTGTGTGAATTTTAGTATCTGTATGTGTATCTGTCAGTGATTGTAGTGTATATATCAGTATGGGAATCATTGTTTGTATCTGTATGTGTGTCAGTGTGTGCATCTGTGTGTCTGTATCTGTATGTGTATCTATATGTCTGCATATCTGTATATGTGTATATGTATGTCTGCATATATCCATGTGTGTCAGTGTGTGTATATGTATGCCTACATATCTGTATGTGTGTCAGTGTATGTATCTGTGTCTATGCATCTGTATATGTAGGTGTGTCAGTATATATATATATATATATAAATGTGTGTCAGTGTGTGTGTGTGTGTATCTATGTGTCAGTGTGTGTATCAGTGTATCTGCATGTGCGTTAATTGTATCTGTATGTGTGTCAATTGTATCTGTGTGTGTATCTGTCAGTGATTGTATTTGTGTGTCTGTATCTGTATGTGTGCCAGTGATTGCATTTGTGTATCTACATATCTGCTTGTGTGAATTTGTATGTGTGTCAATGTTTGTATCTGTATGTGTATCTGTATTTGGATCAGTCATTGTATCTGTGTGTCTGTAGCTTTATGTGTGTCAGTGATTGTATTTGTTTGTCTGTACATCTGCATATTGTCATTAATGGTATATTTTCAGGCTGGACAAAAGTGGTAAGTGGTGTCCCTCAGGGTTCTGTTTTGGGACCGCTTCTCTTTAACATTTATAAATGATCTTGAAATAGGCATTGAAAGCCATGTTTCAGTGTTTGCAGATGACACAAAACTTTGTAAAGTAATAAAATGTGAGCAGGATATTTCTTTGTTGCAGAGGGATTTGGATAGATTGCGGGACTGGACACTTAAATGGCAGATGAAATTTAATGTAGAGAAATGCAAAGTTATGCACTTTGAGTTCAAGAATGCACAAGCAACTTACACCCTAAATGGTAGTGAATTAGGGATAACCACACACGAAAAGGATTTGGGAATTGTTATAGACAACAAATTAGGCAGCAAAAAGCAATGTCAATCTGCAGTTGCTAAGGCCAGTAAGGTCATGTATAAATAGGGGCATAAATTCTCGGGATGAAAATATAATTTTGCCTCTTTATAAATCGCTGGTAAGACCACACCTTGAATATGCTGTGCAATTTTGGGCACCTGTTCTAAAGATGGCTATCATGGCACTAGAAAAAGTGCAGAGACAAGCTACAAAATTGATAAAAGGAATGGAGCATTTTAATTACGAAGAAACTTTAAAAATTTAAATCTTTATAGTCAGAGGGGATATGATAACAGTATTCAAATATATTCAGGTCCAGTACAAACCATTATCTGGAAATCTATTCATAAACAGGGCTATACATAAGACACAGGGTCACACATTTAGGCTGGAAGAAAGGAGATTTCAGGTAAATAAAAAGTTTTTTTTGTTTACAGTAAGAGCAATACGGATATGGAATTCTCTGCCTGAAGAGGTGGTTTTATCAGAGTCCATACAGATGTTTAAACTGCAATTGGATAAATACTTGCAAAAACATAACATACAGGGATATAATTTCTAATTAGTAGGATAATAGCTGCTTGATCCAAGGAGACATCTGACCGCTGT
>OW240912.1:315258574-315291740 GCA_933207985.1 Pelobates cultripes | reverse complement strand
AAAGGACCCCTGGCACTGTTGTTCATGATTTGAGTTATAGGGATAGACAGGAGTCTGATTTCGGGTTTAGCATATTATTTGACTATTTGTTTTGCCTCCAGCTATAAGGAGCAAGTTTAGAAATTAATGTATGAGTCACAGTTTAATAGTATGCTTCTTATTGGAAATATACATGAAAACACTTTGTATAGATAATGGTTTCTCTACATTGTATGTTGTATCCACAATGTTTTTTATTTGCATTTTTTTAGTGTGTTTTCAAAGGCAATTAAATACTATTAGCTGAAATGTATATTTATAGTATTTTATATAATATGATTATGTAATGACAACATTATTTTATTAAAATTAATATATGTTGTATATTATTAAAATTTTATTACAAATTAAATAAAAAATATTCTTAGCACAGGAGTAAAATACAGGTTCTGTTCTGCAGAGGAGTTTGTGTTTTTGAGAGTTATGTTTATATTAAAAATACATAAATGATTAAACCTATTTCTACCAAAAATAAGTTTATTTTGCAAGTAGTACGAAAAAAACAAGAGAAACGAAAATTGTACAAATAAAAGAAGAATATTTTCTAAAGCTGTGAATGATAACGTAGTACTATCAATATCACCTCATGTTTAGATATATTATATATCCATGGCAACTATTCTCTGATGGATGAACCAGACAATAAACTCTGAGTGTGAAAAAAGTCTGACACTTAAATTGTTCAAATTATATAGTATACATTCTAGCAGATTACAGAGTCTGGAACTAAAAGTGAGCTTGTAACAAAGAAGCAAACAAAAAACCACACACACACACACACACAAAAAAAGTTGAGGATTTTAAAGTTAATCTATCACAAACGCATGCCTTGGGATATGCACCTTTAGACTTGACTTGTGCTATACAGTCAGAGTCTGATTTGTCTACTCAGTTAAAATCGGAGTGAAGTATCTATAAATTGTAACAGCTGATTTAAAGAGATAATCAATAACCTTTTAATGACTAGACAGTGCTGCTATCACAATTTGGTTCCTATGCAAGCCTAGAGAATATCTTGCTTATTAAGCATCAGCCAATCTATACAGCCCTGTTCTTAAATATATATTTTATTTTGAAAAATGATTCTTAAAAGCCAGATCTTGTGAGAAACAGAATATAAGGATTATGAATATTGTCAGATGCTTTTCTCAGTTAGCACAAATTACGACTTAGCAGTTCTTTCAGGCTTGACAATATCAAGAACTAAGATTCTTGATTGTCATGAAAAAATATATAGTCATTGGCATATAGTGGTTTAAACTGCAGTCCAGACTGTATTGTTGTCAAGAGATATCAACCCAAGAGAGTATGTGAGAGGGTGTCAGACACTCACATGGCTATAGTATTAGATCTAAAATAGTTTTCTACAAGCTTATTTACATTCACAAATTGAATTCAAAGGTTTACTCACCGGGATATAGCTAACATGAAGGATGTACCGAGCGCTTTTTATTGCAGCAGGCACAAATATAACCATGCGATATTTTAATTTAAGTTCAAGCAATTTTATTTGATTGGTTGGATGTATTTTAAATAGAATGCAAGTAATGTGTAACATGCTTTCAGCAAGGGATCTGATCCTTTCTCAAATACTCATTATAATGTAGCAAAAGCAACAAAATGAAATCTGGTCCTTAAATGGCTACTGGAAACTCAAGCAGTATCAAAACATTTGGTGAAAAGACTTAATATACACATTTAAAAAAAATATATGTGCAATATAGTTAACTTAATAGAGGACATCAATTTTCAGTTACTCAATAATTTTTAAATTGTAGTAAATTTCAATCAAAACAGAATATGAATGCAAAAATTACTGGAATTATCATCAAGCTTAATGTAATCCAATTTTACATTTTGCCATTTGTATTTCATTTTACTACAATATCAAGTTTATTGAATAACCCTATTTAGAGGGACACTATAGTCACCAGAACAAGTACAGCTTATTGTAGTTATTCTGGTGAATATAGTAAGTCCCTGCAGGATTTTTGCAGTAAACTGCACAGCACTATGCAGCACTGACATTCAGTGTCTCCACCCTCTGCATGGAGATGCTGAACTTTCCTTATAGAGATGCATTGATTCAGCCCCATGCGACACCCCTTTGCAATCTCAGCTAATTCAATGCTTTCCTGTTGGAAAGCATTGTGATTGGCTCAGATCATCACTTCTGATGATGCCAGTCAAGGAGGCAGATGAGGAGCAGAAC
Organism: Pelobates cultripes; assembly: GCA_933207985.1. Lineage (NCBI taxonomy): Eukaryota > Metazoa > Chordata > Amphibia > Anura > Pelobatidae > Pelobates > Pelobates cultripes. Next base: position 315,289,489 of record OW240912.1, on the reverse strand, counting down.
TAGCAGCAGCAAACTGGAATAAAGGTAAGGCTTTACTATATTTAGGAAGAGCAAGGTGGGCAGCGGGGCTAAATAGGGATGTTAACACTATAGGGTCAGGAATACAGGACTGTGTTCCTGACCCTTTAAGGTTCCTTTAGAGTGGCATTGTCATGGCCGCATCCGTTTTTTTTTTTACCACCCTCCCGAATAGACTACATCTAAATGCCTCCCTGGTTACTCCCAAAAGCCCCTAAGCCTCCCATATTAACTTTTTATTTATAACTTTATTTTGTGCCCGGACTCAGGTCCTAAAAGCGGTCATTTTTGTGTGGGCAGATGAAGGCCCTGTGGGATCCGTCATCTGCCAACACTAGATAGTGCTATTAAATTCCCGCACATGCCAGGTATACACTTGGGCATTCGCTATTGTTCGAAATTCAGACGGGAATTTCATCTAATCATTCATTTGTCAGAAAGACGAATGAATGACTAGAAATTTCACATGAACATACATACACTGAATGTTGGTGTTTGTTTGTTCATTCGTTCTGTTTATTAAAAGGAGGAAGCTCCCTCCTTGTAATATATAAAAATAGAAGTGGGAGGAAGCGGTGCTCACTGCCACTTCTTAAGCCCCTCATGTCCTCCCTCACTCTATGGGGGTCAATATGACCCCCATATTAACATAAGAGAGATTGAAATCTCCCAAATGCCCCTACTCATAGTAGGGGCATGTGTACTAAACAGTGAGCAGCCTGTGGCTGATCACTGTTGTAAGGAAAAAAAATGTCCCATGGTGGAGTTCAACAAATGTCCCATGGTGGAGCATCTATTAACTAACAAAGGGGAATAGTGTCCCCCCTGAGCCCCCAACCCCTGCCCCACGAATAAGCTATGCAACTAAACGGGGACATAGGGTCCCCTCCGGCCCCCACACATGAGTGGCGGGTGGGGGTCCTAAAAGACAATGGGGGGAACCTATTGTCCCCCCTGACCCCACCCATGAGCAGGGGGTAGGAGCCCTAAATGATAATAGGGGGGGATATTATGCCCTCTTGGCCCCCACCCATGATCGGTTCGTGGGGCTCCTAAATGACAATGGGGAGAACCTATAGTCCCCCTCAGCCCCCACCTATGAGCGATGGGTGGGGGCCCTAAAAGACAATGGGGGAACCTTTTGTACCCCCCTGGCCCCCACCCATTAGCTGCAGGTGAGGCCCTAAATGACAATGGGGGAGGACCTATTGTCCCCCTACCCCGCCCCCACCCATGAGCGGCGCGGGGGCTAAAAAGATAATGGACGGGAATCTATTGTGTGTTTCCCAGCCCCTACTCATGAGCAGCGGGTGGGGGCCCTAAATGACAATAGAGGGGCCTATTGTCCTTCCCCTGGCCACCACCAATGGGTGATGGGTGGGAGCTAAATGTAAAAATACCTCCCTCCCAGGTGACTAGGGGTCCCCAAGCCCCTAGTCACCCCCACACCCAAAAAATTAAACAAAGCCCTACCTAACCCCTCACCCTAAAAATAGTAAGGGGGAAACAATAAAACTAAATACCTGTAAATAAATCCAAAAAAATACTTACCATTTGATGTCTTGTCTTTCTGAAAACCTTCTTTTTTCCTCCCCAAAAAGGGCCAAATAAAAATCCATTATTCCCGTCAAAGTCATAAAAATAAAAAAAAAATAAAAAAGCGCAAACAAAATAAAAATATATGGGGGGAAAAAATCTGTGCTCTGATAAATAAATAGTGAGACTTACAGGTAATCAATCAGGTAAGGCTCACTATTTACCTATCAGAGCACTTTTATTGCTTGACTAAAAGCAACCAATCAGAGCGCACTGAGTTAATTGCATGGCGTGGGAAGGCTTTTTGTAAGCATTGCCTCGCTGGGTGAAGATTAATTTTTTTTTTGCGTTGGGATTTTTTTTTTGTCCCCCCTATCGTCATTTAGGGCCCCCACCCGCTGCTCATGGGTGGGGGCCAGGGTGGAGAACAATAGCACCCCCCACATTGTCATTTACGGTCCCCACCCACTATGGGTGGTTGCTGGGGGGAAGGACAATAGGTCCCCCCATTGTCGTTTAGTGCCCCCACCCACCGCTCATGGGTGGGGGCCAAGGGGGACCCTATGTCCTTCGTTTAGTTGAATAGCCCCCACTTATGGGACATGAGTGGGAACTTGGGGGGAAACTATGTCCCTTCTGCTAGTTAATAGATGCCACACGATGGGGCCATTTGTTGGAAGGGTTGTCGTGTTTACCCTTTGATTATCACGTGGCTTTAGGTATAACATTGGTAAACGTAACGGCACCCCGGCATAAAAGGGGTTAAAAGCCGTTTAGGAGATATTCCCTTCCAGATATACAGACAGCTACTGTAGACACCAATCCACCGAACTGGAGAAGCATATGAATGCCGTAAACAACTGAACTGGAACAATACGAATGCTGTAAACAGCCGAATAGGAAAAACCATATGAATAGGTTTACACTCCTAGCAGTCAAACTGGAACAGCATACAATAAATCCCAATAAATCCCCCCAAGAACGAGACAAGGCTCCGTTTTGAGGGTCAAGCAGGAACAGACAGAGCTGTGGGTGTATTGCTCTTATATACACATTCTTACACGTTAGTAACACCCACAGGGTTTTGGAAAACAACCAATCAACACGTACAATACGCTCAGACACTCCCACACAAAATCCTCCCCTCTACCTGTGATACAATTACCTTACACAATGGGTAATGTAATTATCACAGGCAGAGAAATACAGTTTTTCCACATTATTCATAATTTTAAAAGTATGCATCACATTCACATAAAACTTATATTTTCAGCATACTCCAAATACAAACATACGTCAAAATCATACAAATTGGTCCAGTGGTTCTAAAGATAGATCGTAGTCCTTTGTGACCAAATGAAGCATGACTTTTCTGGCCAAAACCAGTTCCACAGAGTCTTCTATCCTGGAAATAATTGGGAATTAATCAAAATGGCAGCAAAAGACAATAAAATACATAAAAATATATAACTGTGCAGCCATTGCATAAAACAGGTACATTCAACATATCCCCAGATAGCTCAGATCTGAGTGCACATTATTACTGAATGGTGCTCAGATCACACACATACAGTTCAATTGCCATGGAGTTCAATATACCAAGTATTTCCCATAGTCTTTCATTATACGAATGGGCTCCATGGCATAGCTATCTTGGGTATCACTATTCAAATAGGGCAAGTACCGAATGACCCGGCTTTCGTGTCTTTGCAGGGGGAAATCAAGCCTTTCAACATGGGGCCATAGTCTAAAGGCAGCAGGCGGGCAACCGGACTCCTCCAATGCACAGTGGCGAGATTGGTCTCGTCACAGTAAACAACAAAATGGCAATAGTTTAAACACAATACGACGGCTGCAGCAGCAACTGTCAAGACATAACAAAATGTATAATAGGTAAACAATCTCACAGACACAGAAAGCTCACAGCACAGCGAGAAGCCATAAAATCTTGTCTATCCTGATTAACTATCCCACTGCTGGTTACAATCTTCCTAGGCATATAATATCCTAATATATTGCTATTTTCCAGAGCAATGTTCATACTAGATCATTAACCATTCTTGGAACCATACAATAAGAATAATCTACCAGATTTTATATTAGCCGAATTTTAATTTCCCTACATAAGATACAGTATCTTATTTCAGAGCAAAACAATACATCTGGATAAAAACATCGGTAAGCTAACTTATGACAAATTTATCATTAATATATCGTTATCGTTTATTCCACCTGCAGTAATGGAATTTTGACAACCATATACTCTTTAGTTAACTAAGATTTATAATAATTGAAATCTGACCGAGATTTATCCAGACATATATTCCTGCTATTAGTAAATTTTTAATTACCAACTATGTTGTAGATGGTCTTATCAGATGATCAGATAGTCCCAGGAAATTGTTTCTTAAGTTGTTTCAAGAGTTTGAATGTGTTCAAAGAGTATAAGTCTTTGAATGTCAGATTTGAGTGTCAGTCCCAGAGTGTCTCTTCAATGTGTGTGCTAAATCTCTCTCCTGAATCTCTCTTCCCTTTGTTCTTACTTTTTAAAGGGCCAAACTTTCTGCATGTTATTAGTTGATCGGACCAATAGGGAACTGGAGGTGTGTCTACCTAATCTAGTATTATTTAGTTTTTGGTCAATAGATGGAGCAATTATATCACCAAAACTTATTTTCCTGTAAAGAGTTAACTCAAAATGATGATGATTTTGATGTAATTTTGGCTTATCTATATGTCTGCTGTAACTCAAATTTGCTGCCAGCTTCAAAGGATTTCCCTAGTCTTCGTGGCGGCGATTTAGATCATAATTTAAAATTGACACCTCCTAACCATAATTTCATCCTGTTTCTTACAATGGGACCTTGTAAGATTTAGAAAGTAAATCAATTACTAAGTGCTATCTATAACTGTTACTAGTGTCTGGCTTTCTTGTGTGAAGTTGTGTGTAAGATTATTCTATTCCACTAACATGTATTAAATAATATGATGTTTCTTCATGAATATTTATCCATGAATGGTCTATATTATTTAATGTAATTCTAATTATATGTATTTAATATAATAGTAAATAAGTGTATAGTGGGTAGATGTGTATATAAAATTATGTATACATCTGTCTCTCTGGGTTGTATTTCACCCTCATCCTTGCTGGGAGACTTCATTCCTTATCACTTACTTTGTTTACATAACGCATTCCTTAGCTCAGGCTTGAATGGCTGGAGTTACAGAAAGCAAGAAATGATGTGTCTTTCTTAGCTTGAAGATACCAAAATTGAGTCAGCTTTGTTTTAAGTGTGACTGGCAGTAGACACTTTTAATTTCTTTTTTAGCACAAAATGTCTGCCGATATAAATATACTGACAACTTCCACGTCCTCACCCAGTGGCATTAACTGATTAATAAAACTAATTAAGTTTTAAGAAGCACTCCCCCAAAACAATACACATATTCCGTGTTTGGATAAATTTGGCATTGCATGGTATTAAAAGAGTGTATCAATATGGGGACATTATAGTATAGTGATGCCATAATATCACTTAAAAACCATGTGGCGAAACCAACCTCGCCACTGGGCATTGGAGAAGCCTGTTTGCCCGCCTCCTGCCTGCTGACTATGGCCCCTGGGAGATTTGGCCCTTTAAATACAGTATTTGGGAATATTGTATTTTATTATGCTGCTGCTGGCCCTGTAAGAACCATCTGGGGACATACTGTGGAGTTACTGGGTGGCCACCATTTCATGTATCAGAGGCACATGGTGAGAACAATGGATGAAGCACATGGTGAGAACAATGGATGGCGGCCATTTCAACTCACAGACACTGTTTGGACTTTTCTACACAGTGCCATCTCGCCAGTATTTGGTGCACGAAGACATCGTTCAGTAGTTTTAAACTATACAACAGGGGACACATTATACAGTAATTATTTTTCATATAGCCTGTATATGTTCTGCGGAATCTGCATTAAACTGCATCTTCCAAACTACTGAACGGATCTGGGTGAATTTTGGATATGTGGTTCACCCAAATCCCCCGGTTCCGAGGATATACATTATTATTATATATTTTATGGGGTTATTGCATGTTTTGGGGTCCCTGTGATATGTTTTATAATACTGTATTTCTCTGCCTGTGATAATTAGATTAACCCTTGTGTTCAATAATCATATCACAGGCAGAGGGGTGGATTTTGTGTGGGAGTGTCTGTGTGTATTGTACGGATTGATTGGTTGTATTTCAAAACCCTGTGGGCAGTACTATGTTTGTGGATTGTGAATAAAAGAGGCTGGATGTGGCAGTACAGTCAGTTCTGCTTGACCTCAAAATGAAGTGTCGTCTCGTTATTGAGGGAATTGGATTGTATGCTGATTGCCAGGAGTGTAAGCTGATTGTATGGTTTTCCTGTTCAGCTGCTTACAGCTTTCATATGCTTGAGAGCATTCGTATGCTTCTCCAGTTCGGTGGTTGTGGTGTCTGCTGCAGTGCTTGGAGTCCTCAGGAAGTGCTAGGAGCATCCTTCAACGGAGGTACCCAGTCGGGGTGCCAGGTGATCCGTTACAAACCATTCCTTTTCCAGCCCTTTTCAGGAGTTTTTTAGAGCCATTTTTGTGACCAAAATTTCGGGTCCCCATTAACTTCAATGGGGTTCGGGTTCAGGGTCAAGTTCGGGGTCAAGTTCGGGGTCAAGTTCAAGCCCGAACCCAGACTTTTTTTCAAAGTTTGTGCGAACCCGCCAGACTCGAACATCCAGGTGTCCGCTCAACTCTACTTAAAGGTAGGAAGACAATGCAATAAAGCAGCTGGAAATGCTAGCAGAATGCTTGGTTGCATAGGGAGAGGTATTACCAGTAGAAAGAGAGAAGTGCTCATGCCATTGTACAGAACACTGGTGAGACCTCACTTGGAGAATTGTACGCAGTACTGGAGACTGTATCTTCAGAAGGATATTGATACTCTAGAAAGCATTCAGAGAAGGGCTGCTAAGCTGGTTCATGGATTGCAGGATAAAACTTACCAGGAAAGGTTAAATGAACTTAACATGTATAGCTTGGAGGAAAGAACCCTTTAAATACATAAGGGAATCAACACAGTAAAGGAGGAGAATATATGTAACCCCTTAAGGAAGGCAGGTGTGCTATGCCGTCCTTAGGGACCTGGCTCTAAACGCCAGGGGGACGGCATAGCACATCCCGCCTTCCTATGTACTTACCTGGTCGCCAGCGATCCCACACTGGCAATCGTGGTATGGGGACTCACCTGGGAGCCCAGGGATACGGTCTCAAAGGCAACGTAACCAATCTGGCAAATTTCAGTGCGGAAAAACAGAAAAATTTAACGTGCTATATTTGACCATGTAACTTCCCACAACACCATAAAACCTGTACATAGAGAGTACTGTTGTACACGTGAGACATTGCGGAATACAAATATGTGTATTTCATTACAGTAAAAGCAAACAGTATTATAAAATTCACAGTTAGAATGTCATGTAGAACTAAACATTATTTTTTAAATTCTTATTTTCTCCCTTTTTTATATTTTATTCATATTAAATTATGTTTCATACCTAAATATTTGATGTTAAATGAAAGCCCTTTTTCCCCTGAATAAAATGATATATAATAAGTGTGGGTGCACATTATATGAAAGAGGCGAATTACGCCTGAACAGACATAGCACAAATTTAAGTTTTTGTTTTGATCATGACGTGTACATTTGGCTCAGTCCTTAAGGGGTTAAAAGAAGAAAAACTACCACAACAAGAGGACCAAGTCTTAAATTAGAGGGGCAAAGGTTTAAATATAATATCAGGAAGTATTACTTTACTGAGAGGGTAGTGGATGCATGGAATAACCTTCCAGCTGAAGTGGTAGAGGTTAACACAGTGAGAGAGTTTAAGCATGCATGGAATAGGCATAAGGCTATTCTAAACTTAAAATAAGGCCAGTTACTAATAAAAGTATTTCACATTATTGGGAAAACTAGATGGGCCGAATGGTTCTTTTCTGCCGTCACATTCTATGTTTCTAGGTTTCTATGTCTTACCAGCGATTTATAAAGAGGCAAATTATATTTTCATCCTGAGAATTTATGCCCCTATTTATACATGACAAAACCTTACTGGCCTTAGCACCTGCAGATTGACATTGCATATTGCTGCCTAATTTGTTGTCTATAACAATTCCCAAATCATCTCCCTAATTCACTACCATTTAGTGTGTAAGTTGCATGTGCATTCTTGACCCTAAGTGCATAACTTCTGCCATTTTAGTGCCCAGTCCCCCAATCTATCCAAATCCCTCTGCAGCAAACCAATATCCTGCTTGCATTTATTACTTTACAAAGTTTTGTGTCATCTGCAAATACTGAAACATGGCTTTCAATGCTTATTTCAGGTTCATTTATAAATATGTTAAATAAAAGCGGTCCCAAAACAGAACCCTGAGGGACACCACTTACCACTTTTGTCCAGCCTGAAAATTTACCATTAATGACAACTCGTTGTACTCTATCCTTAAGCAAATGTTCTACACAAGAACAATAATATTTATCTAGACCAAATTCTTTTAGTTTGAAGACTAACCTGTATTGAGGAACTGTATCAAATGCCTTGGCAAAATCCAAGTAGATCACATCCACTGTAACACTCTGATCTATACTTCTACTTACTTCTTCATAGAATGCAATTAGGTTAGTTTGACATGACCTATGTTTCATAAAACCATGTTGATTATTGCTAATAACAAAGCTTTTTCCCAATGAATTCCTGAATATTATCCGTTAATAGCCCTTCAAATATTTTCCTACTCACAGAATTTAAGCTCACAGGTCTATAATTTCCAGGCAAGGATTTTGAACCCTTTTTAAATATAGGAACAACATCTGCCTTCCTCCAATCCTCTGGTACAATACCTGAAACAAAAGAATTTAGAAAAATTAAATACAGAGGTTCACTAATTTCCCCACTTAGCTCCTTAAGTACTCGTGGGTGAATACCTTCAGGCCCCGGAGCTTTATTTACAGTAATTTTCTTTAACTGCTGTATCACCTTGTCTCGAGTCATCCAATCACAAGTTACCTGCAAGTTTTTTTGCATTAATCATTTGCATATCTTTTGCCATAGGATCCTTATTAATTTACACTGAAGAAAAATAGTTATTTAAAAAAATCTGCCTTTTCCTGGTCTTCATTAGTTGTTTCCAGTGTACTTACACTTTGATTTTTTGTTATTTTTTTTAGAATTGATGTACTTGAAAAAAAATTGGGGTTGGTTTTGCATTCTTTGGCTATTAATTTCTAATTTTCTAGTTTAGCCACTTTAATTGCCTTTTTGCAAGCATTATTGGCTTCCTTATATCTTATATAGGATGCCTCTGATTTGTCCGATTTAAATGCTTTAAATGCCCCTTTCTTATTTTTAATCTCTTGTTTTACTTCTCTACTAAGCCACATTGGTTTCAATTTGTTTCTTTCATATTTATTACCCAATGGTACATACTGAGAAATGTACCTTTCTAATATTTGTTTGAATTGTTTCCATTTATCCTCAGTGGTCTTTTCACTAAGGAGTTTATGCCAGTTGATATGTTGTAGAGCTGCCCTAATCTTATTGAAACTAGCTTTTTTTTAAATTATACATTTTAGTATACCCCACGTGCTTTTGCTTTTTTGCTTTTATTTGAAAAATTACCATATTATTATCATCACTATTTCCCAAATGCTCTCCTACTTGAATGTTGGTCAAAAGATCAACATTTTTTGTTATACCGAGATCCAGACAAGCATCCTTTCTAGTTGGTGCTTGTACCAGTTGTGACATGAAGGTGTCATTTAACACATTCAAAAACCTGATTCCCCTTGCTGAAGCACTAGTCACTGTATCCCAATGTATGCCCAGGTAATTAAAATCTCCAATAATTAACATGTTACCCCGATTTGCAGCTTTCCCAATTTGCTCTAAAAGCTGTTCTTCCTCATTCATATTTACAGTAGGTGATTTATAACATATCCCAACTAATAATTGATTTCCATTCATTTGCCCCAAGCAGATATGTACCCATAAAGCTTCCACATTTTCCTCGTCACACTCCACATGCCTAAGATTTGACTTTAACTCATGGTTGACATACAAACATACTCCACACTCTTCTTGTTTTTCCTATCCTTCCTAAATAAAATAGAGAAGGAGAACAAGTGAGTGCCCTCAAGTTAAAATGTAACTTTTAATATAAGAATAAATTAAAACAAATAATATGGTATGTCGAAAGAATTGTCCAGAGTGATAAATATGATAAATAGATCATAAAGATCAAAACAAATATATATAATAAAATAAAATACTGTAGGATCAATTATTTTGAAAAGCGTAATTAACGATAGTAAACCAAGGAGGTCCTGTTCAAAAGTTTTCAGGACAAATCTCCAAAAAGTATGCAGAAAACCATATAGGTTTTCAAATGCATACAAGTGTGTGTCTCAATAGGTTAACTCAGCGGAAATGCACAGTCCATACAGTATTAAATAGAAATAGTTACATACATAGTGCTTGTTGGATACAAAACCTGCACTAGATAAAATTTAGTGTAAGAAAAATTGTTATTCCTCACTAAATAGCCAACTCATACAGAGGGAGTAGGGATAATACGAAAATATAACAAGAACATGTGCTCTATAAACCCCCCACTGGTATAGCTGGAATAGGGCTAAATATCGAAATATAAAGTATATGAAGTCTAATGCCCGTCTGAACAGACGGCAATACTGTGGTCAATGTTTATCGAAAGAGCCCTTTCCCCTGACGCGCGCGTTTCGCCCACAGCTCATCAGAAGGGGCGAATGAGATGTGGGCGAAACGCGCGCGTCAGGGGAAAGGGCTCTTTCGATAAACATTGACCACAGTATTGCCGTCTGTTCAGACGGGCATTAGACTTCATATACTTTATATTTCGATATTTAGCCCTATTCCAGCTATACCAGTGGGGGGTTTATAGAGCACATGTTCTTGTTATATTTTCGTATTATCCCTACTCCCTCTGTATGAGTTGGCTATTTAGTGAGGAATAACAATTTTTCTTACACTAAATTTTATCTAGTGCAGGTTTTGTATCCAACAAGCACTATGTATGTAACTATTTCTATTTAATACTGTATGGACTGTGCATTTCCGCTGAGTTAACCTATTGAGACACACACTTGTATGCATTTGAAAACCTATATGGTTTTCTGCATACTTTTTGGAGATTTGTCCTGAAAACTTTTGAACAGGACCTCCTTGGTTTACTATCGTTAATTACGCTTTTCAAAATAATTGATCCTACAGTATTTTATTTTATTATATATATTTGTTTTGATCTTTATGATCTATTTATCATATTTATCACTCTGGACAATTCTTTCGACATACCATATTATTTGTTTTAATTTATTCTTATATTAAAAGTTACATTTTAACTTGAGGGCACTCACTTGTTCTCCTTCTCTACTTTCACTACTGCTGTAGTTTATATAGGGTTAATCCCTTCTATGAGTGTATCCTTTTAGCTTCCTTTTTTCTTCAATTTCTATAGTGTATTCCTAAATAAAATGTAACCATTTGAGTTAACTGCCCAGTCATGTGTTTCATCCCACCATTTTTCTGTCATGAGTTCTGTATTAAAGTTTATAGATGAGTTTACAGATAGTGAAAGCAATTCTATGCATGTTTGCATGGAAATCACTGGGTGAGAGAATCAGGAGAGGAGTTCTATATAATAAGGACAAAATTTCTATTTCTATTGCAGAATGGAAACTTTTGGTTTAGCTATATCTAAAGAATAAGCCAGACCATGGATGATTGGGAGTTAAAGGTAAGTGTCAAAAGATTAAAAAAAATAAAAAAAATTGATTGTAGTAAATTTAACTCTGTGATCTCTACTTTCAATGAGGTAAATTTTAAGTTGCGGAAAGAGAATATGAAGAATGAAAGATAGGATTGGGATCTACCATGCCACCTAATACCTTTCTTGCTCTCTCCCTCCTCTTTTCTTTTTCATTGTTTTTATTTCACTCTTCATTCTTGTGATATGCTGTTGTATGCTATGTCTAGTCTTGTGATTAAGTGGTCCTCTATGTTGTGCTTTATATGTTGAGTCTATACGATTCTTGTTTCTTTTTTTGTGTAAATAAACGTCTTCGAATAAACTTCTAAAAGCTGAAAACATTTTTCTTGGACTGTGCTTCTTAGACTCTTTTATGTTTGATTTTATATTCTTACTACTATTAGACGCAACCTGTTTTTTTCTTGTTGTATCCTTAAATGTTGCTATCATTTTTCTATATCTTTTGAAATCAGTCACTATGGATGTTTTTGTAACCATAGTGATCTTTCACTTTACACTCCAGCTTTCCTCTGACTCACTTGTATTATATGCGCTAGATATAATTCTGTTAGACTAATATTTAGGGTCCATTTACTTTATTTGCTTTTATAAGTTAAACATTTCTATTAGACATATTTACACCCAGATCATTTATAGAAACAAGCTGGATAAATGACCCATTTAAATCTACATATTAGATCTTCTTCATTATGGAATAATGTTAGATCTTCTACTAGAATTCAAGTGAATCCTGGCCATTTTAATAATATTACCAAGCAGTGCACACACATTTGCACAGTGGTTGGGTTTTGCCAAAATAATTAAGTATTATAAACAGATTTGAAATTGCACACATGAGTGAAAAGGCTGGTATTATGAGATTGTAATGCTATTATGTTTATATGAATTTTTATAAAAAATGATAAGAACTCATTCCTTCTATGTTTTTCTTCTGTTTATCCAGGGTGTTCGTTATAGATTAGAAAATGTGCTGCTCCCAACAAGCACATTAAATACTGGAATCATATGACACAGAATGGATTTTTAATAGCAGTTGCGGAATACAATTCATTTCAGGGTGATTGTACAATGATGAATCGAATAAAATAATGCAGAATAGAATGAGGCCGGATGAGATGAACTGAATTGGCTTGATGAGGAGGTGGTAAAGTAAGGCTGCAAGGTGATTGAACTATAAATGGTCAATGAAGGCAACACTGACACGTCTTTCAGGAGTATGTGAAAAATCAGACGATTGCTGATTAGATGTGATGAGGTTACCAACATCCCGTCTTCTCTTGAGTGTCATACGAAAAATTTAAATATGAGACACCCAAAACTGTTTAGTTTCCATTAATTTTCAAAGATGACGACAATTTATATTGAGAGGATAATTACAAGCATTTTGAAGTAGCTATTAGTGGAAAAACACAAGACAGATGAAACCGATAAAAGGAAAAAGTACAAAATAAAAGGTTGAAATGTTGCAGTGTAAGCATGCAGAAGCCAAACACAGAGATATGGACACAAATCTTCAGGAAGTAAGAGGCCTTTATTCACATTACCGATCGGGTCTCAGATGAACTCCTGTTCCAACATTCTGAGGGGCATATACCTGTGGCTTAGGACTTTTGCTAACTGCATATCTCCTCCCATACAGTATAACCACTTCTATATTCCTCAGACCAATCAATGAGCAGAATATAGACTTGTACATCTAGTCAAACCACATGGCTCATCCAAGACAAAGGAAATAAGTGCAATTTCAGTTCCTGCATTCCTGCATATGCTCAGTACACTGATGACAGTATCCTAGCTACATGTAGCTAAATAACTGGAACAACATACACATATGCCACATGGAGATTTTGGCCTACTAAATTTTGACCATGCTGGAATCCCATCACAAAATCATTAGGGAAATGAGTATGGAAGTAAGGTTACAGAGTTAAGTTTGCCGGCATAGACATTCAGGAACATTTGTCAGTGGCCTTAATGTTAAATATTATACTGGTAGCCCCATTGGGGCCACAGCACCAGGCAGCACTGTGACAGGGGTACCTTTAAGAAATCTGGAGCAGGGCCCAGGCTGCCTATTTGCACATATGTATAGCAAGTACCGGTATACACATGTGCTGTTCTGGGCCCTCTGGTGTGTACAGTGAAGAGGGAGCCCTGAGAGTGATCTTACAATCCCCAGCAGCAACAGGAACTCTTCTCTCTCTAGCCGCGAGAGCATTACCATTGGTTGCCATGGTAATGCCCCAGCATGCATTGTGTGCTGCGCAGAGCATTGTCATGGCAACCCGTGGTAACGCTCTTGCAGCTTGCGAGAGAAGAGTACCTGCTGCTGCTGGGGATGTAAGATCACTCTCAGGGCTCCCTCTTCACTGTCCTTCAGCTCCACTGGACCACCAGGGAGTCATGTATCCCTCTCCCTGCCCACAGGTAAGAGGCAGGAATAAGTTAAAATTACAAAATTAAAAACTGCTCACCCACCACAAATGTACTTATCACCACAAACACATGACAACACACACTGCAGTCACATACACACCGACTCTACATCCACTATACACACACTACATTCACCATATACACACACTGCATCCACCATATACACACACAACTACATCATATCTACTACACACACATACTGCATCCTCTATACACAAACTGCATCCACTATAAACACATGCTCTGCATCCACTATCCACACAAGGCATTAACCCTCCTACACACACTCTGCATACACTATACACACAAACACTGTGCATCGATTACACATGCATATACACTCTGCATATACTGCACACACTGCATAACATAATGGGTGTTGGTGTGGTTTTGTTGGAAGGGGGGGGCAGCATTTCATCCTTTGACCCAGACAGCACAATGCCTTGGACTGGCCCTGTTGGTAGAATTCATGTGAATTGGTATATTTGAACTGAAACTAAGAGAACAAATTATGACATTTGCTTTTATTTGGTCTAATGCTTCATATTTTCCAAATCATATGCCTTACCAAAAGATCTTATAATTGCTAGAATGAGGTACACATACAATTACATATTGATTAGTTTGTATAATTTAGCCTTTTCTCTGCTGAGTAGTGTAGTGAGCTATTTCTTCACGCCATAAACTTTGCTGATTGCTGTAAACTGTTAAGATTTTCTGGATACATAAAACAGTCAATTATCTTTTGAACAGTGCAATCACAGCCATGTTCATTTGCCATTTTCATGGCAACTTCTCTGTTTCATGTTGTATTATTCATTTATTATAGCTATTACAATCCTTTCAGAGGCCATCAGGCTCTCTTGAGGAATATTTATAGCCATTACATGGCTCTTATGTGCTGACCTGATGATAGTTAAAGCAGAAATCCTTTAAAATGGTACCTCTAAGCATAGATGTACAGGTAATAAAATTTCCCCAAGGAAAAAAGTAAATAAAAATAAATACTTTAATCTATGTAGCTACAATATTTTGTTGATCCTAAGATAAATGCGTAGAGACATATAATAAAATCCCAAATAAATGGAGACAAATATGCATTTATTTTGATAATATTTAGAGACATTCTCCTCTAATTTTAAGTCATAATAAATGGATTGACACAACTTTAGATAATTTAGGGTTGTAGCCCCAAATCTTTTCATTTTCCTTTTTTTCAGTTTTAGATTTCCCTGTATTTTCTCATTTTTTTATTATATCACCTTTTCTGGTTGGGTTGTTATATTTGGGAATGTTCAATGATGTTCACAGGAAGGGGAAAGCTCCATAAAGTAATGGTGTGTTTATTAGCGCACTTTAATATAGTGCATATGGTGCAAACAAGAGCAAGCAAAAACAGTAGACGTGACATATTTTTCTACCTCAGGTTACTATCGATTAATTAACCTGAGAAGCAATATGCATTAAGACACAGATTCTCCTAAACTATGAACTATAGATTTCACATTTTGATCCTTGCTACCAGTTGTTGTTAACTTCAGATAATTTTGAAGCATTAATACAATAATAACATTTTTATATATTTAACCCCTTAAGGACACATGACATGTGTGACATGTCATGATTTCCTTTTATTCCAGAAGTTTGGTCCTTAAGGGGTTAAAGGGATGTTACAGGTACCAAAACAACATTATCTTAATGAAGTAGGTTTAGTGTATAGATCGTACTATGACGTCTCACTACTCGGTTCTCTATATTCAACTTTCAATCAAACACAGGAGGCTCCTGCACGATTTAGAAATCTATTAACAGACCAAGAGATAAGAAATGCTAAACTAAACAGAATGCACAATAAAGAAACTATAAACAATATATCTCACTTTAGAGGAACTAAAGTTTTTAGAAATATTGTGCAAGTCACATGCATGGTGGAGTGACTAGGGCTGTATACACAAAGTGATTCAACTTCTAGATGATAAAGAATTGAACAGTGACGACTGCAAGGCCATGATCTATACACCAAAACTGCCTCATTAAGCTATAGTTGTTTTCATGCCTATAGTGTCCCTTTAAGTTACTCATGGTTGAGCAAAAGTAAACTAGAAATTATAACAATATTCAATTGCTCGGTTTCTTGCTCTGCCCTTTAAGCCTCTATAGATCTTAAATGCTTACTCAAAAATCATATTCATTACCATTCTGTAGCACGTAATTTAAACTGCATACATTTATTGTAATTGCTACAATTGTGTTTTAGATTTTCAAAGTGTCATTTAATTATTTTTATTTAAAAAGCCTTAATATTTATTTATACTGAAAATTGTACAATAGTCTTTCTTTATTTATTTTTCTAGATATGTTTAAATTTTGTCATCATTATAATACAAAATACAACTGTATCTGGGCAGTATTTTGCATTATATTTTTTCTGATTTTTGAATAGTCAGTTGAAATATCAGTACATAAGATGTTTTCAATTTATAATGAATTCCATGTGTAAACATAGATTGTCAGTTTGTCAAATGTTATTATGAAAAAAAATATATGCATAATTATTCACAGGCCTGAATTTCTATTTTTGGGTAATCCTTTCAAATTATTTAATATTTTTTGAAAAAAAATTTCAATGTATTTATCTATAGAAATCACAATTAAAGTCCACGTGAATGTTTGTACATAAATTCTTTAAAAAGTTTATCAAAGAATATCAAATCATTTGCAAAGCTTATCCAAAAATATTAACAGGGTTATTCACTAAAGTGTGAATTCAAAGAGAATGCAAAGTGAATTTAAAATTTAAGGCCAAAACTGCCAACTGGAAGTATAGCTGACTTAGAAAATTTTTCCATTTTGGCTATTTTTACCTTGAATATGAAATTTACTTGAGTAAAGTGGGAACACCTGAGGGAGTATGGGAGGACGACGTACTACAAAGGGTATCACAAAGGCATTTTTATGTTGGATTCACTCTGTTAACCTTTGTTATAGATCCAATATCGATCTTTGTTATTTTCAGGGGAACCCAAATTGTATCAAGTGCACTTGGAGAAGCGTGAATCAGACATCAATCGAGCTTGCTAGTGTTACACTATACATCAAGATACTGTCCACTTAGGCAGTTCGCTTGCTATAATTGCAGATTATACTAACTCAAGGTTTGCTATTCAACCCTTCTCATTCATAGCAAACCCTATAGGGAATGTGACAGTGTCTCTAGCTTTCTATACTACACAGAAGCTTCACTGCAAGTTTAATATACAGTCAACTTTCATGTAACTTCAGTTACAACTTTTACTGGTGGTTTGCGACTTTTTCACCACCCATGTGTATTTAATTGAGCTTGCTAGTGTTACACTGTACATTAGGACACTGTCTACTTAGGCAGTTTGTTTGCTTTTATTGCATATATTTACTAAGGATTTATACCCTTTACATTATAGGGTCTATCTTCCCCTTCTTTACTCCTCCACCTCTCCCCCCCCTTCTCCAGTTCTCAGTATATCATTATTTTTGCTAAGCACAGACGTGTGCTTCAACTGAGAACTATTAGATTTAGAGGTGCAACTTTAGGATTTTTTTATCCCTTGGTTACCATACCATGTTTTTCATTTAATTATTATTTACTTCAGGTGTTACTTTATTATTTCATTTTTTTGTGTGTTACACGTTGGGTGATTGCCAAGTTTTCTGGCAATTTTTAAATATTGATATTTGTTTCAATAAATTATTTTTTGTTTTTATTTCTCTCTAGCCTCATACTGGTATTATCATCTTCAGTACTTTAAATGTGCTCCCAATACCCCCACACCGGTATACTACGCTCCTACTTCCTTTTTTGAATCAGACACCAGACGCGTTTTGTTTATCAAAATAAGCCTCTGATGTTTATTTTAACAGTTTGTGCTTTTATACACTAAAAAGTAAGTGCTTACATATAAATACTCACAGAATTGTAGTAGTTAGGGAGTGAAATAACAGGGAAGGAGTACACATAAGAAATAGGGATGACCGTCATGTACCTATAACAGATAAGTTCCAGGAAAGAGAAGAAACAGACTGATTTAGGAGAGACAGCGCAGGTGGGGGCTATCTGCTCCCAGAACTAGATATATATGGTCTTAAGTGTTGTTTTGAGCATTAAGCATTTCCTAAGTCCAAGTAAGCCAATTTTAATATAGGCTATCTAATATGACACTTATAAGCTTGAACCTTGGAATCAAGGTTAAATCTTTCACACCTTGTAAATTAAAACCACAGTAAAATAGTAGTGAAATAACAAGAACTTACAATAAGCGCACTCAATGACAGCCATCTTAAAACAAAATACAACCATCTTATAACAAAATTATTATGGTACCAGGCGTTCTCTGACTTCCTTATAGTTTAAGAAGTCGAACTGTTTAAGAACACCTTAGCATTTTACTTGGTGTCTGATCTCCAAAGCTAAGCCCTGCTATGTGTGGTCAGCTCATTGGCTGAGAGTGTAATCAGCTTGCACTCTCAGCCAATGAGCTAAGCCCTCACCTTCACATTAGCTCAGAGCTGGGAGCTTAATGGTTGCAGAGAAGGAGGTGACAGGTGTCATGTAAACCCTAGGTAAGTTGTCAAACCATTCTTTAACCACCATGACCATTTCTGCTTTATAAAGTTGTCATGGTGGTGGGAGTCTGGATGTGTAGTGTTTCAGATTGAACCAGCGTGCTGGGGCCTAGTTGCACTCTGTTTTGGGCTGTCTAATGTCAATTCCATGCCTATTTTACATCAGTCTCACACTGCACTCTGGCACCAGATGTAATGTGATTCTGCCTTTGCAAGCAGAGTCAAGCAGGCAGATCAAGGGGAGAGCCAGCAGCTGCATACTTGAACAAACGCAATATTTTACTACACTTAGGGGGCAAACGGAGCCCAGGGGGCTAGATGGTGGGTTTAACACTATATGGTCAGGAATATATGTTCATGATCCTATAGTGTTCATTTAAAGTAAATATTTTTCAAAATTAACTTCATAATTATATATTATCATTACCAGTATGATGCAATTTTCAATTTTATTTCTCCTAGAAAGAAATCAGTCTCCAAATTCCACAATGAAATAAAGGACAAAAGCCTTATTTTGACCTTACTAACAACTTCTGCACTTTTTTTCTATGATAAAGAAATTTGTAAGTAGTGATACAAATATATACTAACTCATTAAGAAGCATACATGAAGTAAGTACACTGACCTGCTTGCTTGTCATTTGTATATATTTTTTTAAAAGGCAGACAGGCTTACATATAATAAATTAATCATGTTTAGAAGTGTTTCTCTTTTTGGCTCCCCATTTAGGCAAACATGTAAAGTGCAAGTATGTTTTTTGCCACCAGGGAAACGTCAATATGATTTACACTATAGTAAATTGAATATGATGCAATAGAACGCTCAACTAGAAGCAGTCCATTAAAACACATTATTCATTTATTTATTTATTTATAAAATATTTTACCAGGAAAGATACATTGAGATTTCTCTCATTTTCAAGTATGTCCTGAGTCTACAAATCATTAGATTGTTACATTAGGGTACAATAAAATACAAAACCAATATTAATACACAATAAATACAAAATTTAACATAGAACAGGTAGGAAATATCTAATCAACCATGACAAGTGCATTCTGTTTTGAGGTATGTAGAGAGGGATCTCTTAAAGGATTTTAGGCTTAGGGAAGATTTTAAATTGTGCGGGAGGTCGTTCCACAATTGCGGTGCTCTGTAGGAGAAGGAGGATCGGGCCACTTTCTTTTTGTATTGAGGTAGACTAAATAAAGTGTTGGTACTGGATCAAAGGTTATATGAAGTGGGAACAGCTGGGGAAAGCATTTTGTTCAGGTAGGGTGGGAGTTTCCCAGAAAAGCTCTTAACCCCTTAAGGACACATGACATGTCTGACATGTCATGATTCTCTTTTATTCCAGAAGTTTGGTCCTTAAGGGGTTAAACACAAGGCTGGAAAGATGAAGGGTGCGTCTGGATTCCAGCGACAGCCAGTTTAGTTCTTTTAGCACGTCACAATGGTGAGTCCTGTAATTACATTGTAGCACAAATTGGCAGAACGAGTTATGCAATGTGTTGAGTTTATTAATGTGGGATTGCGATGCAGATGCATATACTACATCCCCATAATCAATGATTGGTATCAGCATTTGCTGTACAATCTTTTCCTTTACTGTAGGGATTAGGCAGGATTTGTTTCTGTACAGGGCACCTAGTTTTGGATAAAGTTTAGATGCAAGCTTTTCTGTGTGCAGGCCAAAAGATAGATTGGGGTCTAACATCATACCCAAGTATTTGAAAGAGTGGACTGCTGTCGGTGTGCCATTTGAATTTGTTTTGATTCATAGGTGGGAATTGTGTAATTTGTGTAATTTAGGTACTGTTCCAAAGATCATTGTGACAGTTTTGTCAGTGTTCAGAAAGAGTTTGTTTTTTGCGATCCACTTTTCTACCTCAGTAAACTGGTCTTAGAGCACAGCCTCAAGCTGCGGTAGATTGGATTTGCTCGCATAGATTACTGTGTCATCTGCGTACATGTGTATATTTGAGGATTTGCAGACATTAGGCAGATCATTTAGAAATAATGTAAATAGTAGGGGGCTGAGAATGGAACCTTGGGGAACACCACACGTGAGGGAGTCGCTGTCAGAAATGGACACATATTGCGAGCGATCCGATACATACGATCGAAACAAGGTTAGCGAACGATCACCAATACCGGAGTTTTTAAGTTTGTGCAGTAGAATGTCGTGGTCTACTGTGTCAAAGGCCTTAGCAAAATCAAGGAAAATAGCTCCAGTTAGGTCTCCTTGTTCCATGCCAGTTTGGATGTCATTGCAAACTTTTAAGAAGGCAGTTGTAGTGGAGTGATTCTGGCAAAAGCCTGATTGATCAGGGGTCAGATAGTTTGGTTGTTGGTAGTACTCACATAGTTGAGTATGGACACATTTTTCAGCTGTGATCCAGTTCATATGTGCTCCTTTTATCCTTACCTTACGCAGTGGGGCATGCAAGTTCCAAATTTGTAGGAGTTCAGACTGAAAGAATTCAACAGCATAGTCTAGATCTGGGATAATGTTTAATCTGTGCCATGGGAGGTTCCTGATGTCATTTAGAAAGGATTCAAGATTAAATTTTTTGAAGGACCTAGTTATTTTAACCTTGGGAGAGGATTTAATAGCCTTTATTTTGCGTACGCAGTACACTAAACAGTGATCACTGAAAGTGTTTGGGAGAACACCGGCCTCCTTGATTCTATCAGAAGAAGTGGAGTGAATTCAATCTAGCAGGGTATGGTTATGGCTTTTAATGTTTATGCGAGTAGGGGAGGAGATTAATTGCATTAGCTGCAAAGTCTAAAACAGCGTGCATGAACTATTATTTTTAGGATTCAGCCAATCAATATTAAAAGACCAACAGTTCATTTTTTGGGTTTTGAACTATGGTTTCACTAAGTAGATAGTCTATGTAAGAAAGGGAATGCACAGTTGAGCTAGGTGGGCAGTAGATTCCTGCAACAATGATTGATTTACTGCATGGGATCTCAATTGTGCCAGAAAGGAAATCAAAGGTGGCAGGAGGACTAAGGTTTTGTAAAGGGGTAAACTTTATGGAATTGTCAACATAAATAACAATGCCTCCTCCTCGCTTTGCTCTGTCATTTCTAAAACATGAATACCCCTGTATTGCAATGGCGGTGTCTGGTATTTTAGTCGTTAACCATGATTTTCTAATGGGAACATCAGGCTTGCAGTGCATCCAGTTTAGGGAGTAAACTACGGATGTTGCAGTGCACAAAAGAGAGACCTTTTTTAGTGGGTAGATTAGGACTAGAATTAGCTGGGGAACCAGGGTTAGACTCCACATCATTTGTAAGGGCAAGTAACATAAGGAATAGGAATTTGGACATCATTTTTTGTTTGGCCATATAGTGAATGGGGATACTTTATAATTTTGTGAGGTGGGGGTAGGAGGGCTATTTTTTATACCTCTCCACCAGCACTCAGCAGATAAGTTACAGGACCAGAGCATGCCATGGTGTATGATAATTTGTGTTCCAATTTGAGGTGTGTGCCTATGCTGGTAGTGGTGTGAACAAAATTGGATTGAGAAAAGGGTTATTAAGAATAACAGTATGGTTATATTTGGATTCGTGTTAGTAATATGAGGTGTGTAGTTGAAAATGAAACAGAAATCGTGAAAAACAAAAATTAAATAAACGTATATAGTATTGGTGTGTGATATATCTATTTGTAGGGAGAGAGGGTATGTGTTCTATAGGGATAAGAGATTGGAAGGGTGTGCTGATCAATGTTTGCACCTGTCATTTCAGGAGATTGAAAGTTGTGTGAGACTATCTATAAATGAGGAAATAACCATGGGATGGGTGGGCAGGAAATGTCAATCTTCCAGAAGGCTACCTGTTTCAAATGGCCATGGAACAGCTGATGGAGCTCTGAGTTCTATGCTGGACTGGGTATGTTTAAAAATCAGACTGTGGGAGAGAGATGTATATTAGGGTCAGATGGGCTAAGAGATGGGGGGGTGCATAGATGGACATTTGATTTAAGGAAAAACAAAAGCAAAGATTGAGAATTACAGAGATAAGACAGAGGTATTTAAGTAGGGAAATAAAACCACTAAACAAGGAACAGATGATGCTGAGTGGTAGAATATTAGTTTTGCAGTGGGTGAATACTATTTTTCTTTTTTTAAATTAGATTTATATGTTTTTTATTTTCAGTGTAAGTACTGTAAACACACACTCACAGTGCAGTTTGTGTTAGTTATATAAAATATTGTGTGCAAGTGCCTGAGTATAAACATTATGCATGGTGTATAGAATTAAGAAATAGTTAATCACATAGATACAATTTCAACTGCATGGTGCATGCAAGGTACTATCAAGTTTATTACTCCATATATTTTTAATCAGACACAAATTAGTTCATTTAGAAACAACATTGCTATGTAGAACAAACATCAATTGTAATGCAAGTCCATTATGACAACTAAATATTTTATAATTTTTTTTCAACTGCAGATTATTTATAAACTATAATGTACTGCATTAATACTAAAACTTCATAGAATGTGTTGTATTTGCACTTGGCAATAAATGTGCAAAATACTCAGTTTCAACAAACCAAAACAAAAAACAAAACAAAAAAGTGAAACAATATCATTTGACTAGGCTTAAATATGCACAGAAATACACATTTATATCTCATTGCACTCAGGTCTGTTTCTGCTGCTTCAATTTGTTGAGTAAGAGTGGCCACCCCCTCCCTTACCACTGCCCTGTTTGCTTGAAACATTCCCTGGTTTCTTAGGTCAGGGCCTTTATATCTGCCTTAGTGGAAGGAGTAGTGTCATCTGCTGTCGAGGTACCTGGTGCTGGCCTGTGTGGAAATGTGGAGAGGTTTCCTGGGAGGCTTTCCTCGTCTGAGGAAGCTGTATTGTAGCCCTTTTGCAGTGCCATTTTGGATTTCTCTGGCCCAGTGTGCTGGCGGAGCAGAGTCCCGATATCTCAGGATCCAGATCACCCCATTTGCTTCTTGGAGCTCTTCCCCATTGGTATCAGAGGCGTGAGTGCTCCAAGTTTGGGTTTAGGGTGGGATATACGGCATCAAATCTCGCTGTCTGCGGCTGAAGGAACCAGAACTCATGCAGCGTGCATCTGACTCCACCTTATTGCATTTCATATTAAATTTAGGTTGCCCTAATTCATTGTTTTTTTGTTCTGTTTTTTGCTGAGAATGCATGGTCTGTGATAGTTAACCGCTACGCAGAACTATGTATAATTGTCAGTTTTTTTGTTTTGGTTTTTTTTGCTGAGAATGCATGGTCTGTGATAGTTAACCGCTACACAGAACTATGTATAATTGTCCATTAAATTGAATTATGAGACTCTAAATTAATTGATAGCATCTATTTTTTTTGTTTTTTATTTGATAACTTAAAATTTAAAATAATTTCTTGAACATGAAGGAAAGCACTCATAGGGCTTCAAAATAAACAAAGAACGATATGCTTAAGCAGACATAAATATAGACAAAACTTTCTGTACTTAACAGAACATTAGAATTGATAGAGGGCAATTGCCCAAAACTTTTTCAACTTATATTTTGTCCTTCCAACAAATGTGGCGTTTATATGTTTATATAATAATTTACAGAGTTTGGTAATTAGCCACACCCGGGTGTGCACTTCAAATACCAGCTGCGCATTGCTCCATTTTTCTTTGCTTTGATATACACTGGAGGAACTACAGTGGGAGTCTTTTTGCTGCACGGTTATACTGTTGTTATTATTGAATCAGTGCAGGCAGATTTTCTGCCTCTTGTTCTTACTACATAGTGATCATTATGGTGTTCTCTGAATACTCCATTAGATTCCAATTTAGAGGTATTTTTTCTAGTTTTGAATACTGTTATACAGCATCTGGAGTCTATTATTGGTGCCAATTCCTCAGAACACAGCAGTGCCTTTCTAAGAGAGACTGATTCAGCTGGGCTCAGACGGAGACTAGAGGCACTCTCTAGAAAGGAGGTGAACTACAAGTTACATCAAACCACTTTGGTGGAATACCTACGAGCGAAACACGTACCTAGAGGATTGAGAGTTCCTTTAATTCCCAGACTGTGTAAAGACCACGTAAACCACACTAAAAGATGGTACCAAATATTAAATAAATGTGCACTGGACCAGATTACATCAACCATAGAGAGTCTACATGAAGAACTAGATAAGATCAAGATTCATAAAAACTAAATATCAACACAGTTGGCTACGCAAATCGAATCTGAACGATTACAGAAGGTAACACAAGAAATCGCAATAACTGTTGCTAAGTTCCGTAAATAATTGGAATCGGTTAAAATCCATAAATTTAAAATGGATACTCTTGATTAAAAGCATAATCTTGTATACTCATGGAAACAACAATCTCGACCCACAGCACAAAAAAGACATGGACATCCTTTATCTCAGGAGACTTTTACTACAAATTCCGAATTGAATGCCTCCTCAATGGGTATCTCCACAAGCACCACTACATGTCCTTTTTAAGGGACACGTACCGTACAAGAAGGGGCAACAGGGGGCACTCCAGACACAAGAGACAACAATCGAACTTGTAGCGAGACATTTAAAATAGGCCACAGGGATAAGGGGTACTGAATCTTTCTAGCACTATGCTGACTACATTCCAAAAGACTGTACTTAGCAAAGGTTTACATTATGTACCATCATTTAAATCTGACATGTTTTCTAGCAAAATTGATTTACCAAAGTTTTTCAGACTAATTAACTTACATGTATTCTTTTCAAATCAACAATTCCAAGACAAGACAATACCCCTTCAAGAGATGATCCTTTGGCGGGTACACAATCCAGCTATGCAGCAAATCTGAAGGTCTGTAGAAAGGTCCCTAGCCATTCTGTACAAACCCTTTGTAATGTAGTTAGTATTCAAGTAGAAAAACTACCCTGGTGCCATCAAAGTATCAAACACAATTTGACACTACAGGAAAGATTAGCCCTTAATTAGATTTCACAAAATTCTGAAATTGTGGTGAAACCCGCCGATAAGGGGGGCCTGATAGTCATTCAGAATAAAAAGGAATATCATGAGGAAGTAATGAGACATCTATTGGAAAGGAACATTTATAGATTCCTCAAGAGTGACCCAACACCACACGTGACTAAAATCATTAAACTGTGAGAGGGCACTGAAAATAATGTGATCACTAAATATCAGTTTACCTTTTCTTAGTAATACATTTTTTAACCTCTAACCATCTTTGTGGACCAATTTTTACAACCTTTGGTTACTTTTGCAGGTCCTATATTCAAGATACTAAGGACTTTTTGGTAAATATTTGAAACATACAAGTAGACCCCTCTGACTTACTAGTGTCACTTGATGTGTCCAGCCTGTATACATCTATTCCCCAACATGAAGGTTTGGCGATAGTACAGAAGAGACTTTTAAATGAGAAAATGTGCTCTTTTGTTAATACACTATTGGAATTTTTTTTTTTTTTTTTAAAGTTACTTTAGATACATGTCAATTTTTTATGAACAAATAAAGCTGAATGTGATGGGTGCCAATATGACACCCTCATATGCCAATCTCTTCATGACAGACTTTGAAGAAAATTTCATATACAAACACGAGCTCTTTCAGAGACATGCCGCTAAATGGCTATGCTTCATAGATGATTGCTTTATGCTTTGGCAGGGCTCTAATTCTGATCTTGAAGTGTTTCTGTTGTATCTAAATGAGTGCCATAGAGACATTAAATTTACAACAATTGTAAGTACTGAATTTTTTTAGATGTACAGGTCAGTAAAAAGGACGGTACCCTGGATACTGATCTGTACACTTAAACTGACTCAAACAGTTTGTTACATGTAAAGAGTTTCAATTCACCTAAACAAATCTCTTCAATTCCATATAGCCAGTTCCTGCAAGTCCACCGTATTGTCAGCAATTACAGCGTAGTTGATGCCCATTTCTCAGACCTCTTACAGAAATTTCCGAAGTAAGGATCAAGTATTCGTTTGTTATGGAAAGCTAATGGAAAAGCTAAAAACATCAATTAGGAGGAATTACTCACGACAACTAATAAACCTAAACCAGACAGAATACTGTTTGTAAGTACCCATTCACCACTTACACCACGATTCCAGAAAATGATACGCAAAAATTGGTTTATACTACAAACAGACAGACAGATAGGACACTTGTTTTAAAATTCACCACTGTTTGCAAATAAATGTGATCAGTCTATAAGAAATAAGGTAGTTAGAGCAGATACCCAGACTAATACCAGACAGACGGTCCTTTCAAAACCCATACACAGGATTTATCTCTGCTTAAGCTGTAATCACAGCAACAGGATAATCAAGGGTTAATTTTGCCCCCATCCCAGAACTGGCCAACAAATTAAATTGAAAGGTTTCTTTACATGTCAGACTGAATTTATGGTCTATTTCCTGAATTATCCCTGCGGCCTGGGGTACGTGGGTAAAACTATACATGCTTTAAAAGATCTGGTTTCCCAACATAAAACCACTATTTGAAGTGTTAACTCAGATACTCCAGTCATATGGCACTTTAAGGAAAAAAGAAACAATGCTTCACAGATACGGTACAAGGTGCTCGAGAGGGAACTTTGATTAGAGGAGGGAACAGAGAGAAGTGATTGTTACAGAAGAAAGGCTGCTGGATGCACCTGCTGAATACAGTGTCCCCTCATGGTCTCAATGAGAAACTTGAGTGGCACTGGTTCCTGTAGGTGCTTCCATCTGGTGCCCTCCAAGGGATGCATCCTGGATCTGGGTATGTATAGTGATGTCGCGAACTTCCGCAAATGTTCACGAACCGGCGAACCGGGCGAACTGCCATAGACTTCAATGGGCAGGCGAATTTTAAAACACACAGGGACACAATAGTGATGGAAAAGTTGTTTCAAGGGGACTAACACCTGGACTGTGGCATGCCGGAGGGGGATCCATGGCAAAACTCCCATGGAAAATTACACAGTTGATGCAGAGTCTGGTCTTAATCCATAAAGGGCATAAATCACCTAACATTCCTAAATCACAATGGATATGGATTGACACCTGACATATGACATATTGACACCTTGACATATGGATTGACATCTGACCTCAGAGACCCTTATACACACTGACACAGAGCAGAATAGGGACTGTTCCCCCTACATAGGGTCACTTGGCAGGTATGGATTGACACCTATCCTAAGGATCCCTGATACACACTGACACAGAGCAGAAAAGGGACTGTTCCCCCTACATAGGGTCACTTGGCAGATATGGATTGACACCTATCCTCAGGATCCCTGATACACACTGACACAGAGCAGAATAGGGAATATTCACTAAATGCCAAACATTGTTATACAGGGGAATATTCAGTAAATAAGGATAAGGGGGGACCTACTGTCCTCCCCCCCGGCCCCCACCCCTGCACAGTGGGTGGGGGCAATAAATCTCAATGGGGGGGACCTACTGTCCTCCCGCCCGCCCCCACCCGTGAGCGGTGGGTGGGGGCCATAAAAATAATGAGGGGGGGACCTACTGTATGATGTTGTATGGATCAGGTAGTGTAAGGGTTACGCCCGCTTCACAGTGACAGACCAAACTCCCCATTTAACGCACCGCAAACACCCGCAAACAGTCCATTTGCACAACCGCAAACTCCCCATTTGCACAAGGTTGGTTACCAAGCTAGCCATGTCCCATTCCTTGTCCTCACTGATGTCATTGCAGGTCTCTTCCTCCACCCAGCCACGTACAATACCAAGGGTCCCCGAAAGGTGACAACAAGCCCCCTGGGACGCCTGCTGTGTTTGGTCTTCCACCTCCTCAAAGCCACCTTCCTCCTCTGACTCCTCTTCTTCAGACTCCTCTCTCTGCGTTGCCTCTCTCTGTGTTATTATAAGGTGTGTTAAGTAGTATTATTCTTATCAGTTTAATCCCTGTTATGTGCCTTTTTTTTGGTTTGGTTTTTGAAACCACAGTGCAGCACCAGAGGCCCGAAAAATGAGGCATGAAAAATTAGGTATTGTTGCAGCGGCCAGAAGAATTGATGTTTGTTTCCCAGGCAGAAAGTGCCCTAAAACAGTGTTCCCCAACCCCCGGGCCGCGGACCGGTATGTGGATCAAATGGTACTGGGCGCCGGAGGAACTTTAATTTCACTGTGGCGGCCGAGGCACAGAGCATTGCGCCCTCCCGAGCCCGCCCATTGTGTGACAATAGTGAATGAAAATTCCCTATTGTTACACTGATCCTCCTCCTGGGTCCTCCCGCTTCCTGATTGGCCATAAGGCAAACCCCACGCCATTGGCCGAACTCAATCTGGGCCTTCAGGGGAAAATGACAACTGTTTTCAAGTTGTCAGACAAAGTAGCTGCATTTAAAGCCAAACTGGAGTTGTGGGGACGGCGCGTGAACAGAGGCATTTTGGACATGTTTCAGACATTAGCGGGGATTTTAGGCGAGACTGAGCTTGAACATTCATTCTGCCAGTTGGTGCACAATCACCTGTCTTTGCTTTTAAAAGAGTTTGAGCGCTACTTCCCAACCGCAAAAGACCCACGAACTGGTAAGGAATGGATCCGCGACCCATTTGCCAACAAATCAGGTGAATCTAGCATGTCTATGCAAGAAGAAGAACAACTGCTGGCGATTGCAAATGACGGTGGCCTTAAAACTATGTTCGAGACAACAACTCTGCCGGTGTTCTGGATTAAAGTCATGGTGGAATACCCTGAGATTGCCACCACAGCACTTAAATCCATATTGCCATTTCCGACAACCTATCTGTGTGAAGCGGGGTTTTCTGCAGTGACAGCAACCAAAACAAAACAGCGGAATAAACTGGACATAAGCAACACACTTCGGGTGTCATTGTCTCCTATTACCCCCAGATGGAACCGTCTCGTTGCGAAGAAACAAGCTCAGGGTTCTCGTTGATTTGGCATTCTAGTGAGTTAAATAAAATAAATCACTTTATATTCATTGGTGTATCTGTATTTTATTTTGAAGGCATGTTTAAATACAATTAAATTAAAATTATTAAATCAAAACAAGCGGGCCACGGAAAAATTATCAAACGTTTACCGGTCCGCGGCAATAAAAAGGTTGGGGAGCACTGCCCTAAAACATTGCGGCTTGAACCCTAGTTGGTGGCGGATAAGTCACGCAAGTCAACCAGCATTCAGAGCTAAAATACAGCAGCGTGTGGACCATTTTTAGCCCAAGGCAGCTCATCTCATCAGGCCTTTTTTAGTTGAATGTATCGCCCACTGTCAGTCTCGTCGGGATACATCCCTCATTCATCTTAATAAAGGTGAGGTAATCTAGACTTTTTTGACCTAGGTGAATTCTCTTCTCAGTGACAATACCTCCTGCTGCACTGAAGATCCTTTCTGACGGGACACTTGAAGCGGGGCAGACCAGAAGTTCTATCGCAAATTGGGATAGCTCAGGCCACAGGTCAAGCCTGCACACCCAGTAGTGAAGGGGTTCATCGCTCCTCAGAGTGTCGATATCTGCAGTTAAGACTAGGTTTGTCACCTGCTCAAAAGGACGCATGAGCCTACAGGCATTGCGCATGAGCATCCAGTAACGTGGCAAAAAAATTCCCAGCTCCCCAGAGGCTGTCCTAGCACCCCGGTCATACAAATATTCATTAACGGCTTTTTCTTGTTGGAGCAGGCGGTCGAACATTAGGAGTGTTGAATTCCAACGTGTCGGGCTGTCGCAAATCAAGCGCCTCACTGGCATGTTGTTTCGCCGCTGGATATCGGCAAAGTGAGCTATGGCCGTGTAGGAACGCCTGAAATGGCCACACACCTTCCTTCCTGTAAGCCTGTGTACTTATGCACAAAGAGTTGTACGATCAGATTACACACGTGCCATGCACGGCACATGTGTCAACTTGCCCAACTTCAATGCCGTCAACAAATTTGTTCCGTTGTCACAAACCACTTTGCTGATCTCCAGTTGCTGCGCAGTCAGCCACTTTTCCACCTGTGCGTTCAGGGCAGACAGGAGTTCTTGTCCGGTGTGACTCTCTGCTTTCAAGCAAGTCAAACCCAAGACGGCGTGACACTGCCGTATCCGGGATGTGGAATAGTACCTGGGGAGCTGGGAGGGTGCCGTTAATGTGGAGCAAGATGCAGCAGCAGAAGAGGACTCAGCCGAGGAGGTTATGGAAGAGGATGGAGTAGGAGGAGTAGAGGAGGTGGCAGCAGGACTGCCTGCAAGTCGTGGCGGTGTCAGCAACTCCTCCGCAGAGCCACGCATTCCATGCTTGGCAGCCGTCAGCAGGTTGGTTTACCCAATGCGCAGTGTAGGTGATATACCTGCCCTGACCAGGTATCAGTGGTCAGATGGACCCTTGCCCCAACACTGTGTGCCAGACATGCCATTACTTCCTTTTGCACAATCGAGTACAGGTTGGGGATTG